>VCMS01000077.1:0-186309 GCA_022539475.1 Gracilaria domingensis
AACAAGTGAGGCTATGGCTTCGAAGGTGAGTCGACTCACTTGACGAAAATTGGGTAACCGTGCCGAGAAGCGTGGACAGACGCAACTGAGAGTGGGAAGGGCTTTATTGAGCCGGAGGAGGAAGGTGGTTCATACATGTTGTTCCTAAAAACGCCAGTGGAGCTCTTTGGGCAGTTTTGGCATGTTTCACACCTTCTTGGGTAAGAGTGGTGGCCTAGATGCATTTGACTGGAAGAAATGGTTGAAAGCGAGTTGACAGGAGTTGAGGCTGGGAAGCCGTATTAGAAAAAGCACTCTTACCGACAGGTTGTATACTGAGGAGCGGCATTTGGTTGGCAGATATGTGCCTTCCTAGGCCAGAGAATGTTACGGTCAAGACCATGAGTGAACGGTCGTGGGCGTATCGTAAGAAGAAATACGCAGGGATAAAACTATTTCTGCTCCTGGGGTACGATCTGTATTTTGGAGAAAACAAAGCTGGTAAGAAGAGAATGCGACGAACTCACATGCAGTTGAAAGGAAGCGCAGGAGAAACATCACTGCGAGTCTTGACGAAAATTAGGTGTACGCGTACACTTATCATGGTGGAGAAAAGTTCACCCATTTGTTCGTACTAAAGTAACTCCAATGCTGTGACAATGTCGAGGAGGTATGCCGAACGTGTTAAGATTTCAAGAACTTGTTATTTTCTCGATTATACCTCTGTGCCGGGGTACAAGTGCTGAAGGAGTTTAATTGGTAATGATGTGGTATTAGAACAAGGGATACTGGCACCGTTTTTGATGGCACAATACCTAGTTTGCTACTGCACACGTTTGGTACTGCTTGGGTGTTGACGGTTGTGAGCCTTCTAAGTACGGTGTGTATCGGGGTGGCGCATTATGGAAGTATTCAGAAACACTGTTTACAAAAGAAGGTTTGCTGAAGCTGCTACTCTGTGTTTAAAGAATGTTCTGGGGGGATGTAGGCAACATGTTTTTGAGGACCAGATTCAGCGATTTTCATATTTTGAACAGACACGGAAGATTTTGGACTAAGGTTCTTGGTATGTATCTATGAGAGAGGCTGACAATATTTGGATATCGATATTGCCGTCGAACTGGAAGAACTTTACCTACTGTGAAAAGAACAATGGTTTTTATAGACAGATGGTGAGCCTTGAAAGATTTGGGGTCAATATTAGCGATTGCTTCGTTGGTGAATGCGAGGATGGAGGGGATCCCTGGAGTTCAAATTGGAAATTGGACATGGACGATTTCGGAATTAATACAGGATCACAAAGAAAAGGCATTTCTCTTCTACAAAGGTGAACTTGTAGAGGAATGGAGCCCTTAATGTTTAAGGCTGTACAAGATAACGTGCTCAGTTGGTGCCTTCATATGATCATGATAGAATCGATTGATTGTAGAATCGGTGTTGAAACCCATTGTAGTGGAGGACAAAAAAGGTGGAAGGCAGTGGTCAGTTATTTGGCATCGAACAACTGGATTCAGTTTCCCTGTAAGTAAGCAGTTAAGACCGGAACCATCCCCGTACCAAGGAGTTAACTCTAGCGATAGTCCTCCGCTTGGAATGTTTACGAGCGGAACGGAAGAGTGTAGGATTCTTTTTCATCGTTTGTAGCCCAACCGTAAAAAGATATGAATTTCAATATGTGGTCGATGTTTTGGTTGGTTCTGGGTGGTAAACCTTTCGAAATACCTGGACGAGGAGTGCCACACATCTGGTTTGCGGTATTAGCTGTTGCAGATCAAGGAGAGATATTCGAATCAAGAGAACGACTACCTGGGCATACCCAATGTTTGTCTCTGAATCTTCTCCGCTTACAAATAACAGTGGAATAACTTTGGCTCTTCCGTATTCTGGGAACCAGAAATGCATGGAGAAGGCGAAGACGACGATTGGAATGATTTGGAGTATCCTGGGTCGTCCAAGTCTTAAGTGCTCTTAGATTAAGAACGAAATCGAGAGGGTGTTTCAAGTATGAGACCGAAACGAACCGCTTTTCACGAGGGCCGAATTCACCAGAGTTATCCTTGTCTTTTCTAGGAAGTATGTAATAGAGTGCTCATCCAGTGTTTCTTTCACGAGACTGAGGAAAGGAGGAAGGGCTGTTCACAATTTGATCAAGAATCGACCTTGTGTCCGTACTTGAGAACATTTCTCTAACAGCAGTCCATGTTTTTGAACTGGACATACTTGAAACACAATGTTGAAGAGCTGTAAAGTGAAAGAACGCCCTCTCATTGCAAACCGAGGAAGCTGTGTGGAAGTTCCTGGTAAACCTGGATTACGCTGGTAAGGAGTATTGCCATTCCATTTCTTTCTAACATGTCCGTGCTCAATGGAGCGAATAGTCTCCTCCACAGCGTTGCTGTTCTTCTGGACGTCTTTTTGTAGTGTCTTTTAAATAGCAGGTGTGCATGTTCGTATATGCCTGCGTCGTAGTACTTGATACTTTCCAGACGGCGAATATCGTCCACGAGATGATCGAGAAGATGAAACTTCAGAGTTCCCAGTCTGGAGGGATGAAATCCGCCAGAGTCTTTGTTGCGGAACGCTTGAAGGCTTCAATCTCCGAACTAAGACACAGGAGAGAGCTTTCAGTCCAATACGGGTCACGATTGTATCTGAATAAGGTCGAGAGCAAGTCCGAGTACTGAGAGAAAACGGTTGTGATTGGGGCAACGTCCTGTTCTCCACAGCATATGTCAAAGAATGCTCCTATGAAGGGAAAGACCATGTCAAGTGCTTTGTAGTTTTTGGCCTCCAGCATTCCACGGAGACCGTCTTTCGTGAAGATACCATTCAAAGATTTGCCTTTCTCCTGCGTGGAGAAATCGATATGTAAACCTTTGGCAGGAGAATCGCGTTCTATGGCAGCTAGAATTGCGTTTGCATGGTTGAGGAGTTGGGTGCGTATCGTTCGAAATGAACGCGATGCAGATGTTCCTATTGTGGTGCACAGGGTGTCTGACTGCAGTCTCTCGATTGTGGCCGTTTTTATCAACTTTGAGATGCCGAGATGCAAGTTGTGTAATGGTTCGAATGAGAACAGACTGTATGGAGACAATCCCGGGATCATTCCAAGGCTTACGGAAGTTTCGAGGAACGAAGGAATGAGAGATATGGAATTTGAACGCATCAGAGTATCCGCTTGAGATCTCCTCTCCCTCGCACGACGTGGACGTCTTTCCGCCTCGTCTTTTTGTGCATGTTGCAAGATAGCTGTGTATGTCTTTCGGATGCTTTTCGTGTGCTTCTGAGAACGTCCGTTGAATGAGGTGGGAATAGGACTGCATAAAGATGAGCGAGGGGCTTTGCATCTATGACACGGGCTTTCCGTTTTGGTCCCATGAAGAATGGACAGAATGTCCTTAGCCTCAGGAATGTCCGCACAATAACTTGCAAGCAGAGGATGGCACACTCGACTTAGTTTGTCTTCGCCGATGAACTGAAAACCTTTCTGCGTGAGATTTAGAATGGGCTCCAGGACTTGACGAAGAGATTCTTGAAGGATTTGCATCCTGGACTCGCGTAGAGACTTGCTAGAAACGAATGGCATTGCGTCTGCTTCAGATGCGGAAACCTCGATCAGTGTGGTAGGGAAGTATGCCACTACTGTGAGGTCATCACGGATGCACTTACGGCGAGCTCGTCGGAGAAGTTGAGAAATATGAGGTGAAGAGGATAGGCGGTAACCGATGTTTGCTTTAGAGTTGTTGAAGACTTATCGGTGTATACCTGCAGAAGACCTACGAAAGATTCACTGTAACTTATTTCTTGGGAGTACCACACTATTCTACTATCCAAAGAGCCCATGACCATTTCCTTAAGTTTTGAGGTGGCGTCTCTTGCGAGAGAGCCGGACATGGGGTGAGATATTTTCGTGGAGTGGGTCTGAGGTATAGGGTGGAAGAATGTGTTTTCGTTGTTAGCCAACTGGAGCTGTTTCACAAGTGTCTGAACGGGGTCTCTCGTGTAGAGGGTGGCGCTGAACTTACATCCTTCTGGCGAGACAGTTCTGCGATTGAAACCGTCCTTTGAGGCGTATCGTTCGAAAATGGCCTTCTTCAGTTCTGTACAGCGCTTGGAACTTGTTATGGTCTCGTTGAATCGCTTTTGCGAGAATCGCGGGTCCCGAAGTAGCCCAATTAGCTCGTCAGCCTCACGATGACCAAGGTTGGAAGCTACTGAAGCCAGACAAACCGTGAGATAATCCATATGCAAATCACCGAGGGCCTCCTCAGAAGGCACTGGGCGGGAACTGCTTCCGTGTTCTCGCTCTAATGACGCGGGACCGGGGAAGGAGAAACACAATGCGAAGTGTCCGGAATGGGAGGGGCGCACGGAGTGGGGTCGACGATGTCCTCGGACACTGGAGGCTCGGGAAGGCGACAAGGGGCAGTGACCGTTTCGGAAGATGCGGGCGCGGGTGCGGAAAGCTTGAGACGCTTGCTTCTCCGAATGGGCCGGCTATTGTCGTCTTCCAGCGCTGCTTTCAGACGAAACGGGCAATGGTTGACATGCTGTTGAAGGGATAAGACTCCTCGGCGAGTAACGAAGGGGCACCCACGCTTCTTATGTGTACAGTAGTAGACCATGGGAAGAAGAACTGAACGAGAAACGACGACAAAGACTGCAAGGGAAGGGCGTCCGAAGGGAGAAGGAGGTCGAGCGACAGTCAATATCGACGTCTTGCTCAGAACGGAGAATATATTTTGAGTTTAAATCACGTGCTTTCGTTCAAAAAGGAACGTAGGTACACGTCGACCTCAACACAAGGGTGTACTTCTCGTATTATCTACCACTGGTTATAAACCTGTGGTTTCCCAACGTTGTACGCTGTACACTTGTCCAATCTCGCACAGAAAAATAAATCTCTTCCCTTCGCCGCCGCCGCCGCGCCTCCGACGTCCGAACTTCCGTTACCGTCGTGAGCCATGCCATCGATATCATCGCGTTATACTCCGCTCCGTCGTACTTTTTCCCGCCCTCCACTTTATGGAGGCTCCATAAAGTAGAGGGCGGAAGAAAGTAGGACGGAGTCATCCGTATCTCAGGGATGTATTCCGTGCAGTCTTTTCGTACGTTCTCCCATATCCTTCCACGTATCTTTGCTCTAAACTAACCAGTCCTCACCGCGTTTCTTCGCGCTCTGCGACATGGAAACGGCAGGAAATAAGCTAATCACCCTCAACTTCTTCTATTTGTTCAAGATATAGAACGAGTTGAAGGGTGAAAACGGGAACCCGGTAACCCAAACCGACGACTGTAAGTACGCGACCAATAGTTCATTTCGTTGCGCCATAGGCTCTAGCTTCGCGTCTTGCGCTGCTTTTCAAAAGTAGCGCAAGACTCGAGAAGCTAAAGCCTATGGCGCAACAAACCAAGTTGGTTTCTCGGCGATCTTGGATCTCTGCCTGTTCGGGATAGGCGATTCTGGTACTTGGTTGAGACATAGGTTTCTGTCTCGTTTATCGAATCTTGCGGTATGTTTGCTGCATGGGCATTCTCGGTGTCGTTGCTTGTGAGTTCTTGCTTCGAGACCTTTCGCGTTTTACGATGAATGGATTGCTGGTAATCTAACGGATCACTTTCCTTCTTCTTCTTCCTTTTGCGAGTTACAGGTCCCTCGACTTTCCTAGCGCAACGTTTCTGTTTTGCTTTATCAATGGTACGTTCCATCGCAATTCAAATGTTCCAGGACGACTAACTTATGGATACTTTCTGCTTGCGTATACAGGTAAACGACCAATTTTATTTCATCTCTCCAGATCCATCATCGATCTTGAGAGACAAAATGAAATTGGTCGTTTACCTGTCTGACTGTTCGGGATAGGCGATTCTGGTACTTGTTTGGGATATAGGCTAGATTCTCGTTTATCGCGTCTTGCGGTATGTTTGCTGCATGGGCATTCTCTGTGTCCTTGCTTGTGAGTTCTCGCTTCGACACCTTTCGCGGTTTACGATGATATGGTGGGCTGGTAATCTAACGGATCCCTTTCCTGCTTCTTCTTCCGTTTGCGAGTTACCAGGTCCCTCGACTTTTCTAGCGCAACGTTTCTGTTTTGTTCTATCAATGGTACGTTCCATCGCATTTCAAATGTATCTAACGGATCATTGACTAACTTATGGATACTTTCTGCTTGCGTATACAGGTAAATGACTTTTGATGCGGACGTAGCTCACGAGTTGCAGGTGCAGGTTCCTCAAGTAGGGAACCATGCATCTGGGCAGGTTCCCTACATGAGGAACGGAGAGGATGAGGCGCTTCGCGCCTCATCCTCTCGGAGTGCGTATGTGTTCTACCGATCCAGCACTATGGTGGAGGTGCAGTCTGCGGCATCTGCCGCAGATTGCGCCTACACCCGATCCATTATGGGGAAATGGTACATGTAATATAGCGAAGTAGTGGTTAGCAAAAGCGGTCGATAGAAGAATAGATACGAATAAAACGGTATGATTTCATAATGGGCATCATCTGTACTAGCACTAGTATTCCATGCGTTGCAGGGTATTATTCCGCAGAAGGTATCGTGTAATGTGCACCTTAATGGAAACTGAACCTAGACTTCGCGAAACACAGTTCAGGTAGCCCTCGACTAAAGAACTAGCACGAGTGGAAAACCCCCCAGTATTTACTGCACAGAGATTCTGGACGACCCAAGCAATTATCTGCAAATTTTGAAATAATTGATCTCGATATTTTTTCAAAAAATTTACTGGACGACCCTTGCCAATTTCTGGACGACCCTCGCCAAAAACTAGCATCTGCAAGAGACAGACGATGCCCTACACTGCATTAACCATCTGTGCGTGCTCTCGATCTTAACAAGCGTTCATTAAAGCCCCTCCTTCCTTTTTAATCGTCTCTCTTGCACATTTGAGATTAAAAAGATCTTCAAGCATATCTCTATCTTAGTTTATAAATGGATTCCGATACGCTCAGAGCAATCCGAAACGAGGTTGATAATCTCAAAATCGCTAGGTTTAAACGAAAATTATGTACGAACTGTTTTGCTGGCGTGAAGACTATCTCAGATCTACAAGCGGAAATATATTTGAATATGGGATAACGAAGGTATGAAGAAATAACAAGATTTATTGAACATCGAACTATATTGGATGCGTTCTACGACGAAAAGTTTGTGGAAGCTATGACTGAGATTGTCACCGACACTTATCGTCACTACGTAAGCGTTGTATTGAAGATGAGAAAACATTCTCACGTTCCATTTTACTTTACACAGACGTTATGCAAAAAGCTTCCGGGTACATGTGATATAGTACGTATCGGGAGAAAACCCGAAGCGGTCTTGAGGCGACGGAGCTGGCTGTGGCTCGAGGGAGCGACTGTAATGAATCCGTGCGGGGAGTAAGGAGGAAGCACCGGGCGGTCAGCGGGGAGAGTGGGCGGTTGGTATCACCAAGCACGTTCAGGAGCGTGCGAAACGGTACGAACGGCCTAATAAACCTTATAGTACTTAGCCTAACGGTCTGTCGGTAGCGCTACTTGACGAACAAGACGTACGGCAAAGGGTGCTTGGTGTTTACAACGTGAGGTCATGGCGAGGTTGGGGTTCACCTAAATATCGGGTAAACTCGCCTCTGTACGACCTCCAGGAGACAACTTACAGTACTATACTACGCCCGTCAACGTCCGACTGGCACACGTGTCGTATGTACGCTTGGGTCCGACGTCCGATGCGGGGACAACTACGCGTTCAAGTAACCGCTCGGGCCAGCCCTACACGTACGACACGGCACTCCTCAGAACCCAGTCCGTCCGCGGTGATCAACCAGATCGTACTATACGACAGATCCCCCTCCTTAGATTGCACTTCGTCCCCGGAGTGCAGCCAAGCGCTGCGTCCAAGTCCGTTCGGTTGAGAAGAAGCCACCGATCGCTTCTGCCACGGAAAGTGCCCGCCAGGGGCGGGGCGAAGCCATGTCAAAACTCTGGCGCGTCACGCGGTGGCGTGAGGCGGAGGGTCGTACGACTGGTAGACGCCAGCTGCGTGGTGGTACGACGCGCAAGAAGTCGTTTCCGTTCACAAGGATGCCCATGCGGATTAGAAAGAGGAACACGTATCGAGGCCGTGCGTACATTGACGATTTATGGCCTCCACGCCGTCCGTCCTGGTAGCGCGCCGCAGCTGCGAGTACCATTGCCGTAGCAGGGTGCACGCTCTGTGCGTCGTCATGGCTCGTCCGTTGGCGGTGCTGCCGATGCAGTTCGTGGCTCGCGCCCGCGGGATCCCGGCGTTTATGCAGACAATACGCACGTTAGGGTCGACGACAGTGACCGATCGCGTACGTTCCACTGGTCGCGGCGGCGCGACCAATCCTCCTTCGTACACCGTGGCGCGCTTCCTCCAACAACGGTGTGCTTCTGCGCCCGGGGCGCCCGTTCCCGACGGGTCGTGCCCCAGGGGCGGGCACAGCGTCGCCCTGTCGTACCTCCAGTGGCGCTGACTGCGTTACTGAGGCCGTCAGCGGGCTCGCGCTTCTGCCACTGATGCGGTCGCGCACGCCCGGTGATCGCCGCCGTGCGATGTACGCCCGATGCTGAATGAGCACCAACGACTTTCGCTGTCGAGGGGGTGTACATTGGTCATGCCCGTTCGGAAATAAATTGAAGTGTATGAGACCTCAAAGTGTACGTATCGGCGCGGGCGATATCGCTTTCCGCGACACCCGGAATGGTCGTCCGTCTTAGCCCGTGCACCTCCGTGTTGTACCTCGCGGCTATAAGAGCTCCCTTCCGCGCGTCATCCGTTGCCTCCGATGGGTTCACAATCAAGCCAGTCGTCCGCCCCGCCGCCTGCGATGGCGAGTAACCCGAATCAACCGAGGACGTCTGGTGGTGGCGGCCCGTTTCGGTCTATGCCGCTTCCTGGTCAACACTTCGACCATCGCAGCCGTCGTACGAACCAGGCTCCGCGTCGGTCGAAGCAGGTTCCTATAACGGTCAACGAGTACATTCAGGACAATGCGGAGTACTTCGATGCGCGTCGCTTCGCAGCCATTCCGGTCTCGCTCCCATTACGTGAGGTGGCGAACGGTTATCCGAAGCGTGCGCGAATGGAAGCTTGGCAGGCACGCTGGAATCACCTTCCTGGAATCATCGGCCGTGCGGACGAAAGAACGTTCGGAATAGCCGACATGCCGTACTTAAGGTGCCCCGAGGAGCGCAAGTATCAACGCCGACTCCAGAGCCTGATGCACCGGCTCAATTCCGATGCGAACTTTCCGCCCGAGAACGGTAATTTTCTCGCGTTGGTGATGTTCGAACCGCCGTACGACCAGCTGTACTCGTTAGACCACGAGCATTGGGGAAGCAACGCCGCGACCGAGGCCCGCATTCGGGGATCACACCGTTTCTTCTACTCCTGGCACAACGTCTAGTACTTCGACGTTGCGAAGAACGACCGTACGGCGGTGTACTACAGTATGACCGAGGCGTGGAAATCTGTGGAGGTCGAACGCAACCTTTCCGTACCGACGCCGTCCGTGGTGGCATACCATTCGCGGGAACTGCTGTCCCAAGGAGCCTTGAGCCGTGCGGTCTTGCAGGTCCTGTACGCCGAGTGGGCAGTTTTCGCTTTCATGGCGTTCCTCCAGGCGGCCAGCGACGGTGTGGAAGTCTTCACCCGTGCGGGTGATCAGCCTCTGTACAACACGGACGATTCGCCGCAGTACGGACGGTTGTTCCCTCTCCCGTACAAATTAGTATGCATCTTGGCCGAAATGGGGCTGCAGAACAACCTGCGGGGGACCTCTTATCCTCCTGCGGTCGGTGAGAGGCTCCTTCAGTACTCTTTGGAGACGGACTGGTCGCAGACACCGGGATTCTTCTGGTACGACTACTTTGAGGACTCGTTCCCTACGATGCCCGCATCCGGTACGGGCGCGATGCCGATCAACCGAGTGCTGTTGCCGACGGGGCAACTCCCGCCTTGGCCATTCACGGATAGGCCGAACTACTTCCCGCATGAGTATATGGAGGAAGACTTCGAAGCCGCTCTTCCGGTGCCGAGGCGTGAGAGCGGGGTCCAAGCCGGTCTGCCTCAGTTATCCTCCGCGGCCGAGCCGGAGCCTGATCCGGAGGTCGTGGAGGTACCTGTGCGTACCGAACGAGAGGTCCAGGTCAGGCTCTCAGGCTGCCAATTGGACGCCATGGGTGTCGACGTCTCTGGTGACCGCCTCCAGACGTTGCTCAATGCCTTGCGGGCTGTATGCGTTCCGCGTGGGATTCCGGAGTCGACTGACTTGCCGAGCGCCATAACAGCTGCGCGTACTTGGGTGCGCCGCGCGGCGAACTCCGAAGCGTGTCTGCGCGAGCAGGCTCAGGGCATGCTGGACCTACTCGGTTATCTTCGCGAACACAGTCTGCTAGTTCTCGGTTCGTACAAGCAGGGTATGCTGGCCGGTTTCGGGGAGGGTACTGCACCGGACGGAAAGGGTATGGAGACGCAGGCTCCTTCGTTGGACGAGTTGGTCGGTGAGTCCTATCACGGGTTGCACGACCAGGCCATGGTGGAGAATCAGGTCAACCAGATCGTTCAGAACCTGAGACGGGCGCGTGCCTCCCTGTTTGACGGGGTCACTCTGAACCCTCCAGCACCTCCGGTGAGTCCGGAAGGAGCTGGGGGAGGCGATGGTGGGGCCGTCACCAGTACGGAAGGTGTCGCTGTAACGGGCGACGGTGGCGCTCAAGCGTCCAGTAGCGGTGCTGTAGAAGTTGGTGGCAACGTGGAGCCAGAGGGTACCCCAATGACGGAAGTTCCGTCCGGTGTGGAAGCTCTTAGCGTGCCTGCTCTGGTGGCGCAAGGTACCGGTGCGGGTGCGTCAGGTGTGGCTGCCAGCGATGTTCCGGCGGCGAGCACGCCTAGTCAGCCGCAGTCATCCAGGAGGGTCGTGGTACCCAATGCTCCCTGGCCGGGTACTTCCAGTCCGTTCCAGCCGGTCGGTTCCCGAGGTGGCTCTGCGTCGGTCTACCGTTCGGGCATTCCGACACCTCGTGGGAGGGGCCGTGGTCGCGGTGGTACGCGTGGCCGTGGTCGTGGCGTATCCAAGATGTTGCCAGCGGTGAAGAGCATCCGTAAGAAGGGACCGGGTGGTGCGTAGACGGTTCCAATGCCGTTCATTTCCTTGAGTGAACTTGTATTCTTGTGCGCGTTCTTCCTTTGCGTACGTCAGGTTGAATCCATTGACGTAAAGTGCCGCTATCGGAAAAGGCGGCGTTTCACTAGATCGAAAAGTAAAGGGGGTGAGCCAATGAGCGTACGGTTAGGGCGAATATCTGGCCAACCGTCGCGCGTCAGTGGCCGTATCCGTGCCGGTTGGCGCCTGTCATGTGCTTGGGGAGTCGGTGGCGTTTTGTCCAGCCGACGGACTTCCGTCTGCTTCTCTTCCCCTCCTTAAGGGTGTTGCCGATGTCGTACGACTTCGGCGACGCCAGTATCGGGCGACAAAGTGCTGAGGGATGTTGGAAGGGGGTTCGTAGGTGTCCGATTCGGCGGTGTAGCCGTACCAGCGTACGCGGTGTTGGACTCCGTCCGGCCTATCGCGGTGCGCTACGACGCGTTCCACGACGCAAGGAACCGTATCGGGTGGAGGTAAATCGTCGCGTTCGACGACGTCGTCCGCAAATGGTCCCTCCGGGTCAGCGACGGGTTCCTCTTGTGTACGTTCGGTGGTAACGGGGCTACTCCTAGGCCGTGCGGAGGGAGCGCGCGTGACGCGATCAATGGAGACGGTGTGTTCGATACCGTCTTCGTTGATAGTAACGGTAGTGTCCGTTGTGGCCTTGACCTTGAACGGACCGGTGGTCTTCGGCAGTAGTTTCCGAAGAGTTCGTTCCTGTTCCGCTAGGTCCTCTTCCGTGCTTTTGTAATTGAGCCGGTCAATGTACACTTCCTCGCCTTCCGCGAACGTAGGGCGAAACCGGACGGTCTTATCGAAGTCGTCCTTATAGCGCTGCTGTGCGCGTGTCAGCTTTGTCCGAGCGGTCTGAAGCGTCGCCTGTAGGAGCTTGAGCGTGTATCGCTTCAACTGGGCTGCGGACGGCTGAGTCGCTGTTGCGGGGTCCAAGGACGTACTGGGTTCGTCGATGAGGACACTGGGAGGTGTTCTCGTTAGTGCGACCGCGAACGGGGTGGTTCCGAGGGACCTATGGACCTGGAGGTTATATCCGTACGTAAGGGGTTGGACATATGCGTGCCACGTCCTTTGGTGGTCCGCTACGTAGTGACGAAGGCGTTCCACCAGTGTCTTGTTGAACCGTTCGGCCTGCCCGTTTGCCTGGGGGTGATACGCAGTGGTCGAGACGTGCTTCGTACCCAGTGCGGAGCAGACGATCTCGAAGAACTTCGACATGAACTGCGGTCCGTTATCGGTTAGCAGGCAGTTCGGGATGCCGTACGGGTAAACCCAATGTTCCAAGAACGTTTTGGCTACCACTGGGGCGCTGGTTGACCGCAGCGGTATGGCTCGCGAGAGCTTGCTGAACCGATCGGTCACTACCAGGATGTACTGGCATCCGTTAAGGGATCTGGTAAAGGGTCCCACTATGTCCATGGCGATAAACTCGAGCGGGCCAGCAGCTGGGAAGAGCTTCAGGAGCTTCTGGGACCGGTAACGGGTTCCTTTAACGGCTGGGCATGACCGACAATCCCGTACAGTCTGGAAGACGTCGTTGGCCATGTGGGGCCAATAGAAGTCCCTCCGTAGCGTTTCGTACATTCTGGTGGCACCAGGGTGTCCGACCAAGCGGGGATAGTGCGCCAAATGAAGGACGCGCGCCTGCAAGAACTCGGAGACCACCTTCTGTAGGGCGCCGTACAAGCGTGAGTGTCGTATGAGTACTCCGTTTTGGTCGACATCGAACAGGGTAACCCCGTTGCCGACATCTCTCCGTACGGATTGGCAGAAAGGGTCCTGCGCCTGAGCTCGTACGAGTTCCTCGAGCGTGATCGGTACGATTTCGGTTTCTTCCGCGGGCAGTGCCAGCACTTCCGGTATCCCTGGTGATTCCCGTTCGGGTCTTGGCCAATCTACGCAGTCGTTCGTGTATTCTTGTCCGTCTACGGTGATGTTGGCTATAACGAGACCATCGTCCGGACGGTCGTCGATGAGGAAACAGGGCACCTCGTCATCTAGCGGCGAACTGTCCTCTCCGTCCGTTTGGATTCGTGAGAGTGCATCTGCCGCTTGGTGTTTGATACCCGGTCGGTGAATGACGTCGAAATCGTACTCCATCAGGCGTAGGCGCCATCGTGCAAGTCGCCCTGAAGCGTCCGCTAGATTCAGTATCCACCTTAACGAGTGGTGATCCGTGCGGACAGTGAACTTCTATCCTTCCAAGTACGGTCGGAGGTGCAGGATAGCCCACACTACGGCGAGGCATTCTCGTTCGGTCGTTGAATACTTCCGCTCGGTCTTGGTTAGCGAACGGCTCCAGTATCCGATTGGGAGAAGATCCCCATCGGGTTGCTTCTGTAGGAGGGCGCAGCCAACCTGACGGTCACACGCGTCGGTGCCCAGTACGTATGGGTATCCTTGTTTCGGGATAGCTAGTATCGGGGGTCGTACCAGGCGTTGGCGAAGTTCGTCGAATGCCTCGTATTCCGTATCGATCAGGGTTTCGAAGCTAGTAGGCTATCTTTTTTCCAATTTCTGGTTCAGGGGAGCCGCTATTCGTGCAAAGTTCTGTACGAACCGGCGGAAGACGTTGCAAAGACCCAGGAACGAACGGAGTTTCGTTTGCGTAGTGGGCGGCTTCGCCTGTTTGATGGCCTCCTGCGTCTTCGTAGACACCTGGAGCTTGCCCGGACGGATGACATGGCCAAGGTAGTCGACCGTTCCACTAAAGCAATGGCATTTGTCCAGTCGTTGGGTAATTTCTGCGGAACATAGCATGTCGAGAATTGTCCGTACGTGTTCGTAGTGTTCCTCTATCGTTCTGGAGTAGATGATCACGTCGTCCAGGTAGACCAGTGCGTACTGCCACTTAACACGTGACAGGATGATGTCCAGAGCCCTCTGGAACGTAGCCGGGGCGTTCTTGAGTCTAAAAGGCATCCGTACGTAGCGGTAGAGACCCATGTGGGACGTGAAGGCTGTCTTGTCCCGGTCGGCCTCGTCCACTTCGGTCTGCCAGTATCCGCTTTTGGCGTTCAGTGTGGAAAATATCCGTGCGTCTCCTAACGAGTCTATGCACTCGTCCATTCTTGGCAGCGGGTATGTACCTCGTACGGTCACGGCATTCGAACGGCGGTAGTCGACGCAAAAACGTAGGCTTCCATCTTTCTTCTGTGCAAAGACGACCGGACTGGCCCATTCTGCGGACGATGGTTCTATCACCCCTGCTGCCAGCTGTTGGGTTATCTCCTTACGTTCAAGCTCCCGTCGGGCGGGTCCTGCACGGTAAGGCATCTGGAATATCGGCTTAGTGCCGGGTTCCAGCTGTATCCGATGCTTTGCGGCGGAGATCTTGCCTAAAAGGCAATCCCACATGTCCTTGAACGGTTGGAGGAGTTCGATGACCGTGTCGCGTTCGTTCTCATACTCGGGGCTGATTTGAACGCGTTGGGGCCAATCGGGCTCGTCAGAACGCTCTGGAGGTTGGTCTAAAGCGGTATCATCCCCCTCCTGAGAGTCTTCGCTCCGCGGCGTATCTGGGTGAAGGGGAGTGATTATTGCAATGGGGGACGGGAGGGCTAGACCAATAACGGTACGTTTGTGGAGGTGCACCGGTCGGTCTGAGACGTTAGCAACTTGAACGAAGAAGGGACCGTCCGGACGTAGATCCATGACGCCGTTCGCGAGCAGTGTTAGCTCTAACGAACTGCCCGTGCGGTGGTCTGATTGTAGAAATACCAGACCGGACGCCTTGGTTGTTATTTGTACCCTGTTTTCAGACATGGGGGGTAGCGTAACAGGTCGGGCGACGTGTATCTTGTTAGAGGACACATTCCGCTCCGGTTGAACTCGGTATTTCCGTACGGACGTGGGCGTGTGGGGACCGTACGCGTGGGATAATATCGAGACAGGCCGTGAATGGCGCAGGAGGATCGTCCGGTTTGGGGGTAAGATTCCCAGTACGTATCGATCTATAAAAGACGTGCCGAGTAGGACGCTTGTGGCAAGGTTCGATACCACGAGGAATTGTACTCGTACGTGAAGGTCTCCAATGCGGACAGCGAACGGGAGAGCACCCACGACCTCCATACGGTTGCGTGAAGCGTGCGTAATGCGTGGCTTTACGTCCGTGCGGAGACGAGATTGCCATCGCGGTGGAAAATGCCGCTCGTGGATCAGACAAGGACCGGCTCCGGTATCTAGAACACCCGTGAGTGGATACATTAGGGTAGATGTGAGGCCCACGGAAAGGTGAACTTTGTAATTTGCACTCGCAAATAAAACAGTGTCGTCCATACGTTCTGGGGTGTCGAGAATCAGTTCTGTTCTGTCCGCACTGGTTCGTTTGGGCTTATCGCCCGGTGTGGTGAGGCTTTCCGACCTCGGAGGAGACGACGCCCCTACGCATCCTCCGGCTCGTTTTCCTGTTCCGAAACGGTCTCTTCCACCAGCATGGCTGCCTGCCGAGGCTGGGCGTAAGATGTACGATTTGGGCCAATATTACGGAAACCGATATTGGATGGCGGTGGCGTGTTTCTCCGTGTGGGCATACCGGTGCCGTAGTACCCTTCGTCGCGCCGGCGTTGGTAGTTTTGCTCGCGGATTGCGAGGAGTTTAGCCTTAACGTCCGGTGGGAGAAGTTGACAGCAGTTGGGCTCTCGCGAGAGGCAAATCCTGCACGGACGGTCCCTTGACGCTGCGCCAGGGGGGTTGCTCGACCTTTGGCCGGGCGTACTGGGAAATGACCGTGCGGAAGTCGCTGGGGTGGTTGCACTTGGTGTGGTGGGTGGTGACGGCATGGAAGACCCCTGGGAAACGATGAGGACTTCTTCGCCGTCTTCGTCCGACAAGGAATACGTTGAGGCCGAGGGGGACTCGACCTGGTGCACCTTACTTATCGTACGAGTGGCACGAGGCCGCGCAGCCGTAGTCTGCGTGTCCACCCGAACGGACTGGCGGCGTGAGGCTCGGTGAGTATCGCCGTACGATTCCGCATAACGGGCGAGCGCGTCGTATCCGATACTGGGATGGGTGGTGAGGTGCTTCCGCACCTTTGACCGTATGGCGGGCAAAAGTCCTTCCACAAACAACCCCTTCAAGTCCCGATCGGTGTATACGTTGCCACAGCGGAGGGCCTTTGTCCAGAGCTTCTGGGCGAATTCCGTTTCGGACATCCCTGACGTCTGGGTGTAAAATGTCACCTCTGCAAATGCCGTGGCGATTACTTCATCCGTGGCGTAGGTGGTCAGTAAGAAATTCACCACCTCTTCGTACGTATGGAGCCCTTCATCGCGAGGCCTGTCGACCTCTGCCGACTCACCAATGAGACGGGACTGAACCAGAGCGTGTACGGGCACGGCTAGGTAGAACTGGAAGCACCACAGTGCCGCTCCTTCCGTCAGTCCGTTATGGTTGCAAGCGGTCTTGAACCGCTGCAGGAAGTTGAGAACGGAGATGGGATCCGTTCCGGAAAATGAATGTCCTTTCATCTGGACGTTCAATTTCTTTTGATAGCGCGCGATCTTGCGCGCCACCTTCGAGTCGTACTTCTGTCTGCGTCGAATCAGCCGGTACGTACGGTAGTCCACAACCTTGGTGAACTTGACGTTCAGAGGTCGTAGACGCTTAAGCGCCAACTTGTCCGATCGGGAACGTCGCCGTTCGGACTTGCGTTTTCTTCGGGGCTTTTGAGAGTCCCCGGAGTCATCCGAGTCGGTCTGCTCATCCTCTGATGATGAACGCGAGGACGCGGAGTCAGTATCAGAATTTCGTCGCCCTCTGCGGCGGCGACGATTCTTCCGTCTACGTACGGAATTGTCCGAATCGGAATGTTTGCCCGGTTTACCGCCTCGTTTGCGGTGATTCCTCCCGTCGTCGGAGGAATCGCTCGAGCTTCCGTCCGGATCACCCTGAGGGGGTACTGGTGGGAGATAGACACCGGTCGGATCCCTCTGCGGACCCTTCTCCATTTCCTGCCTCTGTCTCTCACCGCGACTAGGTGCGTTGTCCGTTTGGCCAGTGTCAAACTTTGGGGGTTGGGGTGGCAGCTTAGCTACCAAAGCGGCCAACGTGCTACTCAGATTCTCTTGCATTCCGCTTTCGGTACGTCTGGATCCCAGCGCATCGTTCACGATGCGGTGTACGATCGGTGTGATGTCACGACGCATCAATTCCGGGATACGGTCTTTGAGATATAATTCGAACGCCATGGGTACGTGAACCTCGATCTCCGTGCGGAGTACCTCCAGGGCGTACGGGGCTATTTAGCCCCATAGCTCGTGGGGTGGTCTCCGTCCGGTCTGAGGTGTAGGCGGGAGTGCCGCCGTCCCAGGTGGTACAATCTCGGTTCCCAAAGGCGGCCCGGAGTTCTTACTTTTCTCTTTCTTCCTTCCGTCCGATTTGTTTTGCAAGGTGCCTCCACGGATTATCCGTTCAAGCTCTTCTGAGGGTGTCACTTAGGCCGTCGCGGTACTTTGGGTACTCCGGCGGCCTACCGAGGCATGGTCCGAAGCGGCGCGAGGGGCGGCCAAAGTGGACTCAGCATTGTCTTCTGCGACCTGCCGTTCTCCTTGCTCTTCGGGTGGGACGTTCTAGCTCATCTTCGAGTATCGTTTCCAATTCGGTACTGTAAACTCCGTGCGGTCTCGAATTCCACTTCTAGGTCGGGAGACCAGTGTGATATAGTACGTATCGGGAGAAAACCCGAAGCGGTCTTGAGGCGACGGAGCTGGCTGTGGCTCGAGGGAGCGACTGTAATGAATCCGTACGGGGAGTAAGGAGGAAGCACGGGGCGGTCAGCGGGGAGAGCGGGCGGTTGGTATCACCAAGCACGTTCAGGAGCGTGCGAAACGGTACGAACTGCCTAATAAACCTTATAGTAATTAGCCTAACGGTCTGTCGGTAGCGCTACTTGACGAGCAAGACGTACGGCAAAGGGTGCTTGGTGTTTACAACGTGAGGTCATGGCGAGGTTGGGGTTCACCTAAATATCGGGTAAACTCGCCTCTGTACGACCTCCAGGAGACAACTTACAGTACTATACTACGCCCGTCAACGTCCGACTGGTACTCGTGTCGTACGTACGCTTGGGTCTGACGTCCGATGCGGGGACAACTACGCGTTCAAGTAACCGCTCGGGCCAGCCCTACACGTACGACACGGCACTCCTCAGAACCCACTCCGTCCGCGGTGATCAACCAGATCGTACTATACGACAGTACAGTTCAGCGTGCAACGCTTGAACAGAAAACCAAGAACATTTACAAGCGGTCCAAAGATAGCAGGCTTAATATGCCAACAATTCGAAAGAGATCCGCTAAGTGGGCAACACGAACTATTATAACCAACAGTGGTGCTACCACCTCAACCATCAGAAGAGGAAGGAATACATCTGCGAAAACTCATGATCCAGTTCGGAAAGCTAAAGAGAAAGCTTCACATTGAGATAGAAATCCTCAAGGGAGACTTTCTAGTAGTAAAGGTGAAGGAAATTGACGCACTGCCACATGCAAGAAGGATGGAAGCGCTTTATACACCTCCTGACGAGCTTCCCATGAACCGACCACTATTGACAGACGCACCACCGATCAAGGGATTTAGCGTGACATCAATGACAAAAAAGTAATACTAATTTGAGCCGCAACCGAGAACGAATCCGCTAAACGATACCTGGACCCATGTAGAATCATGGCATTTGGCATTCGTTTCTTGCTGGGTAATGTGAACCATTCGCCTCCAGGCAAATGCTTCGCTTTCGTTCATCTTACAACCTATGAGCTGTCTTCTTGATACTTATCCCTCCCAGTAAAGGCATCGGCATAGCATCCGTTACCCTTCGGCGTCCTGATATCGCCCATCTTCTGGTGAAAGACCACTCAAAGTCTGCAATATGCTCCCCAATATCCGTTCCTTCTCCTTCCCATCTATGCTGAGTTAGCTTCCAAATTCTTTACGACGCCCTGTACGAACAGCTCTGCCCAGTGCTCATCCGGCAGCTGCTCAACTACTTTCTCGAAGTCGGCCCACGCGAACGATCTGTGCATTTAAGTCTCTGCTACAGAAAGTGAGCGAAAAAGTCTTTCATGCTCTCTAGCGCCTCTTTCCGTGCCGAAGAGGAATACCAATCTTCAATTTTACGAGCTTCTTTTCTGCCCCTCGCTGCCATTCCGTTTCCATTCCTCGGTTTCAGTGACAACGTAGGTAGTTCGTCTCTCCGCTCCATCTTGCTTGTTAAGAACCGATTGTGCCAATGTGCTCCGTGACGCCGCGGAGTGCGGCTTACCTCAAGCGGCTGGGCGTTAAGGTTAAGCACTTCGTGATTGGTGAGATAGCTGTTCCAGACGACTCGCTCCTCCGCCACGACCGAACCCAGATGATGGCTCAGAAGATGGTTTGGACTGAGTGATGGCAGATTGGCCACCTCCAGCTGACCTAAGTGTTAGATGGGGCTTTTTGTTCGCAGCTGCACGCCGCCCAAGGCTTTGAATAGTTACACGGGCTGAAAAAATGGCTGAACTCATCCTTGTGAGCAAATTAGGCCAAACAATAGTTTTTCCGAGATTGATTGCGAACAGCAGATATAAGGACAACGTTGAGCGAGTCGAACTGGTCCGAGGACGGGTTTTAAAATGCCTGTATCGTAGTTCTGACTACGAAAGCAATACAATTTAGAATCCAAAGGTTCTCGTTGTCCTCATCCGCTTGCATAGTCTGCCTCTCCAGCTCCGTCCTGGTCGCTATTAGTTCGTAACGTTCGGCCGCCAAGTCATCGCGATCTGCGGTGATCGCGTTCACCTTTGATTCGGCCAATTCAATAAGCTCCTCGAGTTGTTACGACATAAACGTTTTCTCCTCCTGAAGAGTAGCCACCTCCTCATCACAGTCTGCAAGCTTCGAAGCTTCTTTGAAACATTTGTGAGTTCATCAGCCATCGATGTCATCTCGGTATGCTTGCTAGCAAGCGCCTCACTCACTTGAGTGACTTCTTCGACATGACGAACCTCTGTACTAGCAGCGTTAGACTCCAGTTCCATGAGCCTCTGCCTAAAGCCGTTCAGCTCATGGGCTAGAACGTCGTTTTGGCCCCTGAAGATTACGTACTGCGTCTACATTCTGAGCCGTCTCAGCTACTCTTCCTAATTCAACATGTTCCAATCGTTGAAGATCACCTTGATGCTCCATCGATAATGCTTCCAAATCGCGAGACTTTTCTTCTACGATGTTGGAGAGCCTCCGCACCTCGGCGTTTGCATCGTTGCATTTCGTGGAAACCTCTGACACATTCAGTTCCCTATCTTGCAATTTCTCGCCCAATTCCTTCTCGATACCATCCTTCTCTTCCAGATGGACGGTGATTTTCTTTGCGGCTGACAGAGCATCGTGCCTCTCTCGCGTTTCTGTAACAAGTGTTTCCCGAAGATCTTCAATGCTGTCTTGGAGAAGCAGCTTGCCGCGTTCCAGCTCTTGTACTTAGTTCTTGGCTTTCTCAACTTCCTTCTGAGAACGTTCAAGACATCGCTTCAGATCGTCTTCCGTCCTGTAAAGCTCTTCTTCTGCAGTTGAAACCCTCCCAAGTTCAGCAGCCAAAGAGGACGAACCCTCTTTCTCTTTCTCCAGCTCAGCAGAAATGTTGTCAATGGCCTCTTGCTTGTTGTGGGCAGAATTCTCATGGTCCCGAACAGTGTCTTTCAATTGTTCAATAAGTTCCCCCTCTCAATGATCACACCCTGCATAGAAATCCGGGTTTGTTCCCCATCTTGGAATGCTGATTCAGAGGAACGCAACTCTGCTTGCAACTTCGCCACTTGACTTCTGAAGCTCAGTGCTCTTCTCATTTGCGGTGAACAGCTCGCCCTCCAGACGCTTTGTGTTTGACTCAGATTCTTCCCTCTAGAACGCAAGAGAAGATATGACGTCAGTAAATTCCGCACAATTGCTCGTCAACTCATCCCGGCGGCTAGAGGCCTTCTCAGATTCTTTTCGTTGTTTCTCAATCTCATCCGCCAGTTGTGACTTCTCTCTCTCTAAAGTAGACATTTGGGAGCGAGTTGTTGAAATCTAAGTGTTCAAAGCTTCGACTTTCTGCCCAAACTCTTCATCCCGCTTCAAGACAGTCTCCTTCTTACTGTCAGTTTTAGAATATCTCTGCTCAACAGATTCCGGTTTCTCTGCACAGTCCCTGACCTGGAATGTAAGTGTGGCCATCTTCTGATCTGCTTCAATGCTCCTCGAGTGGATATCAGACCACTTCCTTTCACTTTGCGAAATCTCGGCCTCCATTTTTCCAGTGGTTGCTTCATGCTCTTCTACAAGCACTTTTAGTTTTTGCGGTTTGGGCCTCAATTTTGAGATTCTTCAGTTCGATCTCTTGATCTGCAAGGGTAGCATTTCGATCTCAATGTCACGAGATAACTCGGTCGATCGTTCCATCAACTTTCTACATTGTTCATGGGCCTCGTCAGCATCCTTCCTAGACGCCTCCCAGTCCTTCTCCAGTTTTTGAAGTTGGATTTCCAGTTCACGGCGCTCTTCCGCAACCCTTCGCAGCTTCTTCTCAGCTTCTTGATATTCCACCCGCAAACTTGAAACCTCCTCGCTAAGGTTTCCTTTCTCTGTCACAAGCCCTTAGACGCTCTTCTGCTTGTTCTCTACATTGGCCTAGATCTTGCTCACTAACCCTTTGGATTCCTTGAGCTCTCGGCCTGATGCAGCGAGCTTGTCAGCCAAGGCCTCTACCTCGACCTTGAAGTCCTCTGTCGCACTTTCCGCCAAGCGGGACCGGCGTTCAGCTTCCCTCGTAGACGCTTGCTGTTCAATCTGTCTACACCTCATCTCCATGATTTCTTTTGTAAGTTCGTTTTCTGCATGCTTTGTAGCAAGTTTCAAGTCGGCAATCTTTGAATTCGAGCGTTCAAGAGGCCATTGAGCATCTTCAACGTCTTGCTGACTTGCCTCTGCATTGGTGGTTAAGCTCTTTACCTCCCTTGTCTTCGCTGCCAACGAATTCTGTGCTTGTTCAAGCGGGATAGTGAACTCACGTCTTTCTCTGCTCCATGAACATTTGGAATCAGCATATTCGGATCTTGGTTGTTCAACTTTCTGCTCTAGCTGAGAGACTTCGTCGACTTTAGCAGATTCCCTGCGTTCCTTCTCAGATTCGAAGGCGCTCCGCTCGCGATCGAGCTGCTTCGAGAGCTTCTTCAGCTCGCGCTTCATGTCCATGACTTTGTCATCAGAGGTCTACGAAAACTGCTGAGCAATATGCTTTCCCTTCTCCTCAGCTTCGAGGGCGGCCTTCTTTAACACTGCGTGGCAGGCACGGGGTAGTACGCGCTGCGTCTCTCTGCCAGAGACTCTCTGGCGCGTCCGGGTGCGCGAGCGCCGATGATGGGCACCGACTTTGCAGTTCGCCAATTGTAAAGGGTTACCAGCATTTCAATCGTTTTCATATAGGAAGGTAAATCGCAGAAACCGCCGCCGCTCGCGCGCGCTACGCCGAGCGGCGCACGACGCCACTTAAGGCTAGCTGTGGAGCCCGATCAGCGTCGTTCTGTTCTTGTCGCACAGCCGCTTCGCGAGCGCACCATGCGCGTCGCCTGCTCCTTGTCGAAACAGCCATGCGCGTCGCGTGGCTGCTCGTCGAGCGCGCCATGCGCGTCGCGCAGCCGCTTCGCGAGCACACCATGCGCGTCGGGCAGCTCCTTGTCGAGAGAGCCATGTGCTTTGCGCGGCTGCTTGACGAGCGTGCCATGCGCGTCGCGGAGCCGTTTGTCGGGCGGGCTATTGCGTCGCGCGCCTCTTTTCCCCAGTGCGTCCCAGTCGGCGTCACTTCAAACGCCACCACGCGCGGGAGTTCCGGAACCAAGAAGCGCACTAGCTGTGCGCACTACTCCCTGGCGCGCGTACCATCATTACGAGTTCTTCTCCCGTCGCGGGCATGAGCTCTATGTACTCCTCCCACGCCGCCCCACCCAGTTCTGGGATGAGCTAGGCGCCGCATTTCATGCCTTGCAGCTGTGCGTTGCACAGCATCCGTGCGCTACGCCCTTTCCACTCTCGGCGGACACCGCGCCGGGCATGCGCGCACGGGCAACCGCATTGCTCACGCGCGCTGGAGGTTCGGGGCACTACGTGGTCATCCTACACAGTCTATCGTGTCCGGTATGTAGCGTTTCCATTATGCACCACCTAAACAGCGCGCTGTCTCAGTTAGCTATCAGGATAATGTGCGTGGTGTCCGGACCGCTCATTACATGCGCCCAGATCCGCTCCCACTGGCTTTCGCTTTGCAGCAATTGACTCCGTGACGACCCAAACATTAAAGCGCCAAGTAATATGGCAGTTACATAACATGGAGAGACTGGAAGGGCGGGAAAGAGTGATGAGTGCAAGCCACGAATTGTGACCTATGCTTGACGTCTCCGCAATACGTTTCGCTGACATGAACTTCTCTTTGCGCCGCAATCGTCGCAGAAGCTTAATCTTATCATCTCCAAACCTTTGTGACTGTACTCTTCGTCTCATCTTGGCGTCTATCGGCGGTCTGCTGTGGCCCAGCGTGGCTTTTATTAGGATGACAAATGAGTCAGAGAGAAGTCGCAAGCTCCGCCGTATGGCCTTTCTGAGATCATGTCTCGAGGAAGATGAGCACAGCGAACATTCAACACAATGTGCGCAAGTAGCAGGCGAAGAATCCCCGAACGAAGTAGCCTCACAATCGGCTGCAATTGGAACGCAGAGATCTAGGCAACAAGCAGCTACGGTGGAACGTGTCAGGTGGAGAGCAGCACAAAAGAGCATGGAAGATATGGAAGAAGAGGACACACGATTAGATATCCGCACCATAAGAGAAGTCGCAAGCTCCGCCGTATGGCCTTTTTGAGATCATGTCTCGAGGAAGATGAGCACAGCGAACATTCAACACAATGTGCGCAAGTAGCAGACGAAGAATCTCCGAACGAAGTAGCCTCAAAATCGGCTGCAATTGGAACGCAGAGACCTAGGCGACAAGCAGCTACGGTAGCACGTGTCAGGTAGAGAGCAGCACAAAAGAGCATGGAAGATATGGAAGAAGAGGACACACGATTAGATATCCGCACCATACGTGGAATAAAGACATCAACTGGAATGAAATTTCTGGTGAAATCGGCTGGCTGGCCCGATGAAGTAGTTGACGCTACTAAGCTTGACCGTTGGTGTGGCCAAAAAGTGACAAAGTGGTGCGCTGCAACCACAGGAAATGAGCTAACAACCGATGTCGCCTACCGTTTGGGCCTTCTTGAGGATGACGAAAGTTTCTACGGAGAGCCTTGGAGTATTCAAGAGGTGATGCTCTCTGGTGAAATAACATCTGAAAACGGCGTTCTTCCCACGCAGTACTATTGCAGAAATAGAACGGAAAGCACATCCTGGTATCGGATACAGCTTCACACTCTACTCGAAGCGACCTTAGCGAGCGCACTCTATCGTTTGCAGATTATGTCTGGAAGCTGCGACGTTGAGGTCAGTAGGAATTTGGACGGATTTCTGGCCGTTGATATGGACGAAAACTTGCCGTTCAAATGTATTGAGGCCATTGATGCATGGTGTATGAACCATGTTGGGAGTGCCGTAGATATTCGCTGCCCGGGGGCAAGGACAAAGAGGTAAAGCGCGTAGGTCTGAGACACTTTTCCCGTATGGCTGTATCAAGAAGCCCAGGGTTCTGCCTACAACTGGCGCTGGTTAATGCAATAAGTAGAGTAGTTGATATGGAATCAGCACAAAGTGTACTTGCTGACAAGGTTGTAGAACCGATGGTGTGTATGACGGACGCGTGCAAATGGCTGGAACTGTACATGCCATATCTAGAACTCATACGAGTTAAAGTTGCGGCACGGGACTTGGACTCTGTGTGGAATTCCATCGAGACTAAGCAATTCGGGGTGTTGCTTCTACGGCTGAAGGGAGGTTCTGATGTGGTTCATGTCGTGTGCATTGATCTGGATAAAGGCGAGCTATTGGACAGCTCCGAAGCCCATCCACAAACTTTATCAAAGCCAATATTAATGGCCGCGACAGGAAGCAATTCTGGGGTGCGCTTGGTCTCTGAAATCAGAGAACTAAAGAGAGAGACTAATAAGCGACGCAAGAAAGGAAGCAGAGCCAAATGCAGATCCTACAAACAAGCAAAGAAGAAGAAAAGGTACGAGAAGTAAAGTATTCCTTCGAACAGACGAAATTAAAGCATCTGAATTGCCTCAGAGGTAGAGACAAAAGCAGACTCCCAGTTCTCCAGCGCATCTAATTCAAGCTCTTCACACAAGTCGTGGGACATATCAAGAGAAATGCTTTCGTCGTCCAAAAACCTAGAGTACATCCCCCCACTCGTTTCTGGTTCTGCTAATTCCGGGTCCATCGTTTGGCGTGCATTACCGAACCTAAGTTCCGTGTACTCGTCCAGATCTAGTTTCTTGACAGTTCTGTTGCGAGTTTGAAATAGGGACTCATTGAACGCACAGAATATTAACTTTGCCACTTTCTTCTGTTGCAACCGGTTACGTGAAGATGTTCTAAGGCGACCTTGGAAGCTGAAACTACGCTCGACGGAGGACGATGATGGACTGGCGCAGAAAACCCGAAGCGCAAACTGACGGAGAAGGGATGTCCTTGGGTACTCAATCCAATAGTATACCGGCGTTCGACTATACATCATTAAAGAATGCCTTGAAACCGGGTCTTGCATCTGTGAGCGCCACGTCATGCGCACAGAAACGAACTCCTTACATATTCGATCAACCGCTCCGCATTCACCACCTACACTAGTTACCTTTTCACTAGCCGGGAAGCAATCCGATCGCACAAAGGAGGGAACATGTTTCACGAGATGAGGACGAAAATGCGCCAAGCTTTCGGAGAGGCTTCTGATATCCAACGTGTACGCGACATAGTGTATGGGCGTCACCAACGCCACTCTCCGCCCCTCCCCATTCATTATTTCTTTGAAGAGGTTAATAATTTCTTCCTTTCTCTCAACAGTATAGAAAGCCGTGACTGGGAGCTTCTTGATCTTTTCTAAAAGTTGCATAGTGGCAGGGTAATCTTCTGAAAGAGGCAAAGACTCGTCGTCAAAGATTCTCAGGTACTGGCGTATAAGACGAAAGATGTTGTAGATGTCCAATAGTTTCTCATATAGCGCGTCGTTACGTATGGTTGCTTTGAAAACCTCCCTCTTTTCCCTGTTTCGAGAGCCATACAGATTAGTATGAAAGTCAGAGCACTCAATAAGCTCTCGTAACACTGTTTTGTATCTCCGAAATGAAGCAATCATGCTTTCAGATGATGTGAACCGTGTTTGAGCTACCTTTGTTGCAAGAATTGCGGTCGGAGAACGCAGAACTCTTTCATATTCGTCTAGTTCGCCCGAAGATCGATGACGACCAGTCCTCAGATTGAATCGTGTTTTAAACTCTTTAAACCAATGGTACAGCTTTGGATGGTTCCAACGATCCGCGATCACTGCCGCCACCATTGACAGTATGTCGTTAATCCAAACCAATTTAGCCATATCCTGCATGAGCAGGTTAGCCAAATGGGTCTGATCTTGGCAACTAATCATGTGATTGTGCCTCTTCCAGAGTATTTCTTTGGTTTTCACACATGAGCTTGTATTGTCACTCATGAAAGCGCAAATTCAGTTCATGTCGCCAAACTCCAACATTGTCTCTTCAACAACCTTTGCATGAAAAGAAGAATCGCATGTCGTGAATCCTTTGTATATACACTTCAAGAAGAAGGTCTTTTGCACAATGTCTACTTTCGTAAAGGAAGGCAGTACATTTACGACTGCTTCGTTGTTTGCATCCGTCTATCCCTCGAAAACGAGCGTGCCAAAAGAATCTTTCAGCGAAGCGGCAATTGCTTCTTCCACAAGACTGTGCATAGTATCGAAGTAAATGTTTATGTTCTTTGAGCGCATTGTGTGCGCATCGGGAAGCTGTTTGCTGAGTTCATAGTTCGCCAATCGAATGATTTGATAAAACTCATCACAACCGGCTCTGCGACTCAAAGGAAAAAACGGTAGCATGTACTTCACAAAAAAGAGTGTGACAAGATCATTGAATCGTGATCGACTATTTCGAGAGCTCTAACTTTCTTCACTTCCAGAATAGTGAATGTTGAATTGTGAAGACGCGAAGAGCGTGGATCCTGGCGCAGAACACGGGTGAGGTATGGGAGGTCTTCGTTCAATCTTCACAACAGGGGCGGTGAGTTTGCGCCTCTTTGCCACTTTTGGAGTTATCGGAATACCAAACAGATCGGAATTTTTTGTGTCAATTTTTTCTCAATTCATTGTCTGGAGACGAAGATTCTCGAGTAATCGACGACGATTTTCTCTCGAAACACATTTACACCAAAGCAAGTGTTCAGCGAGCCTCGATGCGTTCACAAGTTTTGCTGTGCTAAACCGAGAACATCCTTTGCACGTAAGATATTTTGCTCCAGTGTTATAATTGTTTTCCTCATCAAAGTATGTGCGCCATTCAA
Source organism: Gracilaria domingensis (assembly GCA_022539475.1). Taxonomy (NCBI): domain Eukaryota; phylum Rhodophyta; class Florideophyceae; order Gracilariales; family Gracilariaceae; genus Gracilaria; species Gracilaria domingensis. Next base: position 27,673 of record VCMS01000077.1, read on the forward strand.
ACCGTTCTTTTGGCTACCATTTTTGTTGTTTTGTTCTCCTTTTTGATGCAAATGCGGCTTTTCTCTCGTCTGTTAACGTCTGCGACGCAGAGATATTTTCCGACATATGCCGGACACGTAGCTAAAAGGTTTCAAGATAATGTAGTGGTCGGCTTTGGATTTGCGATTCGTCCAGCGTCGGATGAATATAGCCGTGTTTGAGCAATGTTTTCAAATGCTATGTGACTCAGCGTAGTGTAGATTATGCGGGCAATAGAGAAGGATGCTAAAAACGGGAATCACTGAACAACTGAAGACTAGTCGATTTAGCTGGGAGAGTGTAGTGAATATTGGCAGGTGCGGACTGTGAAAATTTGAGATCGTACTTGGAGAGCGCTGAGGATAGAGAATGCAGGCAAAAGGTACGCAGCATCGCAAACGCGGAGAATATAGAATTTTCTTCGATTCAAAACATTTAGTGCATGCTTTGGTAAGTTTGCTGGGCCAAGTGGCGCGTTCTAAGCGCCACTTGGGCCAGCTTGGGATTACACTACACCTACGTGCGCTGTAGTTGTAGTATAAATCCAAGTTCAGTTTCGAAAACCACTTTCACACTGACATTGGAAGTGCTACACAACAGTGTTGTAAGGTTAAGCTGTGGTATTCATGTGCATTCATTTGTGAGACAAGAGCACGTCGTGGAGTAATCAAATGTTTAAAAGTTTTGATTTATAAGACCCATCGTGAATCCTTCGAATGGATGAAGACACGTGGTTCATGCGTGAGAAAGTTTCCATTTGCCAGTTTCTTGGCTCAGGAGGATGAATGCGGAGGTAGAAGGCTAGCCTCTAATTCGAAAGGAACCAACGTATACAGAACCATCGGTAATGAAATGCCCACTTGGACAAAAACATCTTAAAAAGTTAATGCTTTACTGTACGACGATCAAGTAACTCAGGTGAGCGCAACACGGCAACACATTTGTGGTTTGTAGGTACTTGGTTGGAACAAGCATTATAGGTGCTGGGGGTCCTTGGCAAACCTCACGCAATACGAGTAGTAGACGTACGCGCTCAATATCAAGAAGAAAAGCACCTGCTCGCTGAGAATCGCGTTCGCTGCAGAGTTCAGAGACGACGAAGAGTCACCTGATGCTGACTTCTTTTCGCCGCATCATTTTTCTGGCCTTAAGTTGTAACAGATACAACAACGAGCTTTGCTTGAAGATGCGTGTTTAATCTTGTTTCTTTGTTGAAATACGATACTGTACTTCTAACTCTAACACGAATCGCAGACAGAACTGGAAAGTTTCTAGTTCTGTCCGCGAGGTAGAAACTAAACAGATGCTGCTCACATGAGCTGTCGGGTTGTCGCATCTTGTGCACGCTCTCGTAGGGTGGATCTATCAACATACAGGGTACACAAATCCCCAAATACTTCTGCCGATGTGGATATGCACCAGGATCCGAGTGTCCTAATGATTTAAATCTAGCACACAGCTTCCGGTTTGAAGTCCTACCCAGGTAAATTCAGGTAGATCAAAACTGTAAACACAGCGCTCAGGCAGCAGCCTTGCTACCCCCACCCCATAGGAACATTTGATTCTCGGCATCCTCCTCCTCATGCTAAGCACTAGTCTTTCCTATTTGGAGAAGACTTCGTCTGCAACAGTTCTTAGACGTTTTGGCTTCTTCTCACAAATATCCGTGTTCTGTACACAACCTGCTAAACGTTATGCGAACAATCTTTCCCCACAGATAATGGTGCCTTCCAGATTCGAGAAAAAGATGGACAAATGGAGTCAGAAGCCAAACAGCATTTTTCCACAGGTTTTCTTTGCTTCTGCGACATTTTTTTCTCATAGTAGATCTTGAGAGCCTTGAGTGCTTCGAGCAGTTGTTTTATGCAGCGATACCCTTCGTCTTTTAGTGCGCAGAATTCTTGTACCGTATTAATGAAACTGATTGGACTGAAGGTCAGTTCTCTTTCTTGAAGTACCTTGGCTGCCTTTCAACCTGACATCGCGAAAGAAATCCGAGTTGCTAAGGCTAAAAGAGCTCCGAGTTTCACCCACGTTCCATATGCGTTCCCAAACGTAACTTTAAAGGAAGCAATCGTTTTCCATATCCACACAACGCATTTCATACAATTCTTTCTATAGAGTACGCGTACATACACAATTAGGGGCTGTTCACGAGAGCAAGCTCGCTCTCTCGCAGCGCCGTAGCTGCTTCACGCGTGGTACGGGCACCATCTGGGCGCACGCGCGCTGCTACGCTGGAACACGCGCTCTTCTTTCGTCGGAATGCGACGGTGAAACGCATTGCCACGAGGGACGAAAAGAGAAAGGCGATGTGAACACGCGCTGGTGAGACGCTCATCGGGCCTCTGCTTGTGTGTTCTAGGAAACCACTTTTCAATCCTAATAGATACACGTTAGTACCTTAGATTAGTGCAGACAATCTCTTTTATTGTACTCAGTATCTACATCAGTATCTGCAAAACATGGAACTGAGTTTAAACCTTCAATGCTCATACGATAGCTGTGCCAGCCACAACAAAAGCACTTGCTACTCGTGTTTTCGTTGTGAACCTAAGTTTGAACGCTCTAGCAATCGAAACTAAAATGAATCAACAGCAGGATCCTAAAACGTAATCTGATATCCAAAGATGAAGTCGTATTCAAGAAAACAGTTTCAAAGTATCTTGCGAAAAGAACACATAAGAATCCTCTCCGCAAACTGTAGCATTCTCTTGTTTATGGTGTTGTTCGTCTCTCCTAATAAGTGCCATTTCCCTCTCCAGAACCGCAAGTCCATTCAACTTTCATTTCTTACCAAAGTCAGTTACCGACAAGAACAGAGCGTATGAGAGATACATCACTTCGTTCGCAAGTTGCACTCGCATTTCGGATTGTCATAGTAGTTCCCTCCCATAGAAAGATACACGGAGAGAATGCACGATGGCTGCCATCAACTCGTCATTTTTGAAGCCAATAAGCCTAAGAATAAAGAAGGTTTGCCCATCAATTGAATTTGACTTCTTTATCGCTGTCGTCCACACATTTGTGGTACAATGCTTCGACAACAAAATTGTTCGTAACTTTGTTGTACGCACAACAAAGTGCAATTGACATGAACAGAGTAAACCGTGCTGACATTGCATTCTGCACTCACCATTGAAATAATTCGATTCACGAAGACAAACGTATTCGCGACAAAATGAATCATATCTCTATGCACTTTTTCTTGTCTATCAGCACACACAATTCATATTGGTTATTAAAATTGAAGCAGAATGCAGTCATTATTTCCTTCCTGGAGAGAGAAAAATCACGTATCAGGAGAGACGAACAACCCCATGAAGAGGAGAATGCTACACTTTGCGGAGAGGATTTGTTTGGTGCCAAAACAGTATAAAAGCCCTCTCCTCAGGAAAGACTGCTACAACATATCTCTCATCCTAACATCTCTCATCAAACAAGCGCAGTTGATCTCATTCTCTTAGCGATGGTTTTTGACATGATGAAATCATTCTTCTCTCTCTTTGCCGTTCTTCTTGTATTGGTAATGCAGCCGGGCAATGCGTTTAAGTTTCCGGACTACAGTCACAAACAGCATCCTCTAAACGCTCTGGTGGCGACCAGTGCACCAATTGCACGGGTCATTATGAAGAAGTACGCACGTTTTGTTCACAAAACAGGATGGATCGCCGAGCGGATGATGTTCGTTGCTCGAACCGCCAAGTATGAGGATGTGTGGAGGCGAAGCCCACTGGGATCCAACCTGGACGCATTGTTCATCGTAGGAACCACGAAAAGGTCGCCGAAACCCTACATCAAGATGGAATTGAACGCTGGGGCCAGGGTCTTCTTAATGCTGAGTGGAAAGTCCGAAACATTGAGGTCGCCGCGCAACAGCACCAGAGTCAGTAGTTTGTCACGGAAATGGGAGCACGCACGCTGGGTTAAATCAGTGACGGGAGAGTGCATCCCTGTAGGGGACGTTGATAGGTTCGGCGGGAATGTCAGTCTCCCAGCCCAGGGCCTTATCCTGGAATCCTTGATTTCCGATGGCGAAGAAATTGTGCGGGCCTTTGAACTCTTGTCTGCACCCAAAGGAGGAGACGCTGAACAGGTGTTTTAACTTTGATGTGCGAAACCCATCAACAGCGATGAGGTACATCAACGCCACTTCGGACGCGTCAATGCAGCAGTTATCGGGGGACAATGTGAACAGGCTTTTAAAGATCTTAGACAGTTTGGAACTCGGGGCGGAGTTTTGCCAGTTTGGTGGACAAAAGCTCAAAGAGGTGGAGAAAAGCGGGGTGTTTTTCACCGATCCTTACTTCTCAAAACTTGAGAGAGGTGCGGGGAAGAATTCGGTGCGCCAGTTCATCAGCCCCAACCTTGGAGTAGTGGAGCTCAGGAAAGGGCTGATTCTTCCTAAGGGCCCTTGGTGGCAACCGATGGGGTACGTTCCGCAAAACACAAACGCAGTGAACGGAAGAAGGTTTGAGAATATAGAGAAGTCTGTGCTTGCTTCTATGAACTAGAGAGAGAGATGGTGAGATAGAACAGTAGAGGATAGAACAAGATAACATAACATAACTTTACATTTTGATGCTTTGTTGTTTGTAATCTGCGTCGAGTTCGTGGCGGTACAGCAGTAGGAACCTCATTGGGAACTTCAGTACAATGCTGAATATGGAAAACAAGACGTTGCCTGTTAGCGCTGATGTGCGCAGTGTGGTTCGAGTGAACCTGGGAGCTGCCGGACGAACCCTCAGGAGGTTCTGTCTCAGCGCCTTTTATATGTTTCATTGTTTCGAATTTAGGAAACACTCTGCTAAGCTACTAAATAATTTAACTATTACGTAGCACTATAGACTATTTCTTGTCCGCTATAATATTGGCCAAGTAAGAGCTTGACACTCTCTCAGATTATCTCTGACATTGCCGGTAAAACAAGCTGTTACAATAGAAAGCGTAGAGATAGGTCTAATTAGAAACTATAGAGCTAGAGAAACGCTCCGTGATTTAATTAGAACTGGCTTGGCCTGAGACTACCATAAAGGCACCTGACCGCGGAGATTCGCGATCAGGAGGAGGTCAAGGAAGAGGCAGAGAGCCCACTGACACTCTCTTCTTTGGTGCCGTATCGGTGTTCTAGGGCTTGATTTGCCACACAAGCGTCTTTTAAAACTCATATTTAGTATGTATCCCAATAATGCACACCTATATCTCTGTCTGGCGCCGACTCTGTGAAGCAGAACGCGCAGAAAATGTTCCCGTTACAATCTTGGTCGCTACAGAGAGATATCTGTCAAGGAACGAATCGCTACGCGTAGCAGAACATACAGCCAGGGATGGATACATTTCAATCGCTGGAGATATCAATCTTGTGGCACCATCGCAATTGAGGTCACAATCTCAACGTGCAACCTAATCTATATTCAAAACGCGCCCCTCTTTATGCAATTCCCTGGCATTTGCGATTTCGAATGTATTCGACGACCAAATCGCGATTGTGGAGCTAGAAACTGGTACACAGCCTCTACACGTAAAAGTATTTTGATTATAACCGAGCTCGACAGAAGCTGTCGGGCAGAATTCTATACCAAGAAACTTGAATGACAAACTTTGCCTTTTGCAGCCTCTACCAAGAGCAAGATATAGTGATCTCCCCATTGTTGTTGTATTCAGTGAAGCTACAAACGAAATTAATGCTTTCTAGATCTATTCCAGAGCGCTGTTGTTTTCTCTTTGCGAAATTTGCAGAGCCTCGAGAATTGTTTGCATCTTCCAAAGGTTATGGTTTACCTCTACAAGCATAAATTTTTGGGGAAGGATTATTCCGCAAACATATTGTTCAAGTTGTTCTGGGATGGAGGGACAGTAGTTGAACGTACGATCAAGTAGGGACAGCAGCGACCTGCATTGATCATCAACAATATGATGTGGTGTAGCGAGGCTGCCGCCGACCTCATTTCGTCTCTTGTATCTAGGGCTTCTCCTTTTTATCAATCGGCAGAGTTCTGAACCACTGGCATGCGGTAGTGCGGTAGCTCGAATGCGCTGCTGAGGTCGCAAGACAAGCAGACGCTGGTAGTACGGCAGTCGCGAGGGGCGCGGACGCACTGGAGAAGAATGTATCAGTTCAATTCGTAGTAGTTGTTCGTTGTTGACTTCTCCGAGTACACTATCGTACGCGAAGTAAAGCTTACTAAAAGCACTCAAGTTACACTACTAACATAAACAAACAGTTTGTCCTACCAATTCATACACGTACGCATTTGCATGCAACACATTACTCTAAATATGATCAACCACTTCGATCAGTCCTACAAAGCCATTGTCCCAGCATCTTGATCATGTCACGCTGTAGCCTACACATTCCTACTACGCGTGTTCATCTCTACAGTACCACTTCTGGGTTCTTCCTTCAACAGAATCCATCACCTCATCCGGATGTTTCACACTTTTCAATACAAAACGGAACAGTTTCTAGGCGGATCTAAAGATCCGATAATATTAAGAGAAAGAATATGTTGTCTGCTATATGTAAAGCAAGAATGGCATCACTTTGTGCAGAGAACAATCTCGATTTCATATGCTTTTTCAAACAAAATCGTTAACGCTCTTTGCTGAAGAGCAATCTGTACTGTCGATTCTATAGTAGTATCAATGGCCGATTGTATTGCGGTGACTGCACTTATTGGGTGATGCAACCGATTTAGACCCTGCCCCTGCATAGCATACAGCCAGCAAAAGGCAGCGTTAGAAGCCGGAGCTATTATCCTCAGACTTTGTTTCGACGACTCTTTTCTGCTCAATTTCTGCCCTGTGCCACCCGACACTGGAAATTCTGAATCTCTCCTCAACCTTCACAGAATCTTTCGATGATGGAACTGGTATTTCTCTTAGAAACCGATAGTAAAACTCACTGCGACAACTATGCAAACATAGACCAGAAAATGGTCCTCTTTCTCTGAGACTGGAAACTCAGGCACCAGGGTTCTCGGATCAAGAAGGTTTTCTCCACACGAGGATTTTAGTTGAAATTGGTACGGACAAGGGGTTCTGAAGCTTGAATAGCCCCCCTAGGTGGTGGACGACGATAGACAGCCCTCAGATGCGCTCGAATATCTGACGTTCCTTCTCTCTCTATATATATGGAAACAATGGAGCCAATCGCCTTCTCTCCCATTACTCTCTTCATTCATCCTCTTGACACCATCGGCAGAGGGGCACACCACGACAAGGCGCTCTGCATGTACCAGGTTGGCCGCTTAAGAACCTATGAGCGACGTTTTTCCACCCAATTCTCATATCACCAGCGAAATTAGGGGCAAGAACCAGTTCGTAACCTTTCACCGTTATCCAACCCCAGTGTAGTTCGTCCGAGAAAACTCGAGAAAAAATCTTCTTCAAAGAGGAAAAAGTCACATAAACGGCGGTAGAATCTTACTCCGATGAACTGCCTGGCACCTACTGCATACGTGCATCTAAACGCGGGCATTTTAGCGACGCAATACCAAAGTCCATGAGGGCGACCAGCGAGCTGACCGACCGTTTTGGACGAGTTTATCGATATTATAGCCTCGGAAGTCACTTGAGAGGGCCTGCAGCTGTCCTCAATTTCCCTTCTGGGCAGAAGAGATACCAAGAGATGCAGGAGAGGTCACAAATGGTTTCTGAAGACAACTCCATGTGATGATGTTTTGCAATCGTTTTTTGGGTTCGACTTTTGACCGCGGTCGGGATACGTGGATGCAGACGGCACACGACGGCGCGCTGCCGTAACCGGCCTACTTTGGCAAGCCGCCAACGGCCGCAGTGGAGAACAGACGGGTGTGTGGTTGTGTGGGCGGCAGTGTGGACGGCAGTGGTGCGGTAGGGGGCGCTGAATAAGGCGGCAACGCTTTCAAGGAGGCGCGCAACTCACGGGGGCGCAGCACCTGCTCGTTGAGAATGAGATGAGTTCTAATCAGCCGTCTTGGGGCAAGAGCTGTGCGCAGCTCAAGGCGTTCACAGCGTCATTCGCGGCATGCATGCATTCGTCTGGTAACGCCTAGCAGCAAGTGGATGCTCGACGCGAGAGCTATTGCGCCATGGAAACAACCAATGCGGGGTAGCGCTTTTTTTTTTTTTTTCAAAACTTTGTCAAAAATTGTAAGCAGCGCCGCACCGATCGCAGCTTACAAGTCGACCGTTGCAGCCGCGCCGCGCGCCCACAAGCGTCTCACACTCGCCCATTTCGCGCGAACGCGACCCCCCCCGCGCCCGTCCATCGCCGCCGCCGCCGCCCTCCGCCGCCCTCCACGCCGCCGTCGCCGCCGTCGCCGCCGTCGCCGCCGTCGCCGCCGCCGCCATCGCCATCGCCGCCGCCGCCATCGCCATCGCCGCCGCCGCCATCGCCATGGAGACGCTCGTCTCGTTCTCGCCGCCGCACCTAACGTTCCGAATAACGCTCGACAAGCAGACGGCGACGCACGTGCACCTGACCAATGTGTCGGCGGCGCCCATCTCGTACAAGGTGAAGACCACCAACCTCAAGCGCTACTGCGTGCGCCCCAACGCCGCCATCCTGCAGCCCGCGCAGCAGATGCACATCGAAATCGACCAGCAGGCCTTCAAGAGCGTCCCGGAAGACCTGCACCGCTGCTCCGATCGCTTCCTGCTCATGATTGTCGACCTGCAGCACCTGCCGCCGGGCCCCTCCGCGCACCCCGCGCACGTCGCCGAGCTGCACGGCTATGAGTCGGTCATGCAGCTGTGGCAGAACGTGCCGGAGCACAGCATCTACAAGAAGAAGATGACCGTGTCGCTGCAAATGGCCGACGCGTCCGAGGCCGCCGCGTCCAAACCGGTCGTCGAACCGACCACCGTGCCCATCTCGTCGCACAAGCTTCCCATCGAACCCACCGCCGCCGCGCCAGCTCGCGCGCTCCCCGACCAACCGCCGCCGCCGCCGCCGCCTGCCCCCGAGCAACCGCTCGACGCGCCGCCAAACGCGCCCGCCGCCGCCGCCCCAGCAACGCTTCCGCCCCTACCCCCACCAGCGCGCAAAGCACCGCCCCCACCGCCGCCGAAGAAAGAGGCGCTGCCGCTTGCGCCGCCCACCCGCCAAGCGCCGTCGCCACCGCCGCCGCGCGCCGCACGCGCAGCGCCTCCGCCTCCGCCTCCGCCTCCGCCGCGCGCCTCACCTCCTGCGCGCGATTTGGCGCGGCTGCCAGACGCGCCCGCCAGTCAGACGAGCAGCGCCACCGCCGACAAAGCGCCAGCAGCGCCAGCAGCGCCAGCAGCGCCAGCAGCGCGCGCTGCAAATGAGCGTGAAATGGAGCACGCGTCGAAACGGTCAAGTCAGGCGGACGCAAGCTGCGCTGTAAAGCAGCCGGACGCCTCGGCGCAGGCGAAGCAAGGCGCGCAAGACGTTGACGTGGACGCAAAGCAGCAGCAGCAGCAGCAGCAGCAGCAGCAGCAGCAGCAGCAAGCGGTGGAGGAAGTCGACTATTTTTCGTGCGAGTTCCAACGAAAGCGCGTTCTGGACATGCGCACGGCGCCAAAGATCAGCGTGCACAAGCTGGACACGGCCACGCGGCAGCGCATTGCAAACGAGCGCGCGCAGCAGATGGCCAACGTGATGGAGGATCGCCAAGCCAAGATCGACGCCGTCAAGCTGGAGCTGCGGGAGGCTCGTCACCGGCTGAGCGACGCCAGAATGGCCACAAGCCCCGCGTACGACGTGGCGTACGAGATTAGCGAGGGCGCGCGAGTGCCGTTTGCGCAGATTGCGCTCATGGCCATCATCTCGGGCGCGCTGCTGCAGCTACTTGTATGAGTTTTTGTTGATCTGTAGCGTTGGCGCATGTAAAAGTGCGAGTCTGCTGTTTTTGTTGTTGCTCGCGCGTACCGCTGGTGGAGCGGTGCGTTTGGTCAGATATCGACAGCGAGCGATTGAGCAAAACAAAAAGCATCGCGATGCTTTAATTGATCTCCGCCGCGCTCGATACGTGAGCATCGAAACGACTTGTTTCTCGAAAGCTGTCGCCGCCGCGGGCGATCAAGTTAGCTTGGCAAGCATTTCAATTGGGCCAGCACATTTGCGGAATACCGTTAGTTGTCGTCACAAACGGCTTGTTGAATCACAACGCGCCATGTCATGGCGCATCATGTGCTCTTCACAGCCCGAGTCTTTATTACCTCGCTCGAATACAAAGCAGCGCGCATGAGGTGTGAAGGCGCAGTGGCGCAGCGTCAGAAGAACGGCGGGCGTGGCAAATGGTCCTCCACGGGCAGCTTGAACACGGGCTTGGAGGAGGAGGCCACATCCGCGCGCCGAGAAACACTGAGCGACTCGGCGCCGTTCAGAAAGTCATTCTCGTCCACCTGCTCCGCGCCTTGAAGCGCGCAGAGTTCAAGCGGCTGCTCACTCAACGAGGCCGAGGCCGCAGCCGCAACGGCGGCAGTATGCGCAAAGTCCGGTGCGAGTCGCACCTCGACCGAGTTATCCACAACGTGCGGAATGTTACGCAACAGTTGCTCCTCAGCAGACGGTGGGGTGGCCGCAGCCGTTGGCTGTTCGTTTGCGACGGCCAGGTCGGCGGATAGATCCAGCAGCCAGTCGAGATCTAGCGGCGGCGCTGCTTGCGCGTGTGCGTGTTGGCCGTTCGGTGGCGCACAAGTCGGTGAGCATGGTGGCGACGCTTGCAGTTGGTCTGACGCGTACGTGGGCGGCGGCTGCTCAGGCGCTAGATGCAAGAAGGGATCGAGCACGATGCCCTCCTGATGAGCGTCTGTAATGCCCAAGTCTTGCATGGTGATGCCGTCCAAATCGTCGGCGCGCAGAAGGATGTCGCGCTCGCTCGGCGGCTGCGCGTGGTCGGGGGTTTCGGCGTGTGGCGCCTCGGCAACACGCTTTCGGCGGCGGCTGTGCTCCAATTTGGCGCGCTTTGCAGCGTGTTGCGCCGCTGGCCTCGAGGCGTCGGCGCAGTTGGGGCGCAGTTGGTACTGCTCGGCGCGCGCGGCGGCCAGCGCCTGGCGTCGCTGCTCCACGCCGCGCGCGACCCTGGCGCGGTACTGCGGGTCGGCCCACATCTGCTTGATGCGCTGGCTGAGCTTTGCCTTGGTGGCGTCGGACAGCGCGCGCCCCGCGCGCACCACGTAGCGGCGGTCGTCGTCCACGGCCCTCGGGAACGACGCGTCGATCTGGCGCGCAATGGTGCGGTTGAGCGCGTGCAGCGCGCGCGCGTCGAACGCAAACGGCAGCGGGCGGCGGCGCGCGCGCCGCTGCAGCTGCGGCGGCGGCCGCGGCGGCGCGGCGGCCGCCGACGCGCGCGCCAGCCGCGACGTGTGGCGGATCTTCATCTTGGTCTCCTCCGAGTGGCGGCGCCCCGTGGCGCGCTGCCGCAGCAGCCGCCGCATCTCCGGCTTGAGCATGGCCTTGCGCGTGTTCTCCGCGATCTTGCGCCGCGTCTCGGCCGAGTGCGGCCGGCCCTTGTTCCACGGCACGTTGCCGCGGTTCGCCATTGCTATCTTGCGCCGGCTCTCCGCCGTGTGGCGCCGCGCGCGCGGCGCGGGCGCCGGCGAGCGCGGCGGCGGCAGCGCCGCGCGCGGCGCCGCGCGCGGCGCCGACACGCACAGCGCGCGCGCGGCGGCGGCGGCGGCGGCGGCGGCGGCCGGCGGCGGCGCGGCGCGCGGCGGCGCGCCCGGCAGGCGCAGCGCGTGCGGCACGAACAGCAGCGCGGGGACGGCGGCGGCGGCGGCGGCGGCGGCGGCGGCGCGCGGAGGCGCCATCGTTGCTCTGCGCGCGTCGGCGCCGCCGGCGCCGCCGCGGCGCGGCGCGCGGCGCGCCGCCGCCGCTTGCACCGTGCGCGCGCGAGATCGCGCGCGGCGCGCGCGCGGCGACGTGGCGCGCGTGGCCAGCGCGCCGCGCTGGCCACGCGCACCACGTCGCCGCGCCGCCGCGCGCGCGGCGCGCCTTTTTGTGGCGCGCGCGCGCGCGCGCGGCGCGCGGTTTATAGCGGTGCGGCGTTACGTGCGCGCGCGCGCGGCGCGCGGCGAGGCGTGGCAGCTGCGCCGCGCTGATTCACACGCGCGCGCGCCGATGCGCGCGCCGGCGCGCGAGAACATACAGCGGAACGGCTCGTGGCGCGTGCGGCCGTTGTTGTCGCCGCCGCCGCCGCCGCCGCCGTCAACACGCCCGTCTTCCCGCGCCACCCCCCCGCGCCGCGCGCGCGCCCGCGTTACAGCTCGCGCGCGCGGCCGGCTCCCCCTTCGTGCTCGCGCGCGCTTGACTTGATGACTCGACATTACTCGCCGGAAATGCGCGCGCGCTTCCTCTTCTGCGCCGTGCCACGCCGCCCCCTTCCTCTTACCTCTTCTGTGCATGCTCTCAGAAACACGCCAAAAAAGGCACCTCACCCACCTGGTTGCCGCGCCGCCCTCAACCACCCAAAACCGCGCCCCCCCTTTGACCCGCGCTCATACATTCCTCTCGAAACGCCCACGTCAGCGATGCAGCCGTACATACCAATATCCTGCAAACTCGCTGCCTCGCTCTTCACTTGAGGAAAGACACCGCGTTTACACCGTGCGTCCCCCCCCAACATGCGCACCCCCTCGTTTCCTACCCCCGCCCCACCCGCGCCCACCGCTGCTGTTCGCCCTCTGTCATCATCCCACGTCATTCTACACCTCAGCTCCCTGTTGCCGCCATTCCCTTTTCTCTTGCTATATCATACGTGCATCGACTCGTACCGGCTACCGCCGCTGTCAACAACGAATTATACTTGATGTGCAGTGCAACTTGCTACTGTCATCCTCGCGCAAGCCGCCGACAACACGCCGTGCGCGGTATTTATAGCAGCCCGCGGCTGCACTTCTATAATCCTTCCAAATTTATATAAACAAAGCGCCGCGCTCAAGCGCGCACAACGTATGTCTTACGAATCAGAACTGATCTATACCGTAGTTTGCCGCCGAGAGGTCACCCACCGCCGGCAGCTGCGCAAACCGTCGCCCAATGATCGCAATCGTCTCCTCCGCTACTCGGATTGACGACTTTGGATCGATCTGCGGCTGCAGCTCTGCGTTTTGCCGCGACGAGCGCGCGCGCATGTTGTAGAACGCCACCACGATCTGCACATGGTTGTACAGAATCAGCGGCAGGAACAGCACGTCCGTCACCCCGTAGCTGGCCGCCATGCGCGTCCGCTCCGACGCGAAATCGCCGTCGTCAAAACCCTCGTACTGCCGATACTCGCAGCTCAACCACGCTGGTTTGCCACGTCGGTACACCAGCGACACCGCCTCGTTCGACGTCGTGGCAAAGCACGAGCTCTTGGCCGCCTCCAGGAACGTGGCCAGCTCGGCCATTCTCGATTCGTCCTCGCGCGAGGGCCTTCGGCCCGACGGCGGCGGCACAAACGTCCACGCCTGCGCGAGCGACGCGTGCTGCGTGGGTAACCGCGAGTCCACCGCCCACGCCTCGGCGCCCTTCCACTCCAGCCCAATCGTGAACAGCCGTATCACCGGCTGGCACACCTCGCGCAGCGTGCGCGCCGCCTGCGTCTGCGTGTGCAGCCACGACTGAAGCTGCGGCGAGCTGGACAGCGCCAGGCTCAGCTCCAATTTGTTGTTCTGCGCCACGAGGCGGATCACCGTTTCGGTGGCGTACTCCAGAATCTCCGCCTTGGAGCGCGGGTTGAGGCGCGGCGGCGGCGTGGGCAGCGCGTCCAGCAGCGCCTCAAAGCGCGTGTTCACCTTGTTGCGCGACTTTTGCGTGTACGCGCGGTGCGCCTTGCGCCGCTCCAGATTGGACTGCGCCACGAGCGGGCGCGCGGGCGACGGCGCGGACGGCGAGGAGCTCTGGTCAAACAGATCGGCGCCGCTGGTGCGCTTCGAAATGGCGGAGGACGACGGTGCAATGCCCAGCGCGGCGGCGGCGTACGGCGTGGCTGCCGGCGGCGCGGCTGGCTCGGGCGGACGCACGCGCTCGTACGGCTGCGCGGCGGCGGCTGCAGCGGCGGCGGCGGCGGCGGCGGCGGCGGCAGTGGTGGCGGACGAGTCGGTGCGCTTGTGGCGCGGGAAGACGGGCGTGTTGACGGCGGCGGCGGCGGCGGCGGCGGCGGCGGCGGCGGCAGCGGCGGAGGGGTCCAGCGCAAACGTGGGGGGAGGCGCTTGCGCGGTGGGCTGCACCAGCGGGAGGTTCATGTCGTGGAAGAGGTCGTAGTTGAGCTGGTCTCTGCGCAGGTCGGGCGGCGACGAGTACGCGAGCTGCTGCGGGTGCGGCGGCTGCGGGTGCGGCGGCGGCGGTGGAATGTTTGGAAGCGAGGGCGGCGGCGGGTGGGCGACGTGCAGCTGGGCGGGGAACGCGGAGTGGATGGCAGAGTGCGGGGGGAGCGGCGGGGGCGGACGCGGATCGAAGGGCGCGTCCTTGGCAGCGTCGTCTTCGGGCGGCGCGTGCGACATGACGACGGAGACGGGCGGGGAGAACGCGGCGGACGCGACGGTAACGGGCGACGCGTTGACGCGCTGCGACATGGGCGACGTGGGGGAGGGAGGGGAGGGTTGTGGGAGGGGGGTGGGGATGGGGGCGCGCGCGCGCGGGGCGAGGGGGCGTGGGGCGCGGCGGCGCGGCGGCGTGGGGCGCGGCGCGCGTGGACGGCGAGGGCGGCGGCGGCGGCGGCGGCGGCGGCGGCGGCGGCGGCGGCGGCGGGGCGGCGGCGACGGCGGCGACGGCGGCGGCGGCGGCGGGCGTGGGCGGCGGCGTGGGCGGGAGCGCGCGCGGGGCGGCGGAGATGGGCGGCTGGCGCGGTGCGCCGTGGCGCGCGCTTTAGGGACGCGGGAGAGCGGCTCAAGCAGCGCCGCGGCGCGCGCGCGGCGGCGCGGCGCGCGTGGCGCGCGCGCGCGGCGCGCAAAAAGGCGCGCGCGCGTTTATTCGGCGCGCGCGCGCGCTGGCGGCGCGCTGGCGGCGCGCCGCCGCTGCGTGGCGCAGATCACAATAATTCAAATCGTGGCTGCACGCGCCACGCGCCGCTCCGCGCGCGCCGTGCTGCCGCCGCGCCGCCGCGCCGCCGCGCGCGGCGGACGGCGGCGGCGGCGCGGCGGCTGCCGGCGCGCCGCCGTTTACAGCGCGGCGCGCCGCGGGGCGGCTCAATTCAGCGCGCGCTGTAAACGGCGCAGGGGGGGCGGCGGCGCGCGCGGCGGCGCGCGCGCTGGCGCGGCGCGCGGTGGCGCCGGCGCGGCGGCTGTCGTGGCACCGTTGGCGGCCGCGAGCTGTTTGACGGCAGCTTGTGCGCGCCGGTTGCTTGCTCGCGCGAGCGTGGAAGCTCGGCGGAGCGCTTGCGGCGGCGGGAGGCGGCGGCACGACGCGCGCAGCGCCGTGCGCTCTGCTTCTCCGCGCCACATCATGCGTTTCTGTGGCCGCATGCCCTCGACGGGTGCCATGCGCGCCGGCGCGCGGCCGCGCGCGCACCGAGCGAGCGCGGCTGTTTGTGGGCGCGCCGCGTCCCGCGGTGACGACATTTCAGGCGGGCGGCGGTGCGCGAGCTGGCGGCGCGTGTGGAGGGCGTCGGGGGGCGCGCTCCGCAACGCGCGGTAGCAAACGAACGGTTGCATTTTGTGCGGCGAGTTGGGGCGCGGCTTACGAGAGTGCGGCGTTGTACTGGCGGCTTTGAAAAGAGAAGCAACGCAGCATGTCTTTTTTTTCTCATTGGCGACGGCTACGGCGCGCCGCTCGCCGCCAAGCAGCGGCCGCGCGAGCGGCGACTGCGCGGCGGGGAGTGGGGAGCACGGGCGACGGCGCGCGGGGGAGCACGGGCGGCCGGCGGCCGCGGCGCGCGCGGGACGGGCGGGCGCGGCGCGGCGCGGCTCGGCGCGGCGGCGATGCGGCGGCCGCTGAGGTGGCATGGCGCAGCGGCGCGGCGGGGGGGGGGGGGGGGCGCGACGCGGAGCGGCGAAGGAAAGGGCGCATATGCCGCGCGGCGGTTTAATTATGTTTTTGTCTGCGGTGTAAATAGGCGCAAATGGAACGGCGCACACATGCGCCGCCGCCGCCGCCGCCAATTGGCGCGCGCCGCCGCGCGCCGCGCGCCGCCGCGCCGCCGCCACCCGACGCACCGCTGCCGCCCGACGCACCGCTGCCGCCCGCCGCGCGCGCGCGCGCGCGCGCGCGCCGCCGGCGATGGCGGCCGCGATGGCGGCCGCGGCGGCGATGACGCCGGCGGCGGCGGCGGCGGCGGCGGCGGCGGCGGCGGCGGCGGCGGCGGCGGCGCGGCGCGGACGGACGCGGACGCGCGCGGCGCGCGGCGGCGCGATGCTGACGCGCGGCGCGGCGCAGCGCCTCATGGAAAGTGCGCGCCACTCGACGCGCGCGCGCGCTCAAACGCGCGGCGGCGCGCGGCGGCGCTGTGTGTAAATCGCGGCACGTCAGGCGGCGCCGCGCGTCTTTAATGCGCGCGCGCGCGCGCTCAATTCAATGCGCGCCGCCGCCGCGCACCGCGCGCCGCCACCCCGCCCCCCCCCCCCCCCCGCCGCGCCGCGCCGCGGCCGCTTTCCCGCTGCGGGCCGCTCACGCGCGCGCGCGGCCGCGCTCCCCGGGGCGCGCCGCGCGCCGCGCGCGCGGCTTGCCGAGGCGGTGGCGCGGCCGCGCGCGGCCGCGCCGGTTGTGCGACGCGCGCGCGGCGGCGAACCGTCTCGGGCAACTGGGCGCGACTGGCGCGCAGCGCCGCCGCCGCCGCCGACCGCGTCGCGCGCCAGCGGCGCGGCCGCGCGGCGGAGCCCGCGGCTCTCGCGCGCGCCGTGCGCGGCGCGGCCGCGCGCTCCGGCGGCGACGGGAGGCGCGACGCGACGACCGGCTGCTCGGCCGCGGCGCGGCGCGCCGAAAGCGCGCCAATTGAGGGCCGTGCGTAGTGCCAGCTGGCAAACTTGTGTGCTCCAACGTCGCCACGCAGCCAGCGCGCCGCCACGTCCCCGCTCGCGCATCACCCACTCGGTCTGCACGCCGCGCCACCACTCCATGTGTTCGTTCCTTGCAACCACGTGCGCTTCTGCCAAATGCAGCGCATCGCTGATGAGCTCAATCGCTTCGGGCACCTTGGCTGCTACAAAACGTGACATCCACTCCGTTTGATCACCTCTTGTTTCCAACGGAATCAACAAAACGCAGCGATCATCTTGAAGCGCTTGCGCCTTTGCGTTCACGCAAAATTGTTTCACCGCCCATCTGGGATCGAGGGTCAAAAGCACAGCTTCCCTCCACCAGCGCGCCAGAAACAAGTGAACAAACAAATTGAGATACAAGTAAATTGTCTCTCTGCTCATCAACCAGCCACCACGCCCGATACGTCGTTTGTTCATCCTTTTCGACATATCTGCTCAAAAGCCGTGCTAAAACACTTCTAGTCCACTTGTCCACGCTTCTCCAGTACAGCCCCTTCCTTCACCAGTGCCCACATTCTTCGCAATCTTGAGCACATCCCTGGAACACACCTCATCTTCTAAAGGCCATAATCTTCGCAACATGCTCACCGCTGCAAACTGCCGCTTCCTGACTACACTTGGTGATAGAACAATGTCCTCAAATCACATTCCCGTTTTCTGTTCCCATTGCTCCCCGTGACGTCCTTTGCAAAACTGCACTGCCGTGTCAACAACATCTGAAAGCGCTCCGCATCCAGCAACATCGTATGTTTGTTTGTACTTCTCCTGCGTGACTTTCGATTCTTGATACAACCTCTCCGAATGGGTCATCAAAATCACTCCCGTGTTCACGTACAAGCTGCCCCCGCTACTGCTAGCGCCACCCGTAAACCACCGCACAGCTCTAACAAAGCTCTAACAGTGATAGTGTTTTGTCTCACCTGGGCTTCACTTTCGTTCATCACAACATTTTCAAGCAGCATTTTCCTCCATGTGCTCGAGAAGCGCCCCCAAGTCCAAACTCCACCGCGCTTCGCGAAATTGAATTCATTGCAAAACTCCTGGACGTGAAGACCAACGAGCTGCCCTCAAAACCCAGTAACCGTTTCAACCAAAAGGACAAGTTTCGCGTCATCTCCTCAGTCTCCCAGACATCGTCCACGATGAAGAGTACCTTTCTACCGGCAAACCATCCTTCTGCCTTCCGAAAGACCTCCTGCATATTTCTTCCAGACATCATCTGCTTGGCGATGCTCACTCCGCCCGACCTTTCAATGCAGTTGCACAACTCCGTCTTCAATGCCAGCTCGCCAGCATTCATACCCACTGATATCTCATAGATGCCTTCTGGGAACATATCTCGTACCTTCTGTAGAGACGCAAGTGCACGAGCTGCACAGCTCTTACCCACTCCACCACCACCACCTATTGCACCTGCTACATTTCCATCGATCACACCAATGCATGAGCCCTCCCCCCCCAACAGAGCCTGTTACAGCTTTCCTACGCATGTGACAGCTGTACCGTTTTCGTCCTTGGACTCAAAAGTCAAGGACGAGGTTCTCTGGGTCCGGGCGCGCCACAACATTAGATACGAACAGGTCTTTGTTCACCTTACGCCAATGCAGTAACTCCTGCTTCAATGCGAACCATTCTGATCTCGTTCAGCACACGCCACGCAGAGTCCAAATGGCTCTGCACCAAAGCAACAGCCTCATCGTTACGCGTCGTTCTCTGGATGGCTTTTCCCTTTGCCGTAAACTTTGAAAGCGCGCCTGCAACCCGTTTCCGTCTCCGTGATGTGCTCGAGGTCTGAGACGCATGTTCGATGGAGGAGGCGTCGAGATACTCGCTCAAAGTACTGAGTTCAAAGTGTGCGGCATTCACATGCCTTTGAAACAACTGTATGTCGTTAACCGTGTCCTCGCTCAATGTCTCTGATAGCGCAGCATGCGCTGTTTTGAGTTTCCCGCAGATTCGATTATGAGTAGCAACCAGGGTAGCGTACTGATCAGGTGGCTGCCGAATCCTATCAAGACGCGCACGGAACTCTTCCAGACGTTTTTCAATCACGTCAGCCAATCCCACAACCGTGGACACGGCGCCGAGCACCTCCATGATATACCAAGGATTGGAACAAGTGGGGCGATAACGTCAAAAATGCGTGTTCAATAGTACCGACGGTAGAGACCTTTTGAACCCGAGCTGGGTCGGAACATTAACCCCGTTCATTTTTGGAGAACAACAAAGCACCTATACAGCAAAGCGGCAAAACGGCGAATGCTATCGGCGCTGTATATACAAAGGTAGTAAATCCTTACGGGAATAACGTGCAAGTTGCTCAGGATCATTGTACCTTCAGTTCCAACGTAGAGTATCTCTCTTCGGGGTCATGCTCCCTGCATGCCTCATGTGCAGCAATAGACTTTCCCGCGTGCCCCAACAGATTCTCCGCCCGGCAAGGGGTATCACAAATGCTCGAAGATTTTCGCAGTCTAATCCCATACTCTTTTCGTCGTCGTAGGAGAGGGGTGCTCTTGAGAGATAGACCCTAAAGAAGCCCAAAAAGGAAAGTCAGCTGAACATTGTTTGCCAAAGATACCGACGGTACACATCTTTGTTGCAGGCTGTAAATCTCTGTATGATACCCATGATAGCCGTGATACACACAACTTGGATGCCTTCTTCAAAGTTTGGGCTTTTCTGTGAAAAATATGGTGTCCAAGACCAAGACCCAAATCTTGAGATGTCGCTAGATCAAGCTTGATCTCAATGCCCAACACTGCAAATTGCAACTGGGATCTCACAAATGTCACGCTCCTCCTTTATCACCCCAGCGCCGTTCAGGGCTGCCAAGAGCCCCTTCCAAGGCTCCGTACACCAACACCCCGTTCACGATGTCACCCGGTATCGTGTTCCACGCATGCGAGATTCCTCAATGCATCACGGCAGTACGCACGACATAATAATAATCGGTACCGGATTCGGCGCGCTTTCCGCCGCTTCCGTTCTCACAGCGTATGGCTTCAAGCCCCTCTTGCTGGAGTCGCATTATGCACCTGGTGGCGTAGCTCACGGCTTTTCGGTGAGGAATGGTGCAGGCAACTTTCATTTCGATACCGGCCCGTCTTTCTTTTGTGATTTGGATTCCAAAATGTCTTCCAATCCTTTAAAACAGGCTCTTGATGCTGTTGGGGAACACATCAAATGCGTTTCGTACCCTAGTTTTTGTATCGATGATGTTCGTGTCGGGACCGTGACCGTCTCAAGTGATGAGGAGGACGTTCTGAAACATGTTCACCGACTTGGTGGTGGTGATGCTGCTGCTCAATTGCGCTCGTTTTATCAGGTGATGCGACGAATTCACTCTGCAATGAATGTACCTGCGGTTGCCTTGCGAGGTGATTGGAAGGTTATGCCCATCATTTTTAGAAGATGGGCTACCGATATGATGGCTCTTCTGCCGTATGTGAAAGATGTCACGAAACCTGTTGGCGATATCATGCGACGCGTCGGAGTTACTAATCCGTTTGTAAAACGAATATTGGATACAGAAGCTTTCCTTTTGTCAGGGCTTAAAACTGATTCTACCATCACTGCCGAGATCGCGTTCATGATCGGGGAAAGATCGAAACGAAACGCTATGCAATATCCCATTGGCGGTGTTCGCTCAATTGTCCGCGCGTTTGTGAGGGGTATTGAACGAAAGGGAGGCACCGTGCGCTTAAACAGTCATGTAGAACGCATCCTTGTGGAGGATGGTGTAGCTGTTGGAGTCGATCTTCGCTCTGGTGAACGCATCTTTGCCAAACATATATTCTCCAATGCATCTCTATGGAATACTGTGAAACATCTTCTTCCTCAGAATTCTCTGCCTGTTGCGTATAGAACAAACGCCTTAAAGACGCCAATGGTGGAATCATTTATGCATGCACATATGGCTATACCCTCTGAGGGACTGGAGCATATCATTGGACATCACGCAGTAATCATAGACTCGGAAAAGGATATTGCCCTACCGGGAAACACTGTTATGATAAGCATACCTACCATGTGGAGCCCCGACCTCGCTCCAGACGGCTGGCACATCATTCATTGCTACACGCTCGAAAAGTACGACAGATGGCCCGATCTGCGAGGCGATCGTCGCCTTTATGAAGCCGCAAAGGAAGAAGCGTCACAGCCCTTGTTCAAAGCTGTACGCCACGTAATCCCAGATCTAGATGAACGTCTCAAACATGAGCATGCCTTTTTCAAGCTTGGGAGCCCACTGACACATGAGCGCTTTAATAGGCGGTACAAGGGTACCTACGGCGCTGCCATTGTGGCTGGGAAGGCTGAGTTTGAATGGCCCGATGACATTCCGATCAAGAATTTGAAGCGATGTGGCGATTCCGTGTTTCCGGGTATTGGTGTACCCAGCAGTGCGGCGGCGGGCATCATTGCTGCGAATGAGCTTGTTGGAATTCAAGAGCACAGTGAACTTGTCGACAAGATCATTCCACGTTGAGTTTACATATTGCATTCCCGACATGCCTTTTCCTTTCCGTTTCAAAGTCTACTACCTGTAGACCTGATATACAGTCATTTCAGTTCTACAACCTTTCCTGGGCGGTCGTAAAGTGTACATTGTGTTCGTTCCCATTTCTGTGTAAAGAAGAAAATCTACAGGAGTTTGTGTTGCCAAGGGTACGATACCAGCTTAGCAGCTTTAGCCAAAGGATTTCTTGCACGCATATAGCGAGTACTCAATGCCTCCCAGAGCCTAGGGATTCAGTACGTGGTCTTCATTATGTTGAACTGGGTGGAGTGGGAGGGGTGAGAGAGCTTGAAACGCGGGAATGCAGGCGATTGGGCCTCACCATCTTGTCGCAATGTTAATGAGATGTTCTTGCTTTCCCAACGAATTTGACTTCGTTGAGGCCGCTACCGATGTACATCTCAGCGTACAGCCCGCATTATCTGAACCTCCAGATGGAGTTGAAGCGATTTACTCTGTAACTGCATGCGTCTTGCTCGGGGTCGAAGAAGATACTGACTGTATCTTCTTCAACCCCTGAGCACCGGTTCAACGAAAGGGCTACGCGGGGCTACGCGGGAGCACAACGATTGTGAACTTGAGGGCACATTGGACAGAGATGACTGGGAAAAACTCACCGAAGCGAGCATGCATGGTCTGAGTTCATGCCAGGAGGGGGAGTACACTCCCCACATAGTGAATATCAAGAGTTTCTCGAGCTAAATTTGGTTGTGTTCTTTACAGGTGGGGATGAATGTTTGTTATCACAAGCAGTTCTGATGCTCTTGTTTTCTAAAGTCAACGGCAGAGCTTCGTCTCCAACAATGTGACACGGCACATTGGATTACATGAAGAGATCTGCATGGCGTTGTCACTTGCGTTTCGGAAACATCTCCCACGGCTTATACAGGTAAAGCTGCTTATCATTGCCATCAATTGCAAGATCGCGAATCATTCTCATGGGCTTGACCAAGTTAAACGGTTTCCGTCGAAAGTTCAACGGTTTGCCCTCCGCTGTGAAGCGCGCAATCTTTTCCACATCGCCGTTCTTTGCCAGTGACCCGGCATGGTTGCCCAGCATGACAAGCTTATGTTTCTTGCCCGACTTTGACAGTTTTTGCAGATAGCGCAAAACGTTTCCTTCCTTCATGTTGTCCAAGCCGGCCCACGAGAAGACCAGGTCCACATTGGGCAAACCTTCCTTCCAGAACTTTCGCTTGACGTACTTGGAATCGACGGTCAAGCCCACGCGCTCCTTGACGGCGTCGAGGATGAGGCTGTTGGTGTCGATGCACACATACTTGAAGTTTTCGTTGTCTTCGGCGATGGACTCGAGCAGCTGCGGCATCCAGTGCGAGTGGGCGCGGCAGGGCACGTCGGCCATGGAGCGGATGTCGTACTGCGCAATGAGCTTCTTGAGCATCTTCATCAAACGCGGCACGTCCTCTCCAAACCTGCGGGCAATTTGCTCGCCAGATTGCTGCTCCGGCTCCGACTGCGCGTTGTTGTCGTCGTCGTGGTGGTGGTGCCGGTCCGGAAGGCGCACGGCGACGTGCACGGCCGGGCCGTCGCGGCGGCATCGGGCTCGTCGCGCGCATCGGACTCGTCGCGCGCATCGGGCTCGTCGCGCGCATCGGGCTCGGCGCCAGCGCTTTGCGGGTGCGCATGCTCGGGCGCGGGCAGATCGGACAAGTCGGCCTCATCCATGGCGTCCAAGCCGCCGTCCGGCTCGGGGTCGTTCTCCTCGTCGTCGCGCTTGGCGTGCAGCTGGCGCCTGGCGGTCTTCCGCGGCTGCGGCAGCTGCTGATGCAGCGCAAACTGGCGGTAGATCTGCTCCAGATTGTCGTCGCCGCCCCGCACCTGGCTGGACTCCGGGCGCACGAACATGGACATGTAGGTGAACTCCTGGCCGTCCTGGTGCGCGCGGGCGCCGGCCAGCAGCAGCAGCAGCAGCAGCAGCAGCGGCGGCAGCAGCGGCGGCAGCGGCGCGGTTCGCGGGCTCATTGCGGGTGGTCAGCGCGCGGCGGGCGGGCACGCTCCGCGCGGCAACGAGCGCGAACGGCGCGGCGGCGCGCATCGCGCACATATCGGCGCGGCGGCGCGGCGGCGCGGCGGCGCGGCGGCGGCGCGCGACAATTCGAGCGACGGCGGCGGCGCGCAAGTTGCAATTGATCGCGGCGCGCGGCGCGACTGCAAGCGCGCTGGCATTCAGTGCGCCGCGCCGTGGCCAGCGGCACACGTGGGAAGCACGTCGGGGTCCGGTCCGGAGGCGTGAGTGGTGAAGAGCGGCGCGGCGCGGCGCGCGCGGCGGCGGCGGCGGCGGCGGCGGCGGCGCGCGATGGCGGCGCGCGGCGCGACCATGTCGCTGCGGTGGAAGCTGTTCCGCTTCCTGTCCGTGCGCGCCGAGCTCAGCGCCGACGCGCGCGCCGCCGACGACGCCGACACGGCGCTGTTCCCGTCGCTGGCGCCCGCGCCGCGCCGCAGCGCGCACGCCAAGCACGCCGTGCTGCGCCGCTTCTGCGCCGCCGCCAGCCGCTGCGAGCACGCGCACGCGCACGCCGGGCTGTACGTCTTCGCGCTGCTGCGCGACGCCGTGCAGTTCTTCAACCTCGCCGCCGTCGACCCCGCGCTCGCGCTCTGCGCGCCGCCGCCGCTGCCGCCCACGCCGCTGCAGTACACCTTCTCGGCGCACGCCACCTCCGTCGTCGCCGTGCGCTTCGTGCCGCTGCCCGCCGCGCCGCTGCCGCTGCTCGTCACGCTCGGCCTGGATGGCGCCGCCGCCTCCGTCAAGATATGGGCGTTCCGCTCCACCTTGGGCGCCGCCAACCACCACCCGCCCGCGGCGGCCAGCGTGCGCCCGTCCTCGCCCACCAGCGCGTTTGCGCCCACGGACGACCACAACCTGCTGGAGTGCGTCGCCGAGCACCGCCTCGCCGCCCACTTGCGCCCGACCGCGCTGGCGGTGCAGCCGCTGCGCGCCGATCAGCAGCAGCCCGAGCAGATTGCCGTCGGCTTTGACGATGGATCCGTCCTCATTCTGCACGGAGACCTGCTTCGCGAGCGCGCCGCCAACACGCGAGTGGCCCCGGCTCCCGGCGAAATGACCCACGTCAAGCCCATCGTGTTCCTCAGCTACTGCGAGCAGCTGCTGTACTGCGTGTCGGAAATGTCCATATGCACCATCACCCCGGCTGTTGAGAACGAGCGCCCGCTGTTTCGTCGCCAGATCCTGGCCAATCTGGGCGTTGCCCGCGCCGCGTTGTGCTGCGTTCTCGAGCAGTCGGCAGAGCTTGTCATTGCCAAGCCGGAGGGTTTGTATTTCTTCAACCGCGATGGTCTCGGACCGTGTCTTGCCTTTCAGACCCAGGGCGAGAACCCGTCCATACACAGTGCTGGCAACTACATCATCCACTGTTCTGGCAGGGCTTCCATCACCGCGTACGACGTTGTGAACAAGCTCACAGCCTACCGCGGCAAGGGCGTTATATCCAGTGCGTTTGACGGCCATGTCAATGGAAGCACGCAGGCGTTGTTATGTCTGGAAGGGAAGGACACAGTTTCCAACGAGGGCGGTTCCGTGCTTCGAGTGACAGAGATTTCGCTTGAAGAGCGCGTCAATATGCTGTTGAAGCGCGGTATGCATACACATGCCGTTGCGTTGGCACGTGCAGAAAATGAGCGCCATCCACAAGTCCACAACGATATTCTCATGTGTGCTCTTCGCCAGTACGCCGAACATTTGATGAGCAAAGATCGGTATGATGAGGCTGCGGAGCAACTTGTACAGACGATTGGCAAAAATGTTGAACCAAGCTGGGTTATCTCTCGGCTTGTGGAACAGTCAGGATTGCGTTCTGGACTGCGTCTATATCTCGAAGCGTTACATGCCGCTGGCATGGCCGATTTTGTACATACCAAGGTGTTGATTACTTGCTACAGGCATGATAGGGCACGCGGTGTAATTCTCGGCACCAAGGCATCCGAGAAAACTACCGACGAATATGTCATCAGTGTGTTTAGCGATGTGGACTGGTCTGAAGAGCAAGTTGACGCCGCAATCAGTCTTTGTCGCGAGGCTCGTCTCTTCAAGGTGGCCGAGCGTGTGTCCCGGAGACGTGGCCGATGGGTGCAACTTGCGCGCACTTTGGTAGAAGATCTGAATCAACCAAACAAGACGATTGAATTGCTTCGCTCTCTGCCGGACGAAGAGGCGCTGAGAGTATTGCGAGCGTGCGGACGGCGACTGCTCGTCATGGTCCCCGACGAATTTGTACAATACCTGTCGGATGCTATCTGTCGCTCGACTGCTCGCATGAGTATTAATAGCTCTGGACCCGTTCTGAAGCTTGATTACTTTTTACCCATGTTTGTGGACAAACCTGCCTGGCGAGCTGTATTGTTGGACAAACTGGTCAAGTCGCCCGGTGGAATTACCACCGCTGATGCACCCAAGGCATGGATTCTCCTCTTCGAGTCGCTCGCGTGCGTGGACGTAGCCGAAGGAATCCGTCCAGCTGGAGTCCCAGAAATCCCGGGTGCGCCCGATAGCAAGGCAGAATATGAAAGCATATCTCGTTCGACGACCATTGATGCGGACACTGCAACTAGTGCCACCACACAGAGCAGTGCGAAGGAACGAAGAGTCATTGGTCGAAGGGCTCTGCGCATTCTGCAAAGTCGGCGCTCCGTTATTGATTTGCGCGCTGCTCTTGAGATTGCTGAGCAATATGGGCACGAGCCTTGTCTCGAATATCTTTATGAGCACCTCAGAATGTACAAAGAACTTGGAATGTGTCTGCGCATGTACGAAAACGGCCCTGCGCTACTGCGTGCGTGTCGTCGCCACGGCGACAGAGAACCAGATCTGTGGATAGAATGCATTCGCCTTTTTGCGCCAAGAGCGGCCAAAGAAGAATACGAGGAGGAGGAAGGCACAGGTGCAGCAAACAGTGAAGTGCCTAGGAGTGTTTCAAAGGACGATATACTGAGCATTGCTAGTGAGAGCACTGCGCTGTCAAGAATAACGCGAGACTCTGAAAGTGACAAAACCAGTCCTCCTGAGATTCTAGAAGAAGCAATGTTGGCGCTGGATAGAAGCGCAACTCTTTCCCCCTTGGAGATTGTTGAGACTGTTTCGAGGGCATGTCCGGATGGTCCATGGGGTCTTGTACGTGAGTACTTTGAACGGTGCACAACCGCACTGCGAAGAGAAGCCATAGCCGCTGAACACGGTAGTGTTGTGCTCGAGAACGAGTTGAAGGAACTACGGAAAGAGATTATGCGTCTTAGCGATGATGCTTTCTCCATGAACAGTAAGATTTGCTCGATGTGTGAGGATGACCTTACGGTACCAGCCGTTCATTTCTACTGCAAGCATGCATATCACGCTAGCTGCTTGTCTCCCGGGGGAATCGGAGGCGGAAGCGGTGTGCTCCCGGGAGCTATGGGTGAAAGAGCAGAGATGTGGAGCGAGGAGTGTCCCAAATGTGCTCCTGAAATGGATGGAATGGTGTTCATGACCCAAGCGTTACAAGAGAAGAACACCAAGCATGACGAATTCTTCAAGGCTGTTAAGAGTTCGAAAGACGGCTTCGCAACGATAATCGAGTGTTTGGAGTTGAGCCCCTTTATATAACTATCTCCCGTACGGAATTATAGGATAACATATCGCACACATGACTTTCGATAACTTACCAAGGATACGTGCTTCGTCGATATTCTGCTCACTCTAGCAGGGAGGACTCCTACAACAACTAATCGAGATTCTTGTATATCGAGCTAACGGTTTAAGAATGCTTTATATCGATTTTGGTCATTTCGTGTACAGAATCTCACAGCAATTACTAGAGACCAGTGGGCAAGTCTTTCCTTCCGAAACTCTGCTTTGGAAGGAAAGACTACGGAGACTGGCTCCTTAACTTAAAATGACTTTCTTTGCAGCTAGACTGGCTCCTTAACTTAAAATGACTTTCTTTGCAGCTAGACTGGCTCCTTAACTTAAAATGACTTTCTTTGCAGCTCTTTTAACGTGAGACTCCTTTTCCTAGCTCTCGGTGTCTTGCGGAATGTGTTGTATACGAAGGCCCAAATGCTACTTTGCACATCTGTTCGTTGCAGACCATCCTGCGCATACTCAAGGCATGTCTAATCCCCATCTCACGACGATGTCTCGAAACATAAACCACAATAAGTAACGCTAGAGATCACAACAGGTATGCATATATATATCTATGGCGCGCGTAGGGCTTCCTCTCGTTCATAGACTGTCCCTTGGGACAGTCTGTGCCTTTCATGAAGGATAAGAATTCCAATCTCCGATGCAATTACCGCGCCACATGCATCAATTCATTGTACCAGCACTCTCAAGAGCAATGACGTAATCATTCCACCGAATTGTGGAAAGACAAGGTGTTACGATTTGAGACACCAGCAAAAGTATGACACACAAAATAAATGAAGGTGGACGAGATAGACATGAGTTTACTCCTTAAAAAAGCTCGCTGCAGAAACACAAGACATGACTATAAACTAACAGTTCTAAAAAGCAATGGTGATTTCCAGCACAACCGAAGGGTTCTCGAGGAAGGGCGCACCCGCGTCCAGCACACTAAATCTCGTCGCACCATATCAATTCTAGGAAGAACGTAAGTATACCTGATTCGCTCAAAGCAGATATACGTACGCAAACATACATATGAGAATGATTTGACTTTCCACCTCGTCTCAAGAATTGATAAACCGGTGCCACCACGTTCCACTGCATTGTGCAATGGGAGCGAACGGCGACCAGAATCAGAAAGGTGGTTTGTCAAGAAAAGGGGTATAAGCAACGGCGACATCTGTCATTAAAGGACAACAACAGATTCCGAAAGGGGAGGCTACGCTTCCTGTGATGCAGAAACAGCTTTGGAGGAGCTGGTGGCACTATTACGTCGTTTAGGACGAGAGGGAGACAGCGGTATGCTACTCGCTGCCGCAGCTAAAGCAGCTAGAGGATTTGCAGGTGCTTTGCGAGTTGAAACACTCTTCGCTATGGTTTTCCTTTGCACGCCTATGAGGATATGATTTCCCGACTGCGATGCATCTTGTTTCAAACTCGGAGTGGGACAAGCGCTTGAAGGGCGGCTTTCTATGCCTGGTGAGACGTTGCATAAATCCTCCTGCGAGTCGTTTGGAGAAAGAATGCAAGCCATCGGGGCAAATAAGGTGCTGTTGGATGCTCTTGGGGGTGGTGTGGCAAAGATGAGGCCAGGTTGTTGGCGTTCAGGAGAGTCTGTGGCGCTGTTGATTGGGTGGAGGCATTATATCGCAGCACTGGGGTTGGAGAAGCAGGGGAGGGAAAGTCCGATTTGGAGGGGACCACGTGAAACTCTGACTGTGAAGAGGAGGTTGTAATAGGATGAAGCGGATGGCAGGCAAGTATCTCGTTCGACGGCCTTGTGGCAACCAATGAAGAGATTTGAAGCTTGGCATCGCGATGCGGGGTGAGTGGAGACGACACGGTAAATGGACTAGGGATTCCAGACGACACGAAATCATTGAGATGAGAGGACATTTCAGATGGAGTGGCACTGTGTGGATAAGACGAAAGACTATTGTCGACGGGTACAAATGCGGCATGGCGGGAAAGAGAGGGACGATTTGAGCGTGCAAGCGAGTGACACACCTGTTTCTCGGTCTGTTTCAGGGCAGCTTGTCTTCTCTGGCGCTTCCGTAGCATGGAGTTCCAATGGTTCTTAACGCAGTTGTCAGTTCGTCCCGGCAAGTGTTTGGCAATGGCGACCCATTTATTTCCCAGACGAGCGTGCACCTGATTCAAGATGGTCTCTTCCTCATAAGTCCACGGCTCTCTTCGGATGCCCGGTCGCAGCTGATTGAGATAGCGCTCGCGACACTGCTTGCCAGTACGTCTCGGCAGCTGCTGCGCCACTCGACTCCAGGTGTTGGAAGCAGTGATGGAAGGCGGCGTCGAAATATACCGATTGACCAACTGTCGCAGCTTTGCATCCTCTTCCGGGGTCCAGCTGGCACTCCGCTGATTGGGCGCGCGCGCCGGACGCGGCTGCGCGCCTCGGCGAGGCAACGCCGCGACGGACGGCTTTGGCGGCAACGCCGACAGCGGGTGCGAAGATGGCGATGCGCCGGGCGGCTGCGCCGCCACGGCCGGCGTATCGCCGGCGCGCTGCGCGGAGGACGGAAGCATGTCGGCGGGGGGGGGGTGCGACAGCTTAAGCCATGAAACGGGCGCGGGGCGGGGGGGGGCGGGCGCGTCGGGGGGGCGACGGCGGCGGGGCGGCGCCGACGACCAACGAACGGGGGCGGCGGCGCGCGGTGATGCGCAACGCGGTGACGGGAGAGCTGCGGCGCTGCTTGGACAACGCGCCGATTTGGCAAAAGCATTTGTCACGGCGCCGTGATGCGGCGTGCGCGTTGGCATCAGTGGCATCACGCTAACCGCCGCAGCGCAAGAAAAAAGCGTCACGCTGCCGACTCTCAGGATCGAACTGAGGACCTCAAGAACTTCAGTCTTGCGCTCTCCCAACTGAGCTAAATCGGCCGGTGACGTTGACCCTGCGCGCCGCTCCTCTTAATTATAACACCAGTTGTTGGGACTGGAGAACACGGTAACCCACGATAGTCGCCGTTCTTTCTCCTCCCGCTTCCCCTTCACGGCGTGAGCACAGCACAGCAAAAGTGAACAATTTCTAACGCCGCCGTAGCTGGGTACAAACGTACCATGTACTTCATAGTAGCAAGTTCATACAAGACAAAAAAAAAAAGCGAAAACTACTTGCCCTCCGGAATGCCGCAAGAGAACGACCCAATCATCTTCTCCGCATCCGCAATCTCCTTCTTCACGCGCTCCTTGCCCCACTTCAGCTCACGCGCCATGATCTGCACCACTCTCGGCAGCGCCGCCAACGCGCCCTTACTATCCAAGAACACCAACCGAGTCCGTCGAGCCAAAAAGTCCATCGCCGTCATGCAATACTCCTCCCTCATACAGTACAAAACTTCCGCCTCTAGAAACGGATATCCCTCAACTAATCTAGCACCATGTCCGGCCTCCGCAATTTCCGCCACCTTGTACGCCTGATCTCCGTACGCCCTCGCCAGATGTTTCGCACAGTCCACGTCCAAATACGCCGATGCAATCGCCGTCGTTGATGCGCTGGGTTCGTGACCCAGAATCTCGTATCTCTGCGTCAAGAACGTGAAGTACGAGTTATCCCACTTGTGAGCGCCGATAAGTTGAACAAAAGGTGTTTTACATCGGCTTGCCTTCTCTTCCAGTTTACCCACTTCAATCGCTTTGTCTACGGCCGCCTCTCCCATTGCACGTTGCGTCGTCCATTTCCCCCCGGTGATGGTCACCACCTTCTCGGGCGATACGTGCACCGCGTGTTCTCGAAGGATGTTTTGAGTGGAGCTATTGTCCGCATCCGGGTTCACGGCCAGAGGTCGAATTCCCGACCACGCGCTCTGTACATCTGACGGTCGAACATCGATACGCAAATAATCCTTCAACGCGTCCAGAATGAATTCCACTTCGGCGGTGTGCGGGCGCGGCAGCGCTGTGATCTCCGTGTTCGAGTCGGTCGTTCCTGCAATCGTCTGACCTAACCACGGCAGCATGAACACCACGCGTCCATCCTTGGTCTTGGGAACGATCAAGCCCATACCATCTGGAGAATAGTATGACGGTAACGTGATGTGAACCCCAGCAGATGGCACAATCATAGGGTTGACGTCTTCTTTCTCCATTCGTCGTACACTGTCCGTGAACGGTCCAGTAGCGTTGATCACCACCTTTGCATGCACGTCAAATTCCTCGCCAGTGAACACATCACGACATCTTGCTCCTCGCACGTGCTCGTCCTCACGAATCAGACCAACCACTTCGGTATGGTTTGCAACGGCCGCGCCGTACAGCGCAGAGGTGACAGCCAGACCCACATTGAAGCGCGCATCATCCATTTGTCCGTCGTAATACATGATACTTCCGCGTAATTTCTGCCCCTGACTGTACATGTTGAGCGTCGGAAACTGTCGAATCGCTTCACTGGCGCTGATGAACTTGCTCATGTACAATAAACCATTTCCAAGCGCGGCCACCAGATCATACGCCTTGAGACCAACCCAGTAGAAGGGAACTTCCCAAAGCTTGTAGCACGGCAAAAGCGTCGGCAACGGCGCAGATAGATGGGGTGCTTGGTGAAGCATGATGGCACGCTCATGCAACGCCTCGAACACAAGTTTGAGTTGTCCCGGATCCAACTGGAAGAAGGCCTTCTCCAGATATCGAACACCGCCGTGGATTAGCTTGGTGGATCTAGAACTAGTGCCAGACGCAAAGTCGTCGCGTTCAACAAGCCCCACTCGCAGGTCTCGCAGCGAAGCGTCAAGCGCAGAGGCGGATCCTGTCGCGCCTCCGCCGACAATGAGCACATCAAACTCGTTTGCTTTCGAAGAGGCAGCCTTCAACTTTTGCAACTGCTCCTCCCGAGAAGGGACAGCTTCCAAAGCGCCATGAAGAATGGCGGCACGATCGGCGGCTGTCGGACGCGGGGGCGCTGTATACGTTGTGATTCCCGCAAACGTGGCTCCCGAGACGCCGGCGACGATGGCGAGACGACGTAAAGTCTGCGCCATGGTGCAAGATCGGCGGACTTGGGGGACGGAGAGAGCGGCGCAGCGGTGACGGCGGAGGGCAGAGTTGGGTGTATACCGACGGTAGATAAAGGTACGATGGGGATTGTGATTGATGACGGCGGCTGATGCCGCGTTGTCGCATGGCGTCAGCAGCGCGTACGGCGTAGGGCAGCGCTGCCAGCATTTCTACCCTTGTACTCTCGCTCACGTCGGAGACGTGGCGCATTGCGATTCCAGGTGGTGGCGGATTCCCGGACAGTGCGCGGATCCATTTGAACTACCTTCGAGTAATTGATCCTAGCGCTATGAAGCTCAATTGTTTTGTCCCAGTTATACGCACATGGTTTCAGGTACACAAGTTAATATTGAGACCAATCGGTCCATATTTTTGGGTCCGTTAACGTGCACCATTGCCCTCACCTGAACTTCTGTTCCTCTTAGGCGGTTTCTCTCTCAATTATTGTCCAAACCACGTCAAACTACCATCATGGTATCATTTTCTGAACTGATCGATGCAGCATAGATATAATAAGAAGTGCTACTTCCCAACAACACCTGGTGCAACGAAACTCTTCGCAACTGCTACATATGACGCTATCATCGGAAGAGAAGCAAACAAACCGCATGTGTCAAAATAAGGAATGAGTTACTGGGGAGGGGTTCTATTGCGAGTTTCCTCAGGACTTCTGACATCTCTTTGATTCCTGCTTGTCTATGAGATTTTGGAAAACAAGACTGACTCTTTGCCATAGTCATCGCTCTGAAAAATTTTTGGTCTACGACCTACTAACCTTATGCAATCCAGCTGTCTTTCTACAAAAAATACTCTCCGGCTTGCAGCAAAGGACACAGCTCCAACTAGCAAGGACAGCATCTAGCGCAAGAACGCCCTTTCAGATCGTAGGTTCTTTTCATTCTGCCGGAACTCGCTTAATCTTTCTTCCACATAAGTTTCTTCCTTATTTATTGCGAGACATGTACACTCATTCCCTCGTATTGCGTTTGTTTGCGAAGGACCCCCAACATGCAACAACTTCTTTCTTAAATTTTCAGCATAGAGGTTGCCTTACAGGACTCACTTCTCATTATGAGAACATCAAAGGGGTCGTTCAACTGCGTTGAGGGCACAAAGCATCTCAAATAAGGCGATGCGACCTGCAGCCATCGTGCCAAGATTTGGATAACAAAAGATACAACTCTTTTCAAATTGCGCCAGGGAACCATTGCGCTTGCGATGCAACAAATTTGTTTGGATGGATTCTAGTGACCATGAGTACACAAGGATAACTCGAAACAACGAGTCGAAAAACGTGTGTCTTGCAGTACCGTGTATCAAAGATATGCGTAGTTGTGATGGGCAAGATGCTTTTGGCAGCGAAAACTTCGAGATTGCGAAAGAAGAGAACGCGATACATATCTCTGATACGTACCGGTAGAGATTAGCGACCATGTTGGCATGTTCAATGCGATTCTAATTGTAGATACTGCGGGGAGTTTTGAACGGTGAACATTTGCTTCAAGAGAGCATTGAAAATCTTTGTCATAGATTGTTACGGACTAGCAGAAGAGAAAGGTGTAAAGAAATAAAAGTTGTATCTTTGCCTTTATTCCCTGTGGTGTGGCATTGTGCTTCTTCGCAGAGCGAGTCATTATGCTCAGGGGAGTCGTTTTTCAGAAGCAGAACTGTAGCATTCTTTTGTAGATACACAATTCCGTATGTAGCCTTTAAATGGTTACGTTTCTTTAGATGATTGAGTGTAGAGAGGCCACCATGAAGCTTCACGCAAGCAGCAAGCCACGAACCGATCACCGAAAACCATCCTGCGTATCTATACCGTAGATTTTTCTTCCCATGGAGTGTTACATCCAACAGAGGCAACCATTTGGGTGTTTTCTACAACGTTTTTCCTCGGAGAATCTTTACCGCATTTGCCCAGGGGCGAAGAACGATTTAAAGCGACTGGCTGCTCCTTTAGCTGGTGTCGCCGAGGTAATGAGGACTGAGTGAAAGGCAGCCGTTGCAGCCCCTTGTAGGGCACATTAAGGTACGTGCAGAGAGCCGTTGGTGGTGTACTTCCTCGCCGATGACCTCAAGAGGAAGAAAAAAGAGGAATTTGAAAAACGAAAAGAGGTGAAGAGGCTGAATCATCAGTGCAGAACTTCTCAAGCAGACGAGATCACCTTAGAGGTTAATTTGTTTCCTAACACATAGCTCAGTGAACGCAACACGGTACAAATGAGATTAATAGTCAGCAGCTAGATTGTTGGGGCAAGCATTATAGACGCTGGGGCTCCTTAGCAAGCACAACCCCACGCGATACGAGTAATAAGCGTAACAAGCTCATAATAAAGAAGAAGAAAGAGTGTAAAATAGTGGCGCTGCCATAAAGAAGTGTTCTGCGAACATTCATGGCCACTTGCCTGTTTGCGGTTCTGATTTGTTTCATGGCGCTTCATTATTGTTCCAACATGCATGGAACAACGCCAAACATGTAGTGCGGTGCTCACACATCTTACGTACACTTCGTTTTCTGGTCGTCTTCCAATTTCGGGTTGCGGCTCTCGCGGGTGTGTCGTGTACTTCCTGCTACTGCATCTTTCAGCATGCTCTTGCTACCGTCCAGTGCACAAATCATCCTCGGCGTTTCCTTTCACGCATTTGGAAGCGTTTGTCAGCTACGGGGTCCAAACAACTTCTTTATGCTTACACCTTTCGACCTTTGGCATGCATGATCATTGGACATCACCTCCTCTGCTTCATGGCGGTCTGCTTCACTCGCTCTTAAAACTGACGCATCACATCTCACGTTTGTTTCACCAAGACCCGATATAGTTACATGCAAATGCTCTAAAGAAAATCTGTGTTTCACGTTGGAGATATACATTTAACGAATGTATTGCGTGATAAGAGCGCCTTACAAGGCGAAAAATGCAGCGTTGTTCAGCAAAGGTGCATGCATTAGTGAACTATCTCTGCCGCGGCTAAATTAGCATCTTTGGTAGTTTGAAACGGCGGCGACTTCGAGCTGGAGATGGAGATATACAAGGGTCGGTGCCCTTGGTGGTTTCTACGAATATCTACTATAGTTGTTAAATTTCATAGTGTAGATTGAGATAGAATATTGGGCGCGCGGCTATTGGGCGACAAGGGATTAAAAAGATTCAAAAATTGGTGCTCGACACTCAATAGGGCTGCGAATATATGTGTATCAAACGTCGCTGAAGGGAACGGAAGGCACACCACCGTCTGAATCTAAGGCTGCTTAAGCCGCTCAGGCCGTGGCGACTAAGATCGGATCGGAGCGAGTGATCAAGAGACAAGGTTTGGATACATATGACTCTGGAAGCAAACATGCGACACTGGTTGGAGCTACGGACTTGGGTGGGGGCTGAGCGATGCGTCGAAGGAGCGAGGATCAACAGCTGAAGTCGTTTTGAAGAGGATCTGTTGTTGTATCGGCAGGAATGGAATAAAAGGACACATGTAAGGTTCATATGAGGCGGCTCCTTTCGCAAGTACACTGTGGATTGTTTGGGGGCATACAAAGCTATGAATAGGTCGAAACGAAATGGTGCAGAAGGAGGAGGGCAATGAGGCCAGTAGCAAAACACATCTGTTCGATTTGTCACTGCTTCGATAAACGTTGCTGCAGTGAATGGTAACATGGGTGTGAACAAGAGCCACATGCTGCAAGACAGTTTTCTTTGCACGGTTTTTGCTGGCGGTCTCCTAGCACTAAGAGAAGGGCAGGTTTGGAAAGAGAGAGGGCTCTGATGTAGAGGTGGCATTGTCGGTGGTACATACGGATGTACTAGCAAGGATGAGTGGTTGGAGCGATGACACGAGACGACACAAGACGGCACGAGACGGTGGAGGGACAAGGGCGGAACGGCAGCAGCAACGGTGATGATGCTCTACTATGTGTATGCACATGATCATGGCTGCACGCTTGAGAGGTCTGCTTGCTGGTTTGTTTGTACAACAAAGCGTTTCTGTGTGATTTGCAGGGAAGGAGGGTGGCGTGCGACCGCACGCCAGATGGGCTCCGTACTGAGACAAAGGGGCTAGTGGCCGCAGACATTGTAAAGAAGAGAAGTTGAACGACGCCGGTGCTGTGAGAGGACGCTTCTGTTGGAGTTTGGCGGTTGAGCTGATGACGAGCGCGAGAGAGAAACGTTTAACGATGTGATTACGTGCTGCGCTCCGCGATTGATGCAGGTATGAAGCTGGGCGCTCTGCACTACGTGCATGCGCGGTGGTGATTGGGCGACATGGGGAGTATCGATTCGGGCGGTGTGGCACGATGAGGCACAGCGGCGAGCACGAGCACGACGGCGCGCGGCAGCGGCGGGGGGAGCCGCAGGCGGCGCCGAAAACGGCGGTGCGCGAAGGTACGGCGGCAGCCGACGCGCGCAGCCGGCGCTGCGCGGCGCCGCGCGGCGCAGCGCCGCGCGCCGCGCGCCGCATGGGGCGCGGCGCGGCGCCGCTGCGCACATGCAGCGCGCGCGCGGGGCGCATCGATACGGCCCGCCGGACCGCGCGTCGACGCGCGCCAATCAGCGCCGCGCGCCAAGATTCGACGCCAGGCACGACGCGCGGCTGGCAGCGCACTTGCGCGCGCGCCGTGCGCGCGCGCGCGCAGCCGCACACGGCGGGGCGCGCCGCCGCAGCGCCGTTTTTTCGCGCGCGCGCCGCGCGCCGCGCTGGGTCGGTGCGGGGGGGGGGGCGGAAGGGGCGGCCGCGGGCGGCGGCGCGCGCGCGCGCTGCTCGCCGCCGCCGCGGTCCGTGCCGCGACGACGCCCGCCGCGGTCCTGCCGTCGCGCGAGCCGGTCCGTGCTGTCGCCGTGGCGCGCGCCGCGCCGCCTGTGCACATGGCGCCCGATACCGACGACGAGCCGCCGCCGCCGCCGCCGCCGCCGCCGCCGCCGCCGGACGACGACGACGACGACGACGACGACGACCAGCTGCGCCTGCCGTTGGCCGAGCCGCTGGCGGCCGCGGCGCGCGCGGCCGCCGTCGACGGCGGCTTACCGCCCGTGCCGAACGACGCGTCGCTGCCCGACGAGTCGCTCGACTTTGACTTCTCCTGGTCCAACGCGCTGGACACCCTGCTCACCGACACCGACTACCTGCAGCTGCCGCCCGCGCCGCCGCCGCCGGAGCACGCGCCGTCGTCGCTGCCGCTCGCGCTGCCGGAGCTGCAGCCGCCGCCGCTGCAGCCGCCGCTGCAGCCGCCGCAACCGCCGGAGCCGCCGGAGCCGCCGGAGCCGCCGGAGCCGCAGGAGCCGCCGGATCCGCCGGAGCCGCCGCCGCCGCCGCCGCCGCCGCCGCCGCCGCCGCCGCCCGCCGCCGCCGCCGCCGCCGCCGCCGCCTCCGCCGCCCAGCGCGCCGCCGTCCGCGTCGCGCCGCCGCCGCGCGCCCACGCCGCCACGCCCCTTCAAGCGCGCGCGGCCGAGGCCGCCCTCGCCGCCGAGCTCGCCCGTCAAGATCGCGCCGCGCAGGGGCGCCACCGCCGTGAAAGACGCGACGCAACGCCCGCCGCTCAAGTCGCCGCCCGCGCGCGCCGCGTCGCCGCCCGATCAGCTCATGCTCAGCACCTTTCCGTTTGCGCTGCAGCCGCCGGCGTCCGCGGCCTCCTCGGTTACGCCGTCCACAGCGCCGCAGATTCTGTCCGTGCCGCCTTTGCCGCCGCAGTTGTATCCCCTGCAGTATCATCACGCCGCGCCGGTCGCGGTGCCGTCGTCGTCCGGCGCTGCCACTCCGCGCTCTACGGCTTCCACCAGTCGCCCCCTGTTGACGCCGTCGCCCGCCGCCGCCGCCGCCGCCGCCGCCACGCACACTTTTGTCCCGCCGTCCCCTGTGGCCGTTCCGTACGACGAGTTTACCGTCATGTCGTTCTTTCACATGGCGCAGCAGATGTATGCATCCGCGCTGGCCACGGGCGTTTATCCACCGACGCCCCACGCGCTCGCCAACATGCGCGTGCCCAACGCGCCACACATGTCGCACGTACCCGCCATGACGCACATGTCTCCGTTCCCCGTCCCAATGCCGTCCGCCTCGCAGCCCCTTTCGCCCGCAGCGAGCGCGGGCGCCTTGCTGACGCCCGGCGCGTCCACGCGCGCGACGGACGCGGCGGCGGCGGCGGCGCGCACGGCGCCCATGACAGGTTTGACGGACGGTCATTCATCGCCTGCTGCCATGCGTGCCAATGTGGCCGCCGCGCCGTTGAGCGCGGCGGCGCCGGCGCAGGGCGCCTCGGCGTCGGCGAACATCCCTGGCGTGTGTGTGTTGCAGGATGGGCATCAGCGTACAGTTCCGCCTCTCGAGCCGGCGCGATTGGTGCCGCATCCGTTTTTGGGCAGGCTTCAACTGCAGTGCGACTCCAAGACGACCAGTACTCAGGCGTGCGCGTCGGCGACAGCGCTGGCGTCCAATTCGACGTCGAAAGCGACGGCCACGCCGACGCAGACGCTGCCGCAGACGCAGACGCAGACGCCGACGCCGACGCCAACAGCGACGGGGACGGGTGCGGTGTCTGCGTCGGCGGGCGGATGCTCGTCGACACGCTCTTCAGACAGTCGAACGAACAAAAAGCGACTGGTATGGACGCCGGAACTGCATGAACGGTTTGTAAGCGCGGTGAACTCGGTGGGTCTGATTCAAGCAGTGCCGAAGATTCTGGTGTCGATCATGAACGTGGAAGGACTGACGACGGAACATGTCAAGAGTCATTTACAAAAGTATCGCAATTCGCTCAAGAAGGAGGCGGCGGATGAGGTGAGGGCCAAGACAACGTTTGTGGCGCCGGGGTGGCAGGTGGCCAGGGCAATGGAGAGCGCGCCGCAGCGGCGGCGCGTGGCGTTGGCGCTGACTGTGCCGAGGGGGATCGAGGGGGGTGCGGCTGGCGGTGGCGGCTCGCATCTGGGACGCTCTGCTGGCGTGGGGAAGAAGGCTGGGGCGACGGGGACTGCTACGACTGCTGGCAGCGCTGCTGGGACTGGAGGGACTGTGGGGGCTGCGGGGACTACCGCAGTTGCGGAGACAGTGGGGACGGGGACAGGGACGGGGACGGGGACGGGGACTGGAGGGGATCGACGGCGAACGGCAGCGACGGGCGGAGCAGGCGATGGCAGTGGTGCAGGCGATGGCAGTGGTGTTGGCAGTGGTGTTGGCAGTGGTGGCGGTGGTGGCGGTGGTGGCGGTGGTGGCAGCAGCAGCAGCGATGGTGGAAAGGGCGCGGACGACGCGGCGCAGAAGCAGGCGGTGAAGGAGGCTGAGCTGGAGGGCATCGAGGAGAAGATCCTGCAGCTGCAGCTGCGCGTGCAGAAGCTGCTGCACCGGTCGATCCGCATGCAGCGGCGCATGGAGCAGCGGCAGAGCCGCGCGGTGGTGGCGGAGGGCAGCGAGGCGGGCGACGGCGGCGGCGGAGGCGTCGGCAAGGCGGAGGGGGAAGGCGTCGGCAAGGCGGAGGGGGAGGGCAGCGGCAATGCGGACGGGGAAGGCGGCGGCGATGGGGACGAGAAGGGCGGCGGCGGCGGCGGCGGCGGCGGCGCGGCGGACGCGGAGATGCGGCAGCTGCTGGCCGAGCAGGTGGCGCTGCAGCGCGAGCTGGAGGCGCACCGCGCGCAGGTGGCCAGGCGCAAGCGCGCGCGCTGAATTACACTGTCGGACGCGACGCGCGCCGGCGCGCGCGCGCGCGCGCCTCTTTTGAATTTCGAGCCAATTTGGCGCGCAAGTCGCGCGCGCGACTCAAAGCGCTCGCGTGCCGCGGGCGCCGCCCGTTGCCGCCTCCGCCTCGCCTCCGCCTCTCTGTCGCGCGCGCGGGCTGTCCTTCGCTACGCGTCCGGCTGGTTGTACTACGCGTCTGTCCCGCTGCCGCTGCCGCTCGCGCTCCCCCCCCCCGCCGCCGCCGCCGCCGCCGCCGCCGCCGCCGCCGCCGCCGTCGCCCCTCCCCCTCCTGGCCCCCTCCCCCCCGCCGCCCCGCCCCCGCACGCCGAGCGACCAAGTCCCCCCCCCCGCTGCAACGCGCTTCGCCATGGACAAGTACGGCGAGCTGGCTCGCTGCGTGGAGAACATTGAACGAGATGCGAGCAAATTCTTCGTCAACGGCAATAAGGCCGCCGGCACCAGGGCCCGCAAGCATTTACAGGAGCTCAAACAGCTGGCGCAGGACCTGCGCGTCCTCATCCAGGACACCAAGAACGAGAAGACCCGGCAGGCGCAGGCGCTCAAGCCAGAACTGCATCCTCACGACGCGCACGTTGACGCGCAACATGCGTACGAAGAAACACCACACCCGCAAGTAGGCTTTTGATCATGTGTTTATATTACTTACTGCAACGTGCGCTCTTCCATGCCTCTCAATAAAACCCCTCTCTTCGTTCGTCTTGTTGTTTGTGTTGCCACGCGCGCGCCCAGGCTCACCTGCTCGCGAATCTTCCTGCCGGCCGAGCTGCTGCGCTTGCTGCGCTTGCTCACGCCCTTGTGCCCGCTCACCTCCCCCGCTGCGCCGATCTCGTACATCTTCGGTCCGCGTGTGGAGCCTCGCCGTCTCTTCGAGCTGCCAGTTGTCTCTTCGTCTGCCTCCTGCTCCTGCTCTTCCGGCTCTTCCTGCTCTTCCTCATCCTCGCTCCACAGCTGCCCGCCTTGTTCTGCCCCATCCTCCACCAGGTCAAACTGTTCCAGATACTCCTCGTCAGAATCGCTTTCGTCCTCCTTCTCCTGCTCCTCTCTCGCCCTGCCGCCGTGCCGCAGTCCAGACGGGTTGAGGAACTGGAATCGCTCCGCCTCCTCATCCACCGCATAGTCCTTGTTGCTGAACATGGCCTTGAAGCGCTCGTCCTCCAGCACAGACCGTCTGCGTTCCGCCTTCTTCCCGCTGCGCTGCGCCCACAACGATTCCACCACCGCTTGGTTCACCTCCACCTTCTTCGCCCTCTTCGTCTTCACCTTGCTGATTCGGTTCTGTCGTTCCGCCTCCACCTTCTCTCTCGCCTTCTCCTTTCGATACCTCTCGTACGCGAACGGTTCAGACACCTCTATCGCCCTTCTGTACAGTTTCTGATGCACAAAGTATCCATGCATGTACGGCTTGAGCAGTTCCGTGCCAATCAGGTGACCCAACCCTACGCCTTCCACTTCGTCGTGCGCCACAAACTTGTAGTTCTCGTACACTTCTTCCACGTCGCCGCCGTCCAGAGTGGAGCCCTCCCTCACGTCCCGCCCGTCTTCCAGTTCTTCCGTGAACGTGTCGAGGAACGCGCACCACTTTGGCGCCGTGCCCAGCGCCGGCATGTAGTACGTCTTCACGCGTTGCGTCTCCAACGCCGTGCACATCACGCCGGAGCCGCCTATGACGCAAACGTGGTTCACGTCTGAATCCGGTTCGATCGCCACCATGTTCATGCCATTCTTCCTGTTCCACACCTTCACACTTCGTGCATCTGCCGTCACGCAATGCTTCCCGTCTTCATGCAGTCGTATGCTGTGAACGGGTAGCCCATTTCCCTGGTCTCTCACCAATGTAGGCCGTGGTGAGCGCAAGTCAAACAGCAAAGTGTAGCCGGTGCTGCACCCAACGGCGAACGAAACACCGTCGGATTCATCAAATCGAACGCTTGTAATCTGCAAATCGTCTCCTTCATATGGCTCATGCTGTCGAAGAGCAGCGGCCACGTCCAGCGTGCCGCTCGGTTTTTGTGTCAGTCCTACAGTCCGAGAATCCCAGATGTCGAGCAATCCGCTTTCACCGCCGAATGCAAGCAGAGCGTTCACGGGGTTTATGCCACATACGTTGTTGCCGCCATTTGCACCAGAGACTGTGCGTATTGGTGCTAGAAAGCGCCCTTGCTCCAGGTTCAATCGCCATACATCGGCACCGTCGCCGCACACAAAAAGATCGCAGCTTCCTTTATGCAACATCAAATCGCGACCAAAACGCGGAACGCGCGTCTTGTAGTGGCTGCCAAACGGTGATTGCAAGTCAATGTATCTGTCAGACGTCAAAAGCGCAAACTTTCGCCAGTCTGATTCAAGGATTTGAAAGTCCACAATGTCCGTGTTAACATGGCGCTTGAACTTGAGCGATAGCTCCTCTGTGTCGTATATATGAATCTGGGGAGGATAGGTTCCAGAAGCAAAAATGTATCTTCCATCTGCCGAGACCTTGATTCGTTGAGAAACTGTCGGGAACGCAAAGTCCTGAATAAGATCAGTGTTGGTGTCCTGCAGTTCGAGCTTCCGACGAGCCCTCTTCTGTGCGGCCGTGGCGCGAGCACCTATCGAAAGATTTGCCTGCAACGATATTGCTCGCCGACCGGATACGTCATAG
Source organism: Gracilaria domingensis (assembly GCA_022539475.1). Classification (NCBI taxonomy): domain Eukaryota; phylum Rhodophyta; class Florideophyceae; order Gracilariales; family Gracilariaceae; genus Gracilaria; species Gracilaria domingensis. Next base: position 70,082 of record VCMS01000077.1, read on the forward strand.
ACTTTGGCGTCGTACGCTCCTGGAGCGCGACGCACCATGATCGTGCTTAGCGGAGTCTAGACCCCTTTCAACGCCTTCGTTCTCTAGACGAAAATCACTGAAGATACGCGCGCAGTCCGAGACGGAGGAGGGTAAGGCCAGGATACCACAAGCAAGGAATGGAGCAGTTGCGAGACTCTCGCGTAGATACGCCGTCGCGTCATTCATGCCAATGATGGCAAGCACCACAGAAGAGCTTTTTGTCGTTATTTTTGAGCGTCCTTGCTGTACCGGGATGCTCAAGAAGTTGTTCAACCTCCAGGCTCTCCTTGTTCGCTCTCAGCGATGGCAAGTGCGCGGCATTCTTCCACACACGGGATGTCTCTCTGAGTGTAAACGTTCGCAGGGAGACTCTCACTAGTGTCACCTGCATATTTGCGCGGGACTTGACCGAGGCGGAACAAGCCCGTCCCGGAACGTGAGAGCAACACCAGTCTCACGACTGCTTTTTTGTACCTCTAGGGAATACCTCTGCGTACGAGCACTCGATGTTCGAGTGATGTACGTAGCTTTCGTCGGCCCACAGACACCTGCATTTATTCAAAACGCTGTTCAAGCCACCATGAGTTTCGCAAGATCATCATCGCCATCACCATACAAGCCGCCACAGTTTGCGGAGAGAATCGCACATCTTGCCCCAAAGACCAAGTTGAATCTGGCTATGCGTCCCACACCAATACATAACTGGGAACTTCACAAAGCCGTTCCCGACCTCCCCGAAGACATTCAGTTTTATATCAAACGTGATGATATGACAGGATGTGGTGCCTCTGGCAACAAGATTCGGAAGCTTGAGTTCCTTGTTGCAGACGCTCTGTCCAAGAAATGCGATACTTTAATCACTGCTGGTGGAGTGCAATCTAACCATGCTCGTGCCACTGCTGTTGTGGCAAAAGAGCTCGGGCTAGACGCCCATGTGTTTCTGCGAACGAGAGAGCATGAGTATCCGGAGAAGCTCGGGGCAAAGGGAAACGTCTTATTTCACAACATGCTCGGCGTACAGATGCACCTCGTTCGCCCCGTCTCCTATCTTGCGGGCTTATTGCCAAAGATGAAGCAGCTGCAAGAAAGGCTTTCTCACGAAGAGCACCGCGCATATTTGATTGGCATTGGCGGCTCCAATGAAATCGGGGTATGGGGCTATATTGAGGCTTTCAATGAACTTCTATCACAGGGAATCGAAGGTGAGATAACAGATGTGGTTGTCCCTGTGGGTTCGGGAGGGACAGCAAGTGGCCTTGCAATTGGAAACTATCTTGCGGGGCTCCCATTTCGAGTTCATGCCGTCACCGTGTGTGACACTCCGGCCTACTTCTATGGGCATCTGAACGAGATGCTTGATAAACTGCAACTCTCCCAGGAGGTGGACGCAGAGCAGATTCTTAATATATTCGAGGCAAAAGGATTAGGATATGCTCGGAGCACAGACGAAGAGATAGAGATGGGCTTACAGATATCACGCGGCACAGGAATAATGCTTGACCCTGTTTATACTTTGAAAGCAATTTACGGATTGATGCGCGAGCTGAGGAAGACCGGGAACGATATATTTAAGCAGGATTCGAAGATATTGTTTGTACACACGGGAGGCACGTTTAGCCTATTTGATGGACGGATCGAACCGTATCTTGACAACAAACTTGCTCAAACATGGACCTCGTAGCTCAACAGCTTTCGCCCAGTAGAGCTATTAAGAACGATTATCTGTGATACTTTGCCCATGGTTTATCGGCATCTCTAAGTAATGGTATGGTCTGTCATAGGCTATGACTATGACTCATAGCAGACGTAGTGTCATGGACAAGCATCACGATTAGGGTTGCTAAAGCACGGAAAGCTTTTCTGCCCCTAGTCGTGATGGCTGACGTCGGATCCCATGAGACTGTACGTCAGGCAATGTTACGCTGCTAACGTGATGTCATGCGGCGCTACAAGGGCACACAGGAGTAATTTCGATGTCGTCTCTCTAGCCGTGCATGTGCGTCTGTCTGATAAGGTTAGAAGGTGAATCAAATTTTCGGGTACAAACAAGATGGGGTTGGGAAGGTAAAGAGGGTTGAGTGCTATTCGTAAATTTCTCATATGCCTGTGACTGTGACAGTTGCGACAATGTAGCGCAGAAGAATATTTGCTCGTCGTTCTCGATCGGTGGGTACATGCCCCGTGAGAGAGGTACAACGGTAAGACCCGTTACCTCTGTATCCATGTCCCTCCTCCCCTGTTGACTGCTCCGACGTGGGTGTGTAACAGTGTAAGAATTACACCAGACCCGATTCCAGATGCACTTCATGGCGTTCGCGGCACAGAGTGTGAAGCAGAATTTTGGTCGCGAAGATCATTTACCTTTCGTCAACTCTACCCATCATGGTGTACCAACGGTAAGGATACCATGACGACACCTTTGTCAAGGCAGTAGATTAATTGTCTTATTTGCCCTGTTCTTTGAGCTGCTCCACTCCAACGGCACAGATGTTACAGCCGAATCGGCGTTGTCGATACAGTGCAAGTGGGGACTGTGAACCGTTTGCTCTGTATGTAATCTTCAATAGTTAAAACCGTCATGCAAGCGGATTCAGCTGTTTCTCCGGTAGATCTACGTGCAGCCGTGACGTGGCATATGTCAGATGATCTGTCCGCCTGTGTCTAGGACGTATAAATAGAAAACAATCATACTAAGCGAACGAGGGAACCTTACACAGAACAAGACACAGATATATCACAGTTAAAGCATTCCTGTACATAGAAACAAGACGTTCGACCCGACAATAGGGTTCATGATCAAAGCATTGTAAGTTACAAGGGTGTCCCCTATATTTCATTTCTGAGCCGCGACCCTAACAGATCATGATTGCAATTTGCTTCAACGCCAGCAGCAGCTTTGTCACGCGTGGGAGCATCATCACTATTCACCCCATACTCTCCATTGCACCTTTTGCTCCATAATCTCATGCCAGTTTGACATCATCAAAGCCCCTTTTAGAGTGGCTCACATCGTCCTTTCGGGAGAAAATGTAGAACTACGTACAACTACCTCTTTCCAAGGGATGAATGATCGATATTCTCGCCGGTGAACTGAGCCTGTAATCTCGCCGCATTTACGCCATTCCCCCCTACCAACGATTTCGCTGCAACCCCTCTCCCCGCATCTGCGGCTGCTGCACCACCGAAACCAGCTGCGCCAGACCACCCTCCGGACAAAACACGCGACTGAGGGTTTTGCGCGACATAGGCGTTCAGGTTCGCCCCACGACCATAAGAGTTCGGTGCGTGACTGACATGTCCCATAAGGCCTCGCTGCTGCTGCTGCAGTTGCTGTTGTCGCAATTGTTGTTGTAGCTGCTGAAGTTGTTGCGGTGGGAACATTTGCGAGTGGGGCACATTTGTTGACATGCCTAAGTTGGCTATGTTTGCATTGCGCAATCCCATCGAGTCAATCAACCCTTGCGATATCTGCACATTGCTTCCCGGTTGCCCAACACCTTTGGATACCATAGCTTGTATTTGGTTCGTGATCGACGCGGCAGGTCGATGAATGTTCATCCCGTTCTTGTCCATCCTTCCAATCTGAGCTACCTGAGTTTTGGTACGGCTCGTGGGTTGTTGGTGTTGCATCATCGGATGTAGATGCCCCTGTCGTTGAATCTGCTCCCTCAAAATTTGATGCTGTTGCTGCCGACGTATTTGCTCCTGCTGATGTTGATGATGCTGTTGCTGCTGCTGTCTGCGTTTCTGCATTTGCTGGCTTCTCTGTATCAGTTTCTGGCTCTCTTTCATGATCCTCGCCTTCGACTGCGCGTCGCGACCATGAGCTTGCATAACGTCGACCACAGAATTCTTATGGGCATCTCCTGCCACCTGGGCAGCCACACCGTTAGCGAACTGCTCCTGCAGATGCTTTGCTGTATACGCGGGACGCGGAACTTGTGGGTTCTGCGCATTAGCAGTTAGAGCTGCAGCTGCTTGTCGGTTCTGGCTGATTTGATTCAATCGTTTCTGTTTCTGCATTTGAAGCATCTCTTCTTGGCTATAATCTTGGGTGCAAACATAACCTTCCCGACCAACCACAGACTTGACTTGGTTTATGAGCAGATGACCTTCTGCGACATTGGCCACAATGGTGCGATAATAATCACGTTTCTTGTCTCCCAAGAAGGACCAAACGTATATGATTTCAAGCGAACCGTCCACAGAGCGAAGCAACTGCACAACCATCTCGGGCATACTCCCCTTGTTAACTTTGTTGGTCTGCACGACCAGTTCGTTCTTCGCCTTCTCCAACACGTGACCGCCCAATCGCACGGCATGCTCGCACAACGTCCTAGCCCGTACATAGTCAGCAGCAACATCGGCGTCCGGCATGGTAAATCGCACGGTACGCACTCTCTCGGGAAGCATAAGCATTGCATGCTGCTGCTGCATAGCCGCTTGCCCAGACACGCCAATAGCTTTCTTCGACTTGAGGGCTTTCTGATTAGCGGTCTGAAAAAGTGCCTTTGTCGGAACTGAAAACCGCCATTGACGAGGAGGTTTGTTAGGATTGCGGATATTTGCGGACCCGTGTTCTCCAGGTTTGATACCGTTCGCAAGATTAGGTTCAGATTTGGATCGCGATGCGGTGGGATTAGAAGCAGAAGTAGAATTAGGCAGAGCATTGATAAACGATTGCTTGTTGGGAACCACTGTGGGCTGCTGCGATGCCATTGCGCGCGCTGTGAGCAAGATGTGGCGCTGCAAGCGTTGCTGCTTGTCTGCTCCGGAAATAAGCAGAAGCGCTGACGCTGACGTTGCTCTCGGTATGCGGGCGAATCCAGGTGGTCGGCGAAAGGGTCGCATTCTCGGCTTGCGAATGATGTTAAGAGGGTGCGTAAGCTTATGTACAGCGCAATCTCGGGTGTAAGAAGTAAGTCGCGGTCGGGGATGTAAATTGAGAGAAGCAGACATGGCGTTGATAATGATTCGTTCGACAGCGCGCGCAACAGCTGGGTCAAGACTGGCGGTTTCGTGTTGTAGATCTTGATATAAACTGGTCATGTCGGGTCGCAGTAAAACTCGGATTACGTTGCTCGGCGGTGGCTTTGACGTCGGCGTTGAGCAATGGCGTAGGTCATTGATATCAGCAAATAGGCACCCATCGTAGTAGTGTCGCTGGCTCATCTCGGGTAGATCTTCTGCGGGGGGGATGATTCCTAGGTCAAGGCATCGCAAAAAATGTTTGCTGCTGCGGTCGTACGGACAGCGTTGCAGCGTGGTAATGTTATGATTCTTGGTGTTACTGGCGGGTTTGTTAGACGATGGCGACGGTTGTCTCGACGAAGTTGACACGTCCGGCGAAGGAGATTGGATGGTGGCCATCGGGGATGACGGAGGCAGTTCCAAGGTGGAAGTGGTTGAGTCATGGCGCACGTATCCGTCGGGCAGAAGCGTAACAACGATAGAAGCGCGCAGATGCTCGAGACAGTCTAAAGGGCGCCTGTTGGAAATGAATCGCGGGTCGGTTCGCGGGTGGCCTGTGAGATAATGATGCGCGCTGGAAATCTGGGGCCATAAAGATCGATGGTAAAGCTGTTTGCGATGCGGGGACGCAAGATAATCGAAGGAGCCATTGAGGTTCTGCGGGTGGAAGGCCTGCTTTGGTGGAGGCGGTACGGGAGGAAGCAGCGGTGGCGGACAGACATCCATGGTTTCCGGGCTAGAATGGGCATTGGGAGAGGGCCTGGTTGAGGTCTGGGTATCGGTGGCATGTCTGTCGGACAGAAGGCCGTTCTCGACAGGCGGGGCACATCGTTGACGTTTTCGCGGGCCGGCGGCACGCCTGACGAAGGCGTGCTTGCGGTGGCGACGCTGCAGGGGGGTGGCAGTGGAGGCGGGGGGGGAGGGACTGGCGGCGGGCTGCGCAGGGCAGTCGGGGGGGGAGGGGGAGGGGTGCGGGAGGTGGTGGTGGGCGGCGAACTGTGGGGGGGGGGAAGCGGGTTGGGCTTGCGGGCGGGGTGGGAGGAATGCGGCGGAAGGGGGATGGAAAGGGGAGGAGCGGTGTCCATGGGTTGAAGCGGCCGCAGGGCGGACGGAGGGGGGAGGGAGGGGGGGGGGGGCGGGCGGGCGGAGGTGGGCGGGGGAGAGTTGGGGAGAGTTTGGACGTGGGGGGGGGGGGGGGGGGGGTGGCGGCGGTCGATGTGCGTGCAGTTGAATACGGACAGCGCGCACAGGCGGCTGCTCTGCGGCGCTGCGCTATGCTCGCGCGGCTTGCGCTTACATCGCTCGACCGTGTAATTGGCGCCATTCGGCGCGCGCGCGAACCGCGCTTTTGGCGCGAGCAACGGACCGCCGCGTTCGCGCGCGCGCTCGGCGGCGCCGAGCTCGCCGCCGCGCCCGGCGCCGCCGCCATGCGCTACGACACCGTGCTCTCCATGTGGCGCGTCGTCTTCCTCTACACGCTGTCGTTCCCGCCCTTCTTGTTCGCGCTCGTCGCCTTTGTGGCCTCCGTGCTGCACGTCCACAGCGTCTTCCACATCGCGCTCATCACCGTGCTGGCCGCCGTCGTCGGGCTCGTCACTGCCGCGCTGCTTGCTGCGATTCCGTCGCTGCTCATTGCTGCCATTTACTCCTCCGTCCCGTCTGACATGAGCTCGCTCGAGGCCGTTGTTATCGGATCTGCGCAGGGCGTCGTTATCGGCATGCTTAACGCTGGCTTCCTCCATCGCATTCTGTAGCATCTCCAAGTTCTACCTGCCTGCCTCCGAGCCCTACAAGTTTTGCCTCGCCCGTTTACGCTTTCAACTCGCCACCCAACTCTGATCTTCGAGCAATTTCCATGTGCTTGGACGCGTGACAGCACCAGCGTACGCTTTGTACTACAACTAAAGCCCTAACATTCTTTTCTTTACTTTGGACGTCAAACGATGCTTGTACCCGTTCGCCGTTATTCCTCCGACTTGTAGTCGTCACTCGAACAATACCCGCCTGCTTCGCTTCGCATCCCACGTCCGTCAGCGTTCCTGCTCGCCTTGTTCCTTGGTCTCTTCTCGCCCTCTCTGCTTTCATCTTGCCCGCCGTCTTCGTCTGATGAGTGCAACAAATCGCTTCGCTCCCGCTTCCGTTTCCGTTTCGGCGCTCTTCTCGCTTCTGCCTCATGTTCTCCCCGCATACGCTCTGCACCGCTCTGCGCATTGTCCCAATCCCCAGTCGATAGCCATTCCAAAATTGAATGCAGTTGCGAAGCTATTCGTTTGGAATGCACCATTTCTTTCTCGCTTGCACTCATCTTCGCTTTTGGGATTCCAGAGCATGCAAGCGCCCACGCGCTGACAGTTTCGCAGCTGCGGATTTCAGCTGCATCGCCATGTTCTGCGAAAAGCTGAATGGCATACTCTTCGAGAAGGAGTGCTGTGTAGAGACATGTAGCTTTTATGTCAGTTTAATGCGGTCGTCGTCCAAAAGCGGTCTTCCTCGACGTACCTTTCTCTAACGTTGTCATCGGATCATCAGCCGATGTCGCTGCTTCATTCGCCAGAGTCAAAAACGGTTCCCGCGGAGGTTGCGTGCAGGCATTCCCTTTAGCATCGTAGTGAGTAGCGACGGCCGTCAGCACTAGAGTCAGTATGTTACCTTATATTCTATCACGTAACGTTGCGTTTTGTCACTTACCATGTGGCAGACATTCAATGAGACTGTACATGTGCTCTAGATCTTGCGTATCTTTCTCTAGTTCTGCTTTCTTCTTCGAAGACTTTGCTTGAATTCTGGCTCTCAGTGCCAGACGGTCATGGAGTAACTCTCTCATCTCCAACTTTGCAAGCTGACTTGAAATGAAGTCACGAAGTATTTCGTAATCCGATTCGTCGTTTGTCGAACTTTCGCCATTTTCTCTTTCCATCTCCGCGCTCGTGTCAAAATGCCGCCGCCAGGCGTTTTGCGTCAACGTAGATGGATGCCGGGAGACGTGCAGGTTTCCGTTTCGTGTTTGGAAGATAGATTCGATACCGACGAGGACTCAGTGCAAGCAGAGAAAGGAAGTCAACTAAATTTTTCGCCCAGGCGCCAAATGCATGCACATGAATGTGTTGGTGTCTAAGGTCGAGAGCTCCCCTGTAGAGCAGATCATGACAGGTAAGTCTATCGTTGCAGTCCAGACCTGATAGTTGAATGGTAACCTGGGATCCCTCATAGCTCTGACTGAGACTGGGCCTAGGAGAGGAAGGAATGGGTTCCCCGATCGCATTGAAAGGAGATGCATCGAACCCGCATATACTATCGTACTCCATCGAGATACGTGCTGCGACAATCCTGCGATTGATCCCTACTTGCCGATATCAATGACCTACGCCATTGCTCAACGCTTACTTGAAGTCACCGCCTGACAATGCAATCCGAGTTTTACAGCTGCCAAACATGACCAGTCTATACCATGATCTGCAACAAGAAATCGTCAGTCTTGACCCAGCTGTTGTGCGCTCTTTCAAACGCACCATTATCAACGCCAGTCTCCTTCTCTCAATTCACATCCTCGACCGCAACTTGCTTCTTACACCCGAAATTGTGCTTGTACAGCTCGGCTCGTGGTACATACGAACGCAAACGAACTGGGTTTATCTTGTGTGAGATTCTTCGAGCCTTTCCAGTCAAAAGTATTACCGATGTATATCGTTACCGGTTGACGTGCTTCTACTCGCTTCGTGTTGTGGCCCCTTTTCGGTATATTATAGTTTCATGAAGTGCACAGACACGAGAATGACGCTCATTTCTTTGACAGGACGAACCCTCGGTTTTACTGCACGTCTGAATCAGACAGTCTGCCGCTTCAGGAAGACAGGAGCCGAAAGCGGACCAAGTGCTTGCCAGTTGCGATCGCTCTGAGAGCCGTTCCAATCACACTGGCTTGTCGTGTTACACTCCACCATACACTCGCAGCGCTGCTTTAGAGGCGAATCAGATCTGATTGGGACGACGCAAGGGGACGAATATGCTCGACGAAGTAACCTCAAGAAGAAGTTAACAATGCGTCAGAAGCATAGTCCTTTACAAACGAAAATACATTGACGCATCCAGAGCGTGGAGCTCAACTTTCCTGACCACGCCCCAGAGCCGCCGTTGCCTTTTCCAAGTTTCTCTCCAAGCTTGATGAAACTGCCAGAATTACTTCGTAAGCTTGTCGAAGGAGTTCAACATGACTGGGGTCCGCCGATCTCTTACGAGCATTCTTGTAGATCACATACACTCTGTCGAGCGCGCTCACAACCTCCATCAACGACTTAGCGCTCTGTACCGCCGCCTGTGCTGACACACTAGAGCTCGTTATTTTCCGGGCTGTGCTCTCGTTGTCAACAGGTTTGTGCCCTCGAACATATCGCTTTTCTGCATATTCCATCGTTAGTAGCTCTACCTTCCGTTCATAACAGTTGGCAATTGTGCTCATTGATGAGTTAAGCCCCCTCACGAACTCGAGAAGCATGTCATCTTTGCTCATGGGGCCGGACCTGGACCTCTTCGAACCAAGCGATCCCTCGCCACCCTGACTCGATGCCCTTCGCTTTACCCTTGCACTTGGTACCAGGAAACCGTCCTCTTCCATCAAAACGTGTTCTTCGTCAGGACGCATTATTGAAACTAAGCCAACACTCTTGGTGATTTGCTACGTCTGTGTCGTGTTTACGTCGGCAAGGTTGAAGCTATCTTGACCTCAGGGCTGACTTCGAGAGTATGCATGAAACAGGAACAAAGCGCGGGTTGCATGTTGTGCAGTAATAATTCCCTCATCAATTGATGAAGGACTCACAAGTTGTGGTATTGCCTTTGATACCTTTAGTGCACATCATGCACCAGGAAAACTATAACATTCTTCGAAAAAACGCCAGCAAACGTCGGCATGATGCATGAGTGACTTCAGTACGTATAAGGGTGGGATTGGAGCCTTGTAGTATACAAGGATCCAATCTCAGCCATGTCTGACATCCAGAAGTCTTGTTAACACCGAGAAAGACATGTTGAATACAGCCGCACTCCCAATTGCACTTTTAGCTTCTTTCTCGCTCCTTTTTTCCATAAAGCGCAGAAGCCAAGCACCACATTACCAAGGGTACAGTAGCTTCATCAGAAATTGTAGACCGTCTCTGTTCTCCTTTTTATCAGAGGCTTGAACCTGAATGTACACAAACATCGTGTATAACGTGAATTGACGCTCTTTATAAGCTAGTCCACGATTTCTTAACATTTCGTATACCAAGAGCGTCATCCTATGACCATAACAGAAACTGCAAGAAGAGGGCAATCGTGACTTTGCCTCTATTGTAGCTTTTTTGGACTATGCAATCGGTGCCCAACCCTTGTTCATACTTCGACAATAAGAACGCGATGCAACTGTGACCACCATGGACCATCATTCTCTTGGTTGCCAAGTTTTATTCAAGGTGCAGGACTGACGGAATCGCTGTGAGCCAGACGCAACCGAAAGCGCGAACGCTGTCCGAAGTGTTCGGCAAGAAAATGGGACCAAGGTCTCTCCATCTGTGCACAATCTAAACTTGTCGTCAACGAGCTCCTTGAATTACTTGTGGATCAGAGAAAGGTATTCTACACCGTACTGTATGATTGCGAACATGAAAGCCATGTCCTCTAAGACTCGTGTTCTGAAAGTTGGTCGCTAACCCATTTATGATTCCTGGGTACATCTATGAGTTCACATGAGCAGGAGGAGAAGCCCTCCGGGGCTAGGTTAACATTTCTGGTTGACGCACCAGGTATCGTCGTAGTGAGAAAGTACAGTACATACCAGAGAGCTTCAGTTATACGACACCTGGTAACAAAACTAGCAAAGTTACAAGATCGGCACAAAATGCGTCATGCCTTCAAAACATATTGCCAACTGACAGCTTCCAAACAGAAGATGACTCCCTTTGCTCCCGATCCGCTGATGGGCAATTGACTGTTATAGTCATGTGACGGTGCCTTGCGTTGTTCACGGCTTGACCTTCGAAGTAGAAGTAGGCTTATAGCGTTTATCGTTTTGAATTCATTCCTCTTCCAAAGTTCTGCGACATACCACTCATTCCACTCATCCCGCCTCTTCTTCCCATCCCGCCCATACCATTCATTCCCCGACCTCCCATTCCCATGTTACCCATACCCATTCCGCCCATTCCAGTCCCCATAAAGCCCATACCACCTCTACCCATGTTTCCCATGCCCATATTGCCGCGCCCCATGCCGCCCATGCCACCCATTCCCATACCGCCCATACCGCCTCTACCCATACTTCCCATGCCTGTACGACCCATGTTGTTGTACATGGCAGACATTCCACCCATGCCACCAAATCCTTGATTTTGGTTCTGTGCGTTTCTGGGCCCACGGATCCAGGTGGTGGAGGTCTACCATCACATTCCGCGGTCCATACTTCATAACCGTTCTTGAGTTCCATCGAACATTCCAGCATGCAAGTTCTCAAGTACAAGGTTATCAGGAGAGAGATTCCTTCGACGAGATCTTGTCCGGATGTACTTGCAAGATAGCTTTGTGATAATTGACTTTGACCTTTGAATTCTCTTTGAGAACATCCATAGAGACTGCTTTCCATGTTGCGGTAGGGTATAACACCGTATCCAACGAAGCAAGGAGAGCACGCAGGTTCCCTCGCCGAGTGCCATTTCCAGTCCATGCGTTGATCTTCCTTTCAGCCGCTGACCGAGCATTGTCCTTGTCCTCACGTTCTTTGGCGTCCGCCCTTTCTCTCTCACGAACTGCAGCAAGTTTCTCATCGGCTCTGGCCTTAATCTCTTTCTCATGCTTCTTTCTGAGCTGCTCGCGCTGCAAAAGTTCTTCCTCCTTGGAAGTTGTATTAGACGGTGCAGGCTTTGCAGTCGGTTTGGGTGCGGCATTCATGGGTGTGGCACTCATGGTCGGAGCAGAAAACGACTGTTGGGGAGCTGCTGATCTCCTCGCTCGAGATTGGGTTGAAGACCGAGGTCTGGGTTGCGGAGCGGCCCCCAGATCACCTAACAGGTCTCCCTCCACGGCCGTGGACGAAGCGCTCCTTCGCATGGACGATCGTTGGCTTGAGGACGTGTCCGGAATACCACCCAGATCAAGAAGGTCTTCCGTGTTTGTCGAAGACGGAGGCGACGGAGATCTCCTCGACCTCATAGGCTTGGGCGGAGTGGGAGTATCAAAACCAAGCAAGTCTGCTTCCGGCTCGACGGGGCGGGTCGGTTTTGGTTTGTCGGAATTGCTTTCCCGACTTGACGACGGAGCAAACGACGACGTCGGACCGGGAGGAGGTTTGGCGGCTGCACGTGTCCTGGAGTTGGGATACTTGTCTCTGGTGCGAGAACCACCAGTCGGGTAGCTGCTGACAGATTCTTTCTGTCCTACGCCGCCACTAGGATATGCGGACTCCCGCTTGCCAAGCCCATTCGACGGGTAAGAATTGGATGTGCGCTCCCTTCCGAATGGATTGGCCACACCTGTAGACGAATCCGAAGCAGAGCCGGGTTCGGAGCGTCGGGAACTTTCAGGTTCCGGCTGAGATGGAAGCGGGTCATCGAAAATGTTGTCTGTGTACGCGCTCGATTTCGGGCGCTGTTGATTGTAGATATCGTTGTCATCATCGTCGTCGTCATCGTCATCATCCAGCTCGTTCCATATGCTGTTGGAGTGCATAGGGACCGAGGCAGTGCGTCTCGGCGGCGGTTGCGGGGTCGATTGAGATGGTTCGGGCTGGGCGGGTGGGACATTGACTGATGTACGACGTTCCGGAGGTTCATCGGCTCCGCCGCGCATGGCGCCGAGCTTGTCGGCGCCAATGGCATCGATGGCACGCTCCATACATCGGGCAGAATCGACGTAGAAACGACGCTGAAACTCAATGGTCTCAGCGACAATGGATTCAATGAGGGCAGAACGGCGTTTGATGGCGTCGGAAATGGTGGCAACCAACTCATTGGTACGCTGCGTGAGCTCGGCCATCTTTTCGTCCGCCTTGCGAATGTCTTCCTGAGAGGCGGAAGCGTCTGAGACGCGCTCGTGATAACGGGCGGCATCGATATAGCAGCGCTTCCTTTCCTCCATGTGGTGGTTGATCTGGCGAGCCCTGGTGAGCTCGAGCTTGGTGGGGTCTATGACCCTCTTCTTGACGCGGCGCTCCACGCGCGGGAGCACGTCGTCGACGACCGAGGCCTGGACGTTGACGAGCGCATCGGCGGCGAGATAGGGCGCCCTGGTGGAGTTGGACGACAGCGAGTCGCGCAGCTTTGCGGCCAGCGTGTAGGCCGTGCCCGTGGAGCGCTGGATGGCCTCGTACGCCGAGAGGGCGTCGTGGTGCAGCGTGTCCATGTTCTTGGTCTGGGTCTTGAACTCGGCGGCGAGATGGTCGTACTCCGGGAAGGACTCGGGCAAGGAGATGTTGGAAATGCCGACGGCCTTGCGGACCTCGACGCTGGCGCGCTCGGCGGTGCGCATGACGCCATTTCGAATGTTCTTGAAGCCCTTGACAAAGGCGCTGCCGTCCATGCTGGGGCGGGCGAAGGCGGAGAGAGCGCGAGCGGCGGCGGGCGGCAGAGGCGGCCGGGCGCGGCGCGCATGGGTCGGGCAGCGGGTGGTGGAGGCGAGTCGCGGCGGCGCGCGGCGCTGTGGCGGCTGCGCCGGCGCTGTGCGTGGCGGCGAGCCGCCGCCTAACGTAGACACACATGGCTGGCAACGCGCGCCAGCCGCGCGTTGCCGCCGCGCCGCTGACGGCGCGCCTGCTGACACCGCGCCTCGCGCGCCACACGTGTGCCCCCGCCGCGACCACGCGCACAGCGGTGCCGCGTGTGCGCGCTGTGCCGCGTGTGCGCGGGACGCGCCGTGCCCGCGCCGCGCCCGTTTTGACTGCCGCGCGGTGATCCGCGCGGCCGGCGCGCGCGCGCGCGCGGGGCGATGCGATCGGCATCGCGTCGAGATGGTGGCGGAGGCGGCGGCGGCGGCGGCGGCGGCGCCCGCGACCGCGACCGCGGCGGCGACCGCGACCGCGGCGGCCGCAACAGCGCGCGGCGGCGAGGATGCGGTGCGCGGCGGCGAGGAGGCGGCGCGCGGCGGCGAGGAGGCGGCGCGCGTGTCGCTGGGCATCCTGTCCGACGTGACGGCGGCGCAGGGCGCGCACGGGCTCAAGCGCGCCGACTACCTGCGCTACCGGCGCTACTGCACGCGGCGCGTGGCGCGGCTGCGCGCCGCCACCGCGTGCTCCAACCGCCACCCGGCGCACCCGCGCCGCTACCGCGCCACGCCCGTCACGCCGCACGCCGTGCGGCGCAACCCGCGCGCGCTGCAGATCCCGCTGGTGCTGGCCGAGCGCGAGTGGGCGTTTGCCATGGACGTGAAGCGCGAGCAGCCGGCCGGCGCGGCGCGCGCGCGCCGCACCATCGTGGCCAAGCTGTCGCGCGCCGTGCACCACGCGCAGCGGCTGGCCGCGCTGTGCCACGAGGCGGCGGACGAGTCCACCGTGTTCGAGGCCGAGGCGTACTGCAAGTCCATGGTTGCCGCGCTGGCGCTGGAGCGCGAGCAGTGGGCGCCGGCCTTGCACGCGTACCAGAACGTCCACAAGATCTACACCGGCATGGCCGGGCTGCGCGCGGGCACCCCGGCCGCGCCGCTGTTTGAGAAGCGCTTGGAGGACGTGGACCAGGCCATCCGCTTTTGCAACTACAACCTGTCGCGCTCGGCCGGCCAGCGCGATGACACCTTGCTGCAGAGCTTGCGCGATGACGCCAGCCAGTCGCAGGACCTGCTGTCGGAGAAGATCGAGGCCGCCCTGGCGCAGGCTCGCAAACGCGCCGCTGTTTCATTTGGCGAGGTCGTGTGGTGCGGCATCACGGTGCCCTTGCGCGCGGAGCGCGTCCGGGAGGCCGTGCTCATGGCGTCGGAGGAAAGCAAGCTCTTCTCGCAAAAGTCTGCTGCTGTCGACGCGTACGACAAGCTCTTCATCAAGTATAACGACGCCGTCAACGTTGTTTCCGATGAGCTGGCGCAGTTTCGCTTGTCCTCTGCCGCTGCCGATGATCGCATCACCGAGCTTGAGTATCTTGTGGCGTATCTCACTTTTAACCGGTTACAGCATACAATATCGCGAAACCTGCTCTTGGTTGAGTCGTACAAGAACAAGCGTGCGTCCAAGCCGGAGGACTTTGTGCGCTTGTTTGATAACCTGATTGCAAACATGAACGATATTCTGGCATTGAAGGGCGTTGAGGACGATGCGCAGGTCGCCAATGATGCGGAAGGCAGACGAACATTGTTCCGCGCCCATCGCTGCTATCATTTGGCGCAATGTTATCTGGCGGCCCACATGCAAAGCGAGGCCGCTTCGTTGTTTGATCGCGTGGCTGTGCATGCCAAAACACTCACGGGCAAGTATGCGGAAGAGGCGCTCCAGGTTGTCAAGGAGAGCAAGGGGCTCAAGTGCAGGGCTGTGGCCGAGGCGTACATCAAGGAGCATCAACTGGCCAACGGTGTGCGAGATCTGAAACTTTCTGAGAAGCGTACCTACGTGGGCACGAAGCGAATGATCGACCATCTTGATGCGTTCGAGTGTTTTACGCCTGCACCAGACAATAATCGTGTGATCTGCGATGTGCCCCCGGCGTTGGAGGCCATCCCGTGCAAGCCTGTGCTGTTTGACCTTGCCATTGATGGTATTCGATTCCCTCGCGAGGTCTCGGAGACAGAGCCGCTCGAGTCGAAGCCAGCGCAGGCGACCGCTGAGCAGCCGCAGGCACCGGTTTCGACCTTCTCTGCGACGACAACGCGAATAGGGAGATGGTGGAGTGGGAAGTGAGAGTTGTATACTTGAATCTTCTATGAGAGGCAGGCGCATGGGAGGCCGAGGAGTGAATGGTTTAACATGTAAGGTGTTTCGTTTCTAACTTAGGCTTTCTTTTATGTACCTTCTCACTACCTGGTGCATCGCCGCAAAATATGAGCCCTCCTGTGTGAATCATAGGCGTCCCGAACAATCATAAAAGGGTTAGAGACCAGTATGGCATAGCGTGATTTCGAAGAAGACACCGCCTTAACAAACTGGCAAACTTACCATATGCTGTTGAACAGACTTCCCCGTAAGAAGATTATCCCAAAGACGTTGTTCCATTTCCAGCAAATCCGACAGATTCACACATCGCTCATGGAGCACGTCAAAGACAGTCTTTCCATTTGGGTACGGCGAGCTGGCCATGCCTTCAATCCAGTAGTCGCCTCGGTCATTGAGCAGAACAGTCCTGCCTGAATGCTTATATCTGCTCACAGCGTTTCCTTCATACATGGAACGCGGCATGCGAGAAACAAGATCCTCATCATTCACAACTCGAAAAGAATTGGGCACGAGTTCGTTTAGTCGCCTTGCAAAGTTGACGTTTCCAACCTTTGGTGCCCCGTAAGACATGCAACACACGTTATCCCAGTTATGTCGAGCGACAAAGTCCGCAGCAGCTACGATTGCAAGAGCACCTCCAAGAGAGTGTCCAGTAAAGTAAATGGAATAATCTTCTTCTAGATTCGCAGTCAGTGTTCGAATGTAGCGCAGCAAAACGGTTTGAACGCTACTGTATGCCCTGAGAAACCCGTAATGCACTGCTATGGCATCCTCAGGGATAGATCCAGCTACTTTGCTCGTTGGAAGTATACCCGGAACGAACGTTTCCAGACCCAGAGTTATGCCTGTCTTAATCGTCAAATCAATATCCTCTCCTGGGACCCATCTTTGCAAGAAGGTCTGGGCATCTGTGAAGAAGTCTTTCCATTTGACCTGCTCGGTGCCTCTGAACGAGACAATCAGATTCTTCTTCTCAACGTCGCGGTAGAGCCAAACTTGCGTGTCGGTCGACATGGACTCAACAAACAACGACCCCTCTAGTTGCTCACTGAGGGTGCTAGTGCTATGAATGATGCGATTATCTTCGATCGAATTGTAAAGATTTGTTGCCGCCACGATAAAACGCCTCCAATCGGATGGTTTCGGCATTGTCCCTACGGGAAGTTTGGAACGGAGCACTTCTCTGACGATATCTCGAACCCTTCGATCCCTTCCCTTCAAGTTTAGCTCTTCTTGCTCGTTTTCTTGCGTTACCCTTTTGACTGCCGTCTGGAATGCATCCAAAGCCTTCTGTGCTATATCGACGAGGTTTGAAGATCCGTTTGATTTCTCTGAGGATGAAAGTGGTGACATGTCGGATGTATCAGACAATCTAATGGACTCGCCGTCCTCAAAAGGTACGAAACTGACTTGAATCGAAACAACATGACTTTGTTCCTCCGTTTCGCTTGTCTTAGTATTGGGTTCACTTGAAAATGGAAAGGAAGGTAACCTCAATCCGAGGTCCGAAGGCCATGAAAATTGCATGCTGTTAGAACGACTCTTTTCCGGATTGGGAGCAGCAAATCGAAGTTCCTGGGATTTTCCATGGACTGTGTCCCCGGTTTCTATTGCTCGGAGCACCATTTCTCGGAGATCTATGCTCGCCGAGTAGGTTGGTTTAGCCGACGAGGCATAGTCCTCCCTTGAATTGTACATATCTAAGGTGAGTACGTCATGAAGCTTTCCGCTCTCTTCGTGATGATTATGAATACATCTCAGGATCGTGATGTGCTTCAGTTTTGCTAGGTCCAGCGAAATTGCGTTGTTTACCGTCGCTGTGAGGTAAGAGTCTTCGATATCCCCGGTTAGTTGAATCATGAACAGCCCACTAGCAGAAGAGGCTATGAAAGATGTATCAGGAAAAGCAAGATGGTTGTATACTTTTTCACCAGATGGCTTTGGGAGAGAAGAAACGACAATCTCACGATAGGCAGCTTCAGACGGCTCCAAATAGGCACGAAACGCATACGCGGCAAGTTGGAGACCTAGAACAGGATCGAATGTCGGGGTTGTCGGAATGCATATCGGGGGCTCGTCTGGAAACACCAAAGTTTCATCCAGCAGCTGAGACAGCAGGTCATTCACTGAAGTCATCATTGAAAGAGTACTTAAAGGAGTATCAGGGTTCTTCGCCAGTTGCCAGAGCTTGTTTATCTCGTTCATTATTTGTTGGGCTCTTTCTCTTGATTCCGGAAAGTACTGGTAGAAGGATGTCCAATCCGGTAATGAAGAAAAAGGAGATGATTTAATTCCCTTGAACGGGTTGGATGGAAACTTGGAAGTATCCGTAGTTTCATTTTGCGAGTCACCAGGCGAGGATTGGGAACAACGAGGGCTTGTCAGCCAAGAGATGCGCGCTGGGTGGCGACGACTTAGAAACCAAACGTTTCTGACAAAACACTCCGTTCGCAATCTTTGTGTCATGGACAAGCGTCGTTTGCTTCGATACTTTCAAATGAAGTTTAACAGTAAGAAGATGATGGTCTGAACAAATTACTGTAGCTATGGACATAAGAGAGAAAATCTAACAAGTGCACAGGTGAAGGGGGTGGGGTGTATGCGTGTGGAGCTCAATTGTAGCGAAATACGTTCAGAAAATGAAATGCAGCGCGGTATTCCTACCACTAGTCTCGTTCAGGTGCGAAATCGTCCAGTGCGGAACGAATGACGTCGTCGAGCTCTTCAAGTTCGTATGAGAGGTTGGAAAATGAAGAACCGTTCTCGCTTTTCAACGACCTAATGGAGCTTTGGGCATGGTTGACGGTACCATCGCGGCCTTGAGATCCGCACCCGTCTTCAGTTGTAATGTCTTGATTCGTTTGCAAAAACCTGGTTATGATTTCGTCCTCGTCTTCCACCAAGTTCTCCGGCTCCAAATTTCCGTTCTCAAGCCAGCTATTCACATCTCCTTCAACCGGTAACGTAGACACAAAGCTGTTGAAGGATTGACTGGTACCAACTACAGTCGCTTCTTGCCCCAACTTTGCGAGAACCTCAGGCCTGCAGAGCTTCTTGATAAGCGTCAGCATCCGTATGTTCTCTGTTATTATGCAAATGATTTCGTCCTTCAAAAGCTGCCAATGTTTTCGTTCATTCGCACGACGCAATTCAACAGCCCTGTTTCGTTTTGGCTCGACCATCGATTGAAGCGACAGAGTATTTCTTTCCGGAGCATTACATATGATTTCCGTCAGTGCGTCATCTATCCCTAGTTCATGCTTCAGCTCTGTTCTCTTTCGAGCGACCCTTCGTCTTTGAACCCTCGTAGAGTCCCAATCTACAGAAAACATACTCCACGTCGCGAATTTCTTATCACTATACGGAAGGTTGCGACCTGAATGTTTAAACACCATTGCCCCTCGTCCCGCTGGTCCATCACAAGCTTCGCCTTCCCTACCTTGCCTTGTCTCTCGTGGCTCTGGCAGAGAACCCTCTTTTCCTTTTGAGACCCGGTCTCTTGCCTCTTGGAGCGCAAGAAAGGTTGCCGCTTCTTTTGGTTTCTTGAAAAAGGGCACCAGGAGAATGGTCACCTGCTTTCTAAATGCTCTTTTCATCTTTCTTCGTTGGTCGGGATCCGAATGTCTTCTACCTCTTTTGGACGCCTTCATTAACCGTATCAAGTTCTGAACTAAATCTGTCCAGTTCTCGCGACTCGTTTCTTGCGTTCCCTGACGCTTCGATCTTCTTCGGCTTCCTCTCCTCTTTCCACTGGCTTTCGAAAGAGAACTCCTTGGTTTGGGAGAAGCGTTGGGTACTTGAATCGTACTAAGCGAAGACTTCTTTTCACGCTTTTCTCTCTTTCCAGCTTTCAATTTTGGGCAGTGATTGTTTCCCGCATGTTCTGTGAACATGATCGGGTCGAAGAGCTCGTCGTACAAGGGACCACTTCCAACATTCTCTTCGCTTTTGTTCTGCACCTGGTCCGGTGCATGCGCCCTATGTGGATGTTCTGTCGATGATATCGGAGAAATTATATCATCGTCAAGGTCTTCTTGCTCGTCTTTCTTTCCTGCCATGAGGCGCATCACTTCATCAGTCTGCAAGAAATTCATACTAAGGCACGCAACGTTCTACCTACCTGATCAAATGAGAGTCCTGGGAGTAGAACTACGGTTGTGATGTTCCAGGGCACTGCAGATGACAACGTTATTAAGAGTTATCAAGCGTTATCAACTATCTGGTGTGTTTGATGGCCTCCTTGCTCTTCAGTTGGAAAGCTGTGTGAAATACTGTTTCTTGCTACCCGCTGACCTGAGACGAACGAAATGAAGAGGCAGGTTCCTAAGGATTCTTATAGAGTAGAGTACTTACGAGACCTACCTGTCCACATCACTATGTTGAATCTTGAACTGCACAGGTAATCGAAGCGAAGCGCCTTCTCTGAATGTAGAAACGTCTGGCATTCATGTACTTTTTGATTCGAGAGAAGGGCTGATGAAGGAAGATCTTTTTGACAGACATTGATGCATGTAGGACTATTGAAGCATAGCTGGCAAGCCATACGCTGATCAAGAATGCGCGATAAAGGCATACGTCATGTGTACAAGGTCCTATGGACGCGTCTTACATATGATGTTGCTTTCCATCATTCAAGGAGTCTATGTCCATCTAGTTCATCTTTGATAAAGACCACGTAATGGAAGTGCATACTAAAGAAAAAAGAACGAGGTATGACATGCACATATGAAATGAGAAGGATGACCATTGTCGTCTAAGTTGCCTCCCAAAACCCGAAACGGCAGTCCTGGTACATATTTTTGAGTGCCCCGGAACACTTTCAATACTATATGGAATGTAAAGAGATCATGATGTTCATTGACACTGGCAAAGTCATCTCCCATTCACTGAAAGGAGCAGATATATTGTTTTCCGCTCCTGAGAGGGGTCACTGATTCACACAAAATGACAGAATAGGCATGCCGTAAACATGCCTTTGTCCTCATTAGACCGTGGGTTCACCATGGTAACGCATGACGGTAAATGGATCCACCAAAAGAAGAGGCTACTGGGCACAGTTTGTCAAGGTACACGTTCCTTAACTTTGTGCAAATGGTTCGCATATGGAGAACAAGAGTATTCGTTGCGATTGCGGTGCCAGCGTTCAGAAGAAAGTTAAAAACTTCTTCGATGGACACTATCAAGCCCACTAAGACGCACTGCAGTGAACCTTATTTGATAGAGAGAGAGGAAGAGTTGCTCATATAATTTGAGAGTGACCATAGAAAACATGGATGACAAGTGTTTTTGGCCTTTCGCAAGAGACAGAAATACCTTTAGGGAGAGCTCTCTTGGCAAATTGGGAACAGGCCTGTCAGGCTGCAACGACGAAGAAGAAGAAGCACGAGAAGGGTTCCCATGGCATCCTCGTCCAGCTCAGTGACTGCCATGGACCCGTGACGAGGAATCAGAGAACATATTGAAAGAAAAGTAAAGCATTAGTCGAAGCTTATTCTCTTAATTCGCTCTTAAGTTCCCATCTGGATGGTAAAAGTAAGCTGGTTTACGGTCCGCGAAGGCACAAAACTGAATGGAGAAATGCAATAGTTCTTCTCTACGTCATAACGAAATTACGCTATTGTACAACAACGCATGTTTCTCCGTCTTTCCAAGTCTGCCTCTGTCCCTATATCTTGGCTACGATTGATCCTCTCTTCATTCTCAGTAGCTCTCCAATTTCGTCCGTTCAGCCCCATGTCTCCTTCTCCAATGAGATAACCTTCCAGTTCACAAGCGTCTTGAAGGTTCTTGGCCACTTCGGAGGTATTCATGAGCCAGTCACAATAAACTCTGGATCTTCTGAACGTATTCAGGGCTCTTCTCGCTGCTTGTGTTTGGTCAAACAACACGTCCACAGCCGAAGAAGACTTCTCAAGTTTCTGAACCCTCATTGTTTCATGCCTCAGTCTAATTCTAGCGCACACTGAGTCCGCCACAGATAGAAGCTTGTGATGTGCATGTTTACATCCTGCCTTTTCCGTAACTTGAAGTCCATTCCACCAGTTGTTAAAGGTTATCGAGGAATTTGTATGATGCACAAGTTTCTGCTCTGCGGATATCATGAGCACATTCATTTGGAGACACATGGACACTCGAACAATGTCGGTATACACGGTCACTGCTAGATTGTCACCTTCATCTCTAGGCATGATTAAAGCAGAACCTCTAAACCAACTTTCCAACACGCTTCTAGCCTGTGAACTTATAATACCCCCCCAAACAAAAACGCTCCACTGCGAAGGAATGGAGTTACTCCCTTCATCAATATGTGATTGAAGAAATTCCCGGAAAGCTGACGATTGCGCAGAGACAAGTAGGGGATCCAAATTGAGATGAATCGTAGCCTCGTCGCTGTCGGCGAACTTCAAATGTATTTGAACTTTATCCGAGTCTTGAATGCGTCCAAATATAGACCGAAGTCGACGTTCATCAATTAACTCTGGGGTATCATTGTAAACGTCCCAATAATCCCTATTCTGAGAGGTACGGCGAAGCAGTCTTGTGCTCATAATCTCTGCTATAATTCTTTCAAACGCATGGGATTCGTACCGCCTCAGAAGAGCTGACATTTCTTGCAGAGTTGCCAAAGCTGCGTCCTCGTCGACAACACCGCAGCAAATCAGCTTCACACTCCTAACGACACAGTCCCTGTCGTACATAGACAAGTCCAGATACTGGTGATGCTCAAGCCTATACCGTATCAGATTCGAAGCGGTTGCCAAAAGAGGACCATAGGCTCTGATAGAGCATCGATTGCATTGGCCTAAGGTTCTTACTGAACATGTACAACCGTAGTGCACCCGTGTCTTCCTTAATCCGTCCAGTACTTGACCTTCGCAAAACTGTTTGAGGAAATCCCGAAAAGGACGCAATGGTGGATTAGACGGAAATGATGTCGGTGCCGCAATCATGGCTGTTGATCCGAACGCCTGCATTTGAATGACAAAAGAATTCGGGTAGGACGACGAGAAAGGAAGAATTCCCTCCCTTAACATTCTGGGCTTAACAATACCACTTCCCCAGACAAAGAACACGCCTTCACTCGACAAAGCCAAAGCGAATGAGTTTGAGGCCACAACGTTCACAATATGGTGACCCAAAAGCGACGGTATTATGCAAGCATTATTCCGACCCTGTCTGTCCTCAACACCCAACTGACCCTCATCTCCATGACCGGCTGCGTATACAAGTCCTTCCTCTGTCAAGAAGATTGTGAAATGCTTCCCTGCCGACATAAACACAACATCAGTCTCTGGCAGTCTTGGAACGCTGCGTGGCAGATCCTGACGAGTGGATGCAAGTCCATCAGCACCCCATGTAAGCACCCGCCGCGAATTTTGTTCATTCTCAAGAAGAACAGCAACATGAGAATGTCCAACCGCTACGCATAATGCCGAACCTTGTAGAGCCACTCGTGTTGGGTAGGACCGTTCTGGAAAATATCCATGTCCGAGCTGACCATCTTTTCCACTGCCCCACGTGAAGATAGAACGTCTGTCGTCCCCTACAGCTACACAAAAATTCCATCCTGAATGAACCTTTATAATCCGTGCAGGAATTCGTACAGGGGCTGGACGTGGGTCAGAGCTTAAACGACCCAACTGACCGTAGTCATCGGAACCAAATGAATACACACGACCTTCATCTGTGAGAATGACGGAGTGATTGGCCCCCGAGGCGCAGTCGACAACAGCGGACACGTCGCTTATCGGAACATAAGTAGGTTCAACTTCAGTATGGTCAGACGAAAGAGGACGACCAAGACGTTGAAACTCTGAATTGTAGCCCCAGGAATGTAGCCGATAATAGTTGTCGACCAAAAGGGCGAAATTGAAGCCGGGTGCAAATGCCCGTATGCCGTGCGGAAGACATACCGGCCCTGATGGAAGACTGTACGGTGAGGGCGACGGGCAAAACACTTCTAAGGCCGCGAGCCCAAGCTGGTCCGGCGGTTGCATTGCCGTTTGCCATGTCGATGCACGAGGGAGGCTGAAGATGTCGCCATGACAAAAGTCGCAACCGGTGGAGAGCGAGATTCGGAACAAAGCCGGGTGGAACAGGAGATGAGTGGCCACGCTTGCAGGGTTCAAGAGCACAGTGCGCCTTTATTATGTGCCATTTCTGTCACAATTTCAATATAACGTTAACCTTCACTTATTTTGGCGATGAATTCCTCTTCTGAGCTTACAGCGTTGATCCATCTTGGATTCGAAAGCTGCCGAAGACAATTGATCGACATTTAATCGACAAACTGCGTGTTGCAGAAAGAATATTGCGCTGTCGAGCTCGAGCTGATGAGATTGGGTATTCCCCATTACGTATGGGACTGTGAACTGGTGCGCAAGCGGCCGAAGCGACAGCACAATCCTGCAATGATGAAAAACAGAGATTTACTTCTGGGTCTGAAAGACAATCCCTCTTATAGATACCGTTCCTGCCAAGCAAGAATCACACAATAAAAGTAGAGTAAATACATAAACCGGTTCCTGTGATGACGAGATTGAGTAACAACATCTACGTATCGCATTTTACAGAGTGTACATATCACACTAAACCTGTTCCAAATTCAAAAGCGACATATAGAGAGACGCGAGCAAAAGACTGTGTTTATCAATAGATAAAGAGTTTGGGAGTTAAGAGCCGCTACTCTACGCAAAAAGCTTATTGCGTAGAGAAGCGGGTCTAACTCTCGCGGTAGGCGTTAACTGACGTCGCTGTCGTGGTCGTCAGTGTCGTAGAACAGCACACATGTCGCGGGGGGGCAGTTACAACGGCAGACAGGCGCAGGACGGCCTTACGGGAGGCGTTCACTGCAGAATGGGGGCACGATGGTAATGAACGACCTTCTGAAACTCTCACTATTAACAGCGGTCGTGACTCAAGCCGTCGCACAACACATATCACCCCACAAGGGACCAAACAAAACCCCCTACAATCTCCCAACATATCTCCCATTGCCTCCGATAGCTCACTGATCCATAGCATATAGTGCCTTACCAAAGCTGCTCACCTAGAACAAAAGCCCAATAGAGGATCCAGACAATAAGTGTAGACAAGGCATTGAGTGGGAAGGAGTGGGATTGTTTTTCTGTTTTCTTGTTTGAAACAGCATCGCATCTCCTGCTCGTACGGTAGTCCTTTGCAGCAATACAACGAAGTAATCGAATATCAAGTAGTACATTGTTGGTAACAAATCATCTACTTCGATTTGGTAAATAAGGCTGTAGACGTCCACAAAGACTTCGACATGCGTTTCTTAATGTTTGCTTACGAAGACATCTCGAAAAAACGAACCACATACGGTAGAGGAAAGAGAAGACAAAACAATGATAGACATGATAAAGCAGGGGCCGTCAAAGTTTTGATCTTTTTTCAGTAGAGAGAGCTATATATGACTAATTATGCTCTTCCTCTGACTGGAAATAAACGGTAGTGGACAATTCTAAATAAAAATGCAGACCCGAATCGAACACTGGCTGACTACGACCATTTTTGACATGACTATGACTCCGTGACTTCTTAGATCTGAACTGTAGTCATAAAAGTAGTTAAGCTGTCTGGAACTCCCGGTAAAGTCACTTGAACCAGTTCTTGCGCCGTAAGATGATCTGTTAATCTTCAGAAGATGTAAGCTTTGACAGCCGGCGGCTGGTCATAAACTTTAGAAATGACGGAGATTATAGGGTCTTTTGTTCATTCTGAGGTACAAACCCCCTGTCAGCCTCAAAGCACTTTGCTCCATCCAAAGGCATCAGCGTTTCGTAGAACTGTTTTTAATGTCGCGAACAAGATTTTAGAGCAGTGAGTTACATATACAAACTAAACAATTCATTTGCTTCTCCAATGCTTTTCTGATGCCTACCACTAGTCGTGGGCCAATAGTCAAGAAGTCAGGCGGATTTGGCTGTAATAGCCCCTGTGCTAGTCAGTGCCACTGACTACCACAGAGTTGACTACAGCCAAATTCGCCTTACTTCTTGACTTTTGGCCCCTGACTGCAAGTAGTCACCAATACGCCCCTGCCATTTCGAAATACTGCTTCAAAATCAGCAACAATCTCTTGGTCTTGTACTGTATCTCACAAAAAGCAAGATGGGTAACATTGATCCTAAATCCGACTAGACTGTAAACTAGGCAGTAGTCGCCCCTGTGCTAGTCAGTGCCACTAAGTACCACAAAGGCGACTAGGCTGTAGAGTAGGCAGTAGTCGCCCTTGTGCTGGTCAGTACCACTGACTACCACAGGGTTGACTACAGCCAAATTCGCCTTACTTCTTGACTTTTGGCCCCTGACTACAAGTCGTCACTAATACGCCTCTGCCATTTAGAAATACTGCTTCAAAATCAGCAACAATCTCTTGGTCTTGTACTGCATCTAACAAAAAGCAGTATGGGTAACATTAATCCTTTGCTTAGAAAAGCGGAATATGCCGCAACTCAATTAGAAGGGACGGCTGAGTGGATAGCTCTATAAAAAAGGCCCGACGACGTCGCCCTCAGGAGACTTCAACTGCGCTTCTGCAACTTTTTGCTGGTTCTACCGCGCAGCTTTCGAACTTTGACCGTCTGTGTTTCAACACTACTCACGACCAAAACGAATTGCTTTTCCTTACTTACCCTTCGCCTCTCTGTGTCTAGTTTCCTGGTGATTCCAGACATTAGCAAAGATGTCTTCTCGGAGTTCTAAACGTATGTCATCTATAGTGCTGGCAATGTTCCTTCTATTCTTTATATCGAAGCCGGCAGTTGCTGTTGCATTGCGCAACGTGGTCAGTAAACTCGAGGAAGACTACTTACGCAACATGCCTGATTTCAATGCTCTCCAACGAGTTTCTGTGGAAGGAAGTTGTGAGTTTGATGAGCTCAAAGAATACACCAAATGTGCGTGTTACATAGGACTGACGGAGAACGTGCTACCTTCTGATGTACAAGAGAGATGCGTTTCCCTATTTGGCTCAGATGTTTCTCAACTTGAACCATTCTGCGATGATTTCAAGAAAGACGGAGAGATACAGATAGAAACCTTCGTGATAGATGCGAGAGAATTCGAGCTCACCTGTCGGCCGATGGTCCGGGCTTTGCAAAGCTCAAAAGCTACAGTGCTTTCACTTTTAGAAGAAGCTACGCAGAAACAATTTGTTTTCAAGGGTAATGTGGATATCTCTATGGAGGGTGTTGAAATCTCGGGTCAAGTTGAGGTTAGAGCGACTTTCGAAGAAATTATTAATATTCTTGAAAGGATTTATCGAATTGTAAGGGCTCCTGAGCCAAGTCTGGATACTCCTCCTCCTCCTTCACGTCATTTTGACCCTCATAATTTACCTCGTAATGATGAATGAAGAGAGTAGTGGGAGGAAGAAGGCGATAGGCGTAGGTATACAAAGACCCGCGGTTCGAAACTTTAATATTTGTCATCGTAGTCCAGTAAGTGTTGTACGGCCACTTCATTGTGGTCAGTGGCTGCGATGTAGAGGTATAACAGGTCGTTGGATCCTGAGCAAACCCATGAGTAGGCGCGGAGTCAACTCTATCGGTCAACTCACATCGTTTCTATAAATCACACACACACTTCGTAATCCGGTTCCTAATGCGCTTCGTAATTTTGGCTTCGGTGTGAAAGAGAAAGGAGCGTACACGTCCTCGATTTTCTCCATTTCGTCGAAATTCGAACGATTTCGTCGGGGCTCCCTAGACGATTAAATCAATTATAATTATATTTATTGAGTGGCAATGTGTCGTGGAACGTTTGATCCTGGTTTATTGAGATGAAGTGCCTTAATGTTATGAAACACGTGTATGTTCTTGTTTTGTGACGACGGAGATTATCACTGCGATGAGAAGAAGGTGAATAGGTATGAACCTATTTTGCACCTGCTCAGGAAGATTGTATTGTTGAGTATGCCTTACTTAGATTTTACACGTGTATGTTCGGGTTCGGGTAACAACTAGAATTATCGTCTAGAAATTCTCCGGGAGCTCTGTGAAGGTGCATGTTAGAGTATATTTGAGGTGCAATCCATTTCAAAAACTCCATATGGTCAATTAACCCTTTTGATCCTAAACGAATTTAACGCTGTTGAGACAGCTTTAAGAAAAACCAATTGAAATCGAGAATTATGTCTCAACTGGGTGATTCAAACCTGTGCTGAGATTGATTGAATGCTTGCAAAGTGCACGTAGCCTTTTGAGTGGCAGATATTGCAATCCGTTGCTTTTGCGGCCAATTAACACGGCTTGCTTATTTCAGTTGAGCCAGTGATAAGCGGTTTTAACACATGGCAAAACTGTATCCAATGAATCCAAATTTAGCCCAATCGTTCTTCATCGTTAACGCTATCTCAACAGCTTTAAGCGTTTAGGGTCAAGAAAGTTAACGGAACCAAAAAAACGGCAAACATGCTCCATTAAATTGCTAATCGCATTCCTGAGACAGAGCAAAAACCTCAGCACTCTTATTAGCCCCACTATCAAAGAAAGATTTCCTCACAGAAGTGTTAGTGTCGTAGTATCACCGCAATATGTTTTTCTCCAAGTAAGCTTTCCTAATACCTTCTTGTGCGCACGAAACATCTTCGAGCCGTACAATGCCGGATACAAATTGTTCCTGAATTTTAGAAAAAGCACAACTTTACACATGCTGCACCGCTACTCCACACCGTAGTAGCTTAATTATTTTCGTTTCACTAGATAATAAATGTTCGTTAACTTTGACACAGCCCGGAATATCAGAGCCAAACTCAAACACATGATAACAGAATATCCGAAACGAGCTCGAAAGGGAGAAAAAACGGATCTCTCAATCAATCCAACGAACTTTTGAGAGGCACACAACACCAATCTTTTTGCTACTGTCTTCTATAACGCGCATCATTTGAGCAGGGATTTCCAAATTGCGCTGCTTTAGTTTTCGCTTCACTAGTCCAAAAGATCACTCTAAAACGTTTTTGGTGTGGTCTGAAATTAGAAACTGTAAAATAATTTCTTCTTCGAAACCCATAATAACCCTCCAAGCAAACAAGAACAACAAAAACTGATTCCTATTCTGTCCTTTGCACTTATCAGCATGCAAAATCAGATGTTTAACGTTAGTTGTCTTTCTTAACAACAACGAATAGTTTTTATTACTATTGAACACACCTCGTTCGCCGTTTTGTGCTTACGCCAGTGGCCTTCTGGGAGGCCATAAATTCTTGTGAACTCAGAGTTGCTCATATGTGTTCCAAAAAAGTCGAACTTAAGACCTGTCACAAAGTGTAGCTGTCCTGGTTGGCGACGAAGATGAGGCAGTAAAACCTTCTCTGCAAAATCGAATACAATATGCAGCATGTCATGGCTACCTTTCGCGCGTTCTCTGATAGTCATGTAGTTTTTGTATTCAGCCGCAGCGTCTTTGCGATCGTTCTCTAGAACAGAAAGAAATGTTTCACGAGTACTGACGTCCCGAATATTCAGTATCGTGTCTTGCAGTTGCGTGCAAGTTTCACAGAAATCACTTCCTGAGTGAATGATTTCCAGCGTCGGGAAGTGTTGATTCCACACTTTGCAGAAAGACTGCTTCCTTAAATGCTTTGCAGGGCGTTGTTGAGAGGTTTGAGACTGTTCTATATATCCCTCTGTAATTGTATTCCACTCAGACTCACAAGCTTTGTGCACAATCTCTCTTGTTGTGTCGCTTGACAGCAGCATTACTGGAATATCCTCCGTAGAACGGCGGCCGCTTGGACACGCTATATCGTTTAAATCAGAGTAGCGCTGAAGAAAGTGCAGTGCAACGATAGATTGAATACTGAGCTTTTCCATCCTTCGGTTTTGTTCTCGTGGGACCTGTATTTAAAAATGAGACGAGGTCCTAACGTGTGAACGCCATTTTTGACCAAAATGACGCGGGTGTTGACAAACCCAGGGGGGACACAAGAACCGCTCGAGAGTACCAGCCTAAAAGGCAAAAGATATCAGTGTAGCTCAGCGACAGACAAAGCAGCCGAGCAACCGAAACAAAGCAGAACAGCCTCGAACCAACGTTGTTCGAAGCTACACAGAGAAGCGGAGCGACAGCCGGGCGAGTACCAAGACAATGCACGAGACAGCCCGAGTTCGTGAACAGAACGAGGGCGTCCGAATAGTAACGGGAGCCGCAGTGTATAAACGAGCCCAATGTAGGGCGCTACACTGCAACTCCAGGAAAGAAGGCGGGAGACCGAGCCGCCCGTAGAGAGAAAAAGAAAAGAGGGAAGGTTGATAGCAGGGAAGCACAGACCGTGCTAAGGGAAAGTGGGGATCCCAAAGGAGAGGGTCGACGACGGAGGTGGAGAGAGATGAGAGAGGGTCGGGGGGTCGTCGTGAGGGATAAAGTGGTCTGCCCCCGTCGAGTTCCAGCCTAGCGCTACAACTCGAGGGTTTATGTAGAACTTAGGATTTTGTCATGTCTTCTGATGTTGCTTGTTTTCTATATTCTATACCCTGAAGGCGCGGCATGAATTTCGTTGACGTTTCCTTATTTGGGCATAAAACAAGTTGTCTTGTCCAGGGACATCTCAGTACCATGACATACTATAATGTCAGTTCTAGCTGCTTCGTTATGGTGCACGGAGGTTGGTCAAAGTTTTCTTGGCGTGATGGTTATTTGGATACATCTTGTCAGAATCGTCTGGTACCCTGTTGCTTTCTGGTATAACTATCTGATGATCCCGTCTCTCGCCGCGAGTCACGTTGCTTCTTTCTTCATCTCTAAGGTTCAGCCCCCCCCCCCCCCCTGGGTCATTGAGAAATGTCTGCTAAGAAAGTTCTGGATACGGTTACCGATGATGATACGGACAATCCTACCGTTCCGCGTGCACGGTCCACATTGATAGAGCATGAAGCGGAAGAGGTCGATAGCGATGCCGTTGCTAACGAGGAAGCCGAAGTAGATTTCGCTGCCGATATTGAGGAACGGGTTGAAGCCGAAATCGCGGAGTTTGAGCTTGTCCTGTATCGCCTGTTGTCTGGTGAAGCGAGAGAGGCTGTAGACCTTTACGACGGTGTACAGTCTCTGCCGGCTTTGTTCGTGCGTGGCCTGGGTTTCGGTCTAACGCTCGCCGCGTTAGCTTGGCGTTCCTCGCGTAGCACTGCCGTGGTGAACAGGGCGCACTTGGTGGCGCGCGACACGGTCCGTAGCGCTGGCCCTCCTGCCATCAAGAAGCAGAAGACGAGTGACGACTCATCGAGCAGGAACGAAGGGGGGCCTCCCGTCAATCCACAGACACTTGAATTACCTCCGCTGAGAATTGGGCCTACCACTCTGCTTCGAAGCTTGCCTTCTTCGTGCGCCTGCTTTTGCCTTGCGAATAAACGTTTTCTGCTCATGCCTAGCATCACAGTTCTTAGTAGCGTCGGGTTTCGCGCTCGGGCGCAAGGCCACAAGAAGCGCGCGAAAGAGTTTCTTCGCAGCACATGATGCTGTTCGTCCTCGCCGCGCGGCGGCGCGCGGCGCACATGATGTCTTCTCTCGCCGCACTGCCGCGCGCGGCCCCGGGCACATGATGACGTTCGGCCTCGCCGCGCGGCGGCGCGCGGCGGACGATGCTGCTTGCCCCCGCCGCGCTGCGGCGCGCGGCGCCGTGCACATGATGACGTTCGTTCTCACCGCGCGGCGGTGCGCGGCCCGCGATGGGGCTTCGGTTGCGCCGCGCCCTGCCGCGCGGCGCATGGTCGTGGGAGGTGAGAGGAGGGCGCAGCTTCCACTCTGCGCCCTTCTCTTATTTCGAGTGAGCTGGCGAAAAAGATCCCAGGGGTGTCCCAGGTGATCCCTGGGACACCTACCCGGGAACCGCCACCACACAACGGATGGAGAGTACTGGCGCACCGTGCGGGGATGCATTTGAACTATGGCACTAAACGCATTGGCACAAAGCGATGTACCACGAAGAACGTACTGTGTTGTCACTCTGGGCTTGGCGGAAGGCCTCCATTTGCGCTTGCGTTGTTGCAGATACTGCCGGTCCGTTTTGATGAGCTCGTTGGGTTGATCGAGAGGGGCAGTGAAAGCGACAAGAATTGATCGCACAGTGTTTGTCCGCTGCGACTCAGAGAGTCTGGGAAACGAAAGCGACAGATCTGTGCTGCCATTAAAGCCACAAGGAGGTTCACATTTGCACATTAGCATCATTTTCTGGTAGTTTGATAACGCAGCTTGGCGTTGAGCATGAGGAAGTAGAGCGTCTTCTGCAGAAGTCTCTTCGCAGTTGTAGAATTGTTGTTGTTCCAGTACGCGCCCTTCTTCGTCTGCTCCGCCGCTGCCGTTGTAAGCGTCATATAGGGGCTGAGAAGAAGCGCAAAGGTCATTGAATTGCAAGGCTTCGCTGTGGCACAGCAAGTGCGTCTTCTCCATATTGTGATTGTGGATCGAATTGGTCGCAGAGGGCAGGTGGAGATGCGATGAAGAAGCTTTTGCTTGATTCCTTGGAGACGAAGCAGTTTTATTTATAGAACGTTCTGGATGCGTTGACATTGGGGTTTGCTCTATTCTGTGTCCAGAAGAACCTACGATGTCTTATTCACATCAATTGACAGCAGTTGATGTCAGCATTCCAGCCATGTACATAACCTCATGACACACAGGTTGACCATATGGAGTAATTGAAGTGGATTGCTCCTCATTTATGATATAGATTTACAAATCCATCGCTCTCGTGCGCATCACAATCTTCCACATTATATGAAAGCATGCCAGCACTCATAACGTTTCGTGCGTCAGCATAATCTAAGAAACACTATGTATCTCAATTAAAAAGGAGCAAAATAACAAAACCCATAAGGCACTTTTCATTAACTCACACAATAATCGCAGTACTTTGTGCCGCAATCATAAATGGATTTACTTTGATATGCCATCGAATGCCTGATTCTGTGAAACAAAATACAGAAACACAGAGATATATCACAATAAATTTACTTTTCTATTTGTTCTAACCCGATTCCAGAGTGCCGGACCAAAACAAACACGGAAACATCTACAATAGTACTTCGCAAAATTTCAATTTCCGGATTCTCCCATTGTATACATACCTGACAAAAGTTTTATCACAAGCCGTTTGTGTGGCGTTTCAAAAAGAGTTTGGTCAAGGGGTTGGCGGAGCAGATATCAGAGCCTAGTGCTGTCGGAATTTTTGGGTACTGTATGTACTTCTTGGCCTGAAAGACAATTCACGTTGTACTGCTCGTGCCAAGCAAGACTTACCAGAAGAAAGAGGAAAGACTCTCTCGTAAACAAACCAATTTGTGCGAAAATAGGAGTGTGAATGGAACAGATTGGGATGCGTTTTGCGTTGCACTGTACACTAAAAGGCGATGTGACCGTAACTTGGTGCTCAGGTGGCCCCAGCCAGAATAAAGCCTTTAAAAACTACTTCTGGGCCTGAAAAAAAATTCACGTTATACTATTCATGCCGGGTTGGACGCTCGCCATAAAATTTGATGTGGATAGATACGTTGGTTCCTGCAGAAGCGCGTGCTGAAAGTAATAAATGACTGAGTGGAGAGAATGGGGTTTTAACTATTTTTCGGTTCTCTTGGGTCAGCAGCATCACACTTCCCATTTCTAGTCTTTTGCAACACTATGAAGAGGTAGCACTGCGACATGAAAATATGAGGAAACACATAAGATAATACGTACTGCACAAATTATCTACTAAGATGTGAAAACCTGGTCTAGTGCCAGCGAGCTTCAGATCGTAGACAGCATCAGTACTTTAACATCTCTAGTCATGTGCCCTGGGCAAGCACATGAAAGTCGACAGCTCAGCTGCTAAGCAACGTAGGTACCTTTTCAGGAAGTCCGTGACACAGGTTTTGAGTCCTGCCACGCCCACTCCCCGCGATTTACTACTTCTCGGCTAATTTGAAAATGCTCCCATGCAACATGTTTCGCATCATTAATAAGAAAACATATACACTCTTAATGAGGCGCTTATCTCAATATCTCTTAGACGTTACGCAGCACTCAACGAAAACCCAACGGACAGCTTCTCGTCCAGCGGCAAAGACCGTGTAGCACCAGGTCTCTCGACCGACAATGTTATCCGAGCTCCGGTGGAGCTCACTGACGACAAAAGCGCCTTTGGTACACATTACCCGATTCCGGTCCACGCCTAGGGCGCTTCGACCGGCACTGGGATTTGGATGAGAAGAGCAGTGCTGGCGCAAAAAGCCCAAACACAAAAGATCTTTGAAAGGCACAGAGGCCTAGACGCAGTAATAACTTACTTAGCTGCACTGCCCAAGATATTAAGTAAGGTTGATACAATAATAAAGTTGATGAACGCAATGTTGTCTTGGGTCGAGACACCGTCTGGAGTCTTTCTGACCCTTTATATAGAGTTCTGAACCCTCTAGAAGGAACTAGAAATGCAATAACACACTATAGTTACTAACTAGATGCAGTTGTACTCCTATTTGTAGAGTAGTAGGGCCGAACCCAGTACAGTGTGACATCATTGGCCAGTTTAGCACACGTGGCGTTGCCTTGGGGCAATGCACGCATGCCAAGTCACGATGTCTTTCTGACTGTACTTACAGCAGTGCACCGCACCCACATTATGTAGTATAGGATATCAAAAAGATGCAATAACAATCATAAACTGTAGATTTCCCACTTCACAGGGACCTTTCAAAAAAGATACAAACTTGAGAGGCCTACAAACCAAAGACTATACATGTAAAGAAATAGAAGAATATCGATATATCTCATTTGTGAAGCTAAGCGATGCAAGGTATTGCCAACATTGCTTCTTTACTTGTCTATAATCTGCATCGATAATCTAAACAAAGCCTACGTTCAAAGAGTACTTAGTAGGGTCTTAAACACTAGAATCTCCACTGTTCTAGGTAGAGTTTTATGTCGCACCAGTAAACTACTGTTCTTCGCACTTGACCTGCTTTGTTGCGCCGCGTTCGCTCTCAGGCTCAAAGTCTCCGACTACAGGTCTGAAACCGGCGTTATTTTTGTGAGATAGCGCCGTCAGGCGAAAGAGTCCTAGAGGCGCGATCCGTGAACGGTTCGTAAGCGGGGCGTGTAGTCCCGTGATCCGGTCGGTTGTAGAGTGTGACGCGTGGAAATGATCGCCAGCACCGGGCGGTCGTAGGACGACTGGGGGGTTGGGTTCGTCAGGCGCGGTCGAGAAACGCGCGTTGAGTCCGAACGGCTTGGAAACCTAATAGTTGTCCGTCGCGCTCTAGTCGCAGATCTGACTTAGCGAAAAGATAGTTCAGAACGGTGGTGCTTACCCTTTACTAGATGGGTGTACGGGAGGAGCGGAGGTGCATAAGTAGCACCTCGACGCTGCAACTCACCGCGTACAGTCCAAAACGGCACCCTGCTCACATGGCGAAAGTATCCAGAGGTGAAGCGGGTGCCATCTATCTACAACTATGCTACGTGTAATTCCTATCGTACAAGTCCGCATAGTGTGCCATCTCGGCGCATGTGGGACACCTCGCGTTTCACGACAGCTTCTGACGCACCCCTTCTTACCTGCCATACCGATCGGATCACCCATACAACAACGCTGACCTCACTATACTACAGACCCCCCTCCTAGAGCGCGCGACGTCCACGGCGTGCCCAATCGAGGACTGGCGACATATGCTGTAAATTAAATCCGGCTTTTTTTGAGCATTGGCTGCGGTTCCGATCGGTAGTCCAGTACGCCGTACGCCTGTCCAACCGCAACGTCCTCCTTGTTAGTTCTGCCCCCTCGCGCGCGATGCTTCGCACTGTACGGCATATGAGAGATGAAGTCTCCAACCGGGAGTGAAGCCGGCATCCACAATCAGCACCGCCGACCGAGACCGGGCGGGAGAGTGCACAGATCCTTATCGACCTCACGGGCGAGATCTACGATTGCACTACGCCGCATCCCGAAGCGGGATTCATCCCATTCCTTCCTGCGGACGCAAACATGACTAATCAACCGAGCGGGAATCGAAATGCTTCGGAGAATCCGAGCGGCTACCATCCGAGTGGTAACATGAGCGGTGTTCCCATCCAGCGTCGCAGCGCCCCTCTTCCGCCTGGTCCTTCAGTTCCTCCGCAGTTCGGGAACCCCAACCTTTCTGGAGCAACCTTCGGGCAAATGTTCGTGCCAGCGTATCCGCAGACAGCGCCTTTGATGCCTCCTTACGGTCAGGCTCCTCGGAACGAGTTCCAGCAGCCTCCGGTGATGCAAACGTTCACTCCGACGAACATGGTGTCTAACCCCATCTGTGCAGTTCAGCCGGTACCTCTACTGGCACCAACGTACCAGCCGTATTTCAGGTTTCACTTCCGGGTCAGCAATTTGACCACCGTCTGAACCGTACACGGAATAAGGCGAAGACACCGAGCCAGGGAAAGCAGCCACCGTATACGGTAGAGGAGTACCTTGCAAACGACGCCCTGAACAGATATCTTGACGCCCGCCGTTTTGCCACGGTTCCTGCACATCGTTCCTTTCAGGAGCGAACCGGTCGGAATCCGAAGCGGACGAGAATGGAAGCGTGGCAGGCGAGGTGGAGGCACCTCCCGGGAATAACCGGTCGGAGGGAAGAAAGCACCGTCGGCAGTTGCGATAGGCCGTTTCTCCGTTGCCCGGAGGAGTATGATTACCAAGGCCGAATGCGGAGCTTAGTGACGTGTATGCTTTCCGATGAGAACGAACCAAATCCGAACGGTAATCCTCTCGAAATGGTAATGCTCCAGCCGCCGTACGATAAGTTATACTTTCTGAACCGGCGTCGTTGGGGCGAGAACGCTGCTACGGAGGCAAGAATCCGTTCGAGTTTGGGCGGATATATGTACGGTTGGCATAACGTCGAGTTCTTCGACATAGCGCCATCCGAACGGGAGAACTTCTACGTGAAGATACCGGAGAATTGGGCCGATCTGGATGCTCCACGTAACCTCTCCGTTATCACTCCACCAGTCCTGGCATATTACTCAGATGATGTGCTGAGCGACAGCGCGATTTCCGAGCGAATTATGAGGATTGCGTACGCCGAGTGGGTAGTGTGCGCTCTCATGGCGTTTCTACAGGCCGCGACGGAAGGGGTGAGATTTTTCACCAAGACGGAAGACCCGCGTTTGAACTTCTTTCGGGGCTTCCCCGGTCAGCCAAGAAGTCACGAACCGTCGGGGCTTGGTCGGCTCTTTCCTCTTCCGTACGGGTTGGTTAGTGTATTGATGCAGATAGGCCTGCAGAATCTACTCAGAGGTACGGAGTTTACGGTTACGTCGGTCAAGAAGTGGCTGTTCCTTTCGGTCATGACGGACTGGTCAGATACTCCCGGCTTTCTGTGGTTCAATCCTCACTCAGGGCAGTTTCCCCCGATGCTGTTCAAGGCTGCAGGAGCCCCTGCGATCGTTCAACGGCTGCTGCCTGAGTCCGCACGGCCGTTATTGGAGTTCTCCGAGGTAGAGGATTTTTATCCGCTCGGTTTCATGGATCCTGACAAGCCCGAGGTCGAAGAGAATGTCGAGAGGGTTCCGTCCAAAGGTCTGGGCCGGATCCTACCCTCTGCTACATCCAAGGAGGCTGGAGTGCAGACTGATCCGACCGGTGCGGAAGAGAATGCTGCTCTCTTGCGATTGCAAGAGATCTGTCGCGATGCGGATGAGGGGGCCCCGACGTCGGTGTTGGATGCCTGGAACTGTGCCGAGAGGTGGATAACGCGGCTCTTCTTGTTGGAAAGGTTTGTCCAAGTCGACCACGATGGCCTTCTTGACGTCATAGTCTTCATGACCGGTATCACGCACGACCTGATAGGGCGTTACACAGAGGTATTTCACGACGTTCCAGTCGGTCCGCACAGACTGAGGTTGGGAGAGTTGCTTCAGAGATACAACCACACCGCATCGGAGGTAAACCTTGCGCATCAACGAAGCCGCGAATGGTACAACAACGTCCGTACAGCATTGAATTCTATTGCTCCAGATGTTCCGCTCGGCATGGAAGCGTCGGCCGCCATGGCGGCGATAACTGCCGCCGGGTTACATCAACCAGCTGCTACGAGTTCGGCACCATTGGCGTCTCACGCGGCGGTCTCGCAAGCTGTTCCGAGCGGTAGTTCTGCGCCGCCCGTACAGTCTGTCGCAGTTCCCCTGGCTTTTAGCTCAGTTGGTATACCCGTTCCAGCGACTTCCGCGTCAACTACCGTACCAGCCGCGTCATCCCAGATGCCTACAACTAATCATCCGACCGGTTTCCGCGCTGGTACCCTCGTTCGGCGTACGACACCCACACCGTCGGATGCGGTTCCGCCCGGTGGTGGCATCTTCCCGCCATCGAGAATCACTCCGACCGGGCAGTTGAAGGAATCTGGGAGCTCCGCGTTGCCGAGCGGGTCCGCAGGCCCGACGCACACGTCTGGGATCGCAACTTTGGCCGGACAGGACCCCTCGGCGTCATCCAGAGAAACGCCGGCCAGTAATGAGGCGCGAGGAGGGCGACGACTCGTGCATGCGCGTGTGGGGCACAGCCTTTTCCAGCCGAGTAGTTCCGGTCGGGGTTCGGGCTCTGCGTCGCAAGCACTGACAGGAGGTCGTGCCATGGTGGCGGCGTCTGGCGAAGGCAGTAGTCGTTGCCCCCGTGGCGGTCGTGGTTCTCGCGGCGGTCGCGGTGGTACGCCTGGTGTCCGTGGCGGCATCTCAAAGACGCTCCCCACACCTGGGAAGGTCATCCCGTAGCGGACTTGTTACCGCGCCCACACGGCGTCATTCAATAAAGATCAGTGTTTTTGTGGTGGCCATGATTGCATCTCCGAGCGGCACTTGGACTTCCGGAAACGGCGCGTGGTGTGGGAAGCGGTGGCGTTCTCCGAATCCACACAACTACGCTGGCAACAACGCGGAGAGCACGCTCGCCGTCCGTGCGGTGTGTCGCGCGTGCCGGCAGTCGGCGCAATCCGAAAATTTCGAAATTAATCCCGGTCGGAGTGCATGCGCGCCACACGCTGTTGAGTAACCGATTCAGTATACATTATTGCACGTAATGGCGTGCGCGTGCAAGCCAAAAATTTTCTAAGTATTTGACCGTGCGGAGAGTGCAAATCGGCCATTTTCGGCCCCTGAAACGCCGCCGTTCCGGGGATACGAGCCAAACACTGCATCGGCGTTTTTGACCTCGTACGGGCAGGCAATTTTTGCATCGATTTTTTTATTCGCCTTGCAAGTAACCGTGCGCTGCGGCGTCGCGCGCTCGACGTATACAGCCGTAGGGAGTATGCAGTGCGCTCGAATTGCGCAGTGCTGTACCCCGTGTACGCGTGGGTTCCAGCGCTGCTCCGTGTGCCGCTATTCCGTTCATTACTTGAGCGCCGAAATTGTCATTCCAAGATCAGTTTGTCCGTTTGGTTACTAGTGCGTTAGAGAGACGGGGTGTCCCCGAACTTTGGCGTAGTTCCCGCCGATCGGTGTTTGTTCAACGCAGGGCGTGTGGGTACACAACGTCGACGTCGTTCAAGTTCGAAGAATCGCAGGAAGCCAATGAAGTCCGAAGTTGCTCGGTATGTTTCGTCCAGTTCTGATTCTGGTCTTCCCGACACGGAGTCGTCTGCTACAGATGACTCTGAGATGTCAGAGTCGGATACCGATTCGTCGGAGTGGTCCTTGTCATCGATTGGTGCTTGGCAGCGAGAGCTTGAACGAATTGATAAGGGTCTCTCATCGAGTGATTCTCTCGATGGAGAGTCAGGTCCGAAGAAGTCAGTTACCTTTTCGAAAGAGATTTCCACACCGCTCGGTGGTCCGGGTGATTTCCCGTATGTTACGGATAAAGCCAGACGGGAAACGTCTCCTTTTGACGCCGCTAGTCAATGAGATCCTGTGTTTCCGCTTCGTACAGGTGTTGCTTGTAGTGGTTGTGCGGTTATCTGTCACCACTGTTACGGAAAAGGACACCACGCTTCGGTCTGTACTCACCCTATCAGGGATCTTGACATAGTCGCTCGTCAGTACGAGATGTTGACTGCTGAAGAGCAGAAGACCGTTCCGATTGGTTCTTACCTTCTTTCGAAGAATGTCTGTTCACATACAGGTGCCCCCGACTCTTCGAGGTTTGCCGAAACTCGGCCGGTTCCTGTTCCTCAGATCGTTGAAAACATCACCACTTCTGTGGAACCACCTGGTTTCCAGGAGAAGTTTCGTCCGTCACGAACGGATTTGGCTCAGAAAAACTGAGTTTGGGAGCCTCCCATTCGGGAGAGGTGCCCTTTGAACAGGGGTCATTGACACCTGGGACACCCCAGTCCCGCTCCCCTGTGACCATCCTTTCGAGGAAGGTTTCATTATCCTTATCGGATTCACACCCAGATGTGGGACAGCTTGCTAGACCGTGGGTACGGAAGATTAGCTCGAAGTATCCGGTCGCGCACTCATGCTGGCGAAGCGGAGTTTCAAGGTCTACGCCGATCTCGGGTTTTCCCATCATCTGATGGTTCGTCATGTGACCGTTCTGGATACGGGAGCACGTCCGAACTGTATTCTGGATTCACTCCTACCTCAGGAGTGTATTCCAAACATCCGATTTGGTCCCCTGGAGGATATTTGTGATGCAAACAATTTCCGCATTGAAACTTTGGGGACTGTTCCAATTCTTCTTCGACTTGGATTATCCGTGGTTACGGTCGATTTCGTTGTGTGCAAGAAGCTTGCTGCCCCGATCGTTCTCGGTTGTGCGTTTTGTGACTTCTTCGTCGAGGCAATCAAACCAAGCCTTTCTCGGGTAGAGTTGGTTAACGGAAGCTCCGTTCCATTTGCTGGAAAACCGTGGGAACGGGCGCGAAAGAATCCGGCACCATTGCCTCCTGCACAGCAGTACGTCCGAAGTGGTCGGAAATCTTCACGGATACGCGTTGAAGTGTTTACCAAGATTCCCCCGTAATCCCAGTCTTGGGTTACGGTGCCTACCGCACAGAGCGAAGTATTGTGTTTGGAACACCTGCCGTCCATGTACCGAAATCTGAACGCTGCCATGGCGAATGATGTTGCACTCTGTGAAGAGAATAGGCCTTTCCCGGTATTAGTCGCGAACTTCTCGCGATCACCACTGTACTTGCAGAAGAACGAAGTCATTGGTCAGACCTTTCCTGACCCGAGGGCTTTCTTTGCCACTAATGTGGATATCTACGATGTCCTCGATTTTTCCGATAGCTCGAAAGTCCAAGAGTTGAAGTCTCGATCTTTTGGGAAGTTGACGCATCACGGTTTAGTTGGCTTACGTTTGGAAACGTTTCCTCCTCCACCGGAGTTTCCATCTTGCAAAGTCTCTGATTCTAAGAGTTTGACCTCGTTTTTCAACGAAGTTTCCATGCTATGGTGGTCCCTGACGGATGGGATACAGTGCAAGGCTCAACATTTGAGTTTCATCCCGTTCGAAGGATCATTGGCCAGTCTTACTGGTTCTGCTTCTTCTTGGACGCCGATCGTTGTCGTCCCGAAGCCTGATAATTTGCTCCAGTTCTGTCTGGACTACCGCAGTATCCGCGGAGACTGTACTGGAACATATAGCGTGGTACCCGTAAGGAACGGTGTCTACCCACACCCTTGGGCTATGAACTTTGCCTCACGTGAAGAGGATTTAGAAGTACCGATTCCTGCACCGGAAGATTGTAACGAAGTTCCCAATGTTATGGTTATGGATTCGCAAGATGCGATTGGATACCAGAAGTCTCTGGGTTTACAAGAACTCCCGACTTCGTCGGACAACTATAGCATTACCTCTGTTCCTATCGCCAAGGTTAATCCGTATGTTCACACACGGTTTCATCCGCGTTCTGGCGTTAGAACTCCATACCCTGTCGCTCCACCTGAGAAGGGGGAGGAGAGTGCTTGCTTGTGCGATTTGGACAGTCAAGCGTCTTCGCATCCGGTGTCGCAACGTCGCATGTAGCAGTTCTCTATGTCTCCGTGAAAGGAGTCAGGTCCCGTGTGGAACGGTAAAGTCGTCTCGTACACCTCGAGTCCTACGGCTTTATATACCAGTGGTTGGCCGAATCCCCTCGCTGGGTAAAGAAGATGGAATGTTAGATGGTTAGTGCAGTCGCATTGCCGTCGCGATGATCGCTTTCCGGAGTGCCGGTGACTTCCGCAGTATGACGCGGTACGAACTTGTTCGACCGAGTTTCGGAATGTCCAGTGAAGTTCTGGTTGTGCTGCTCTCGATTCTACTCGGATACCGATTAGATCCGATCATGTTCTTGATTCTCCAAGTGACGGAGATTCACCGTTGTCAACGGAATACTGTTTTGTTAAGATAGTAATGCTCCCCAGGTTTGGGTTTCGCATAGTGTCGCTTCGGCGCGTGTTGATGCCGCATCGTTGCGGAATTGGTTGGCGAGTGTCTTTCGACAGTGTCAGTTAGTTCCCGCGTCCTTACGGAGTGGTCGGGAGAGATACACCGAATTTGTCGGGAGAAGCCATCCATACGATGCTGTTGTCCCCGTTGTAATAGGGTTTTCATGTGCCTCGTCTTGAAGAATGAATACCTGCTACGATGATCGTTGAAGATTCTATGTCCATCTGTGACGAGAATGTGACCTCCAGAAGTTCCGGAGGATGTCTCGTGAAGTATCCTAATCCTGGGTTTCGAACCTGTGTGCAGGACGCTCGCATTCAGGAAAACTGTTCGTGTCTGTCGGTGGTGTCCTCCGATCATGAAAGTTTTGTCAAGAATGCCGATTATCTCATATCGGAAGACCCCATCATCACTGAATTTCTGCTCTCTCATCTCGAAGAGTGAATCCGTCGCAGACCACAGTCAGTGGGAGAATGTTGGTCCTCAAGTCATGTTACGCTCGGTTTCCGATGCCGTTGATCACGGTAGAATAACCTCCAAATATTAGAGAGACCTTCGCAGAATATCCCTTAATGGGTATCGCAACTGCTTGCAAGAAGCTCAGCAATGAGAGAAGAATGGTATGTCAGTTGTTCGCTCTTTTGCCGCATCGTGATCACGGATGTGATCCAGAGCTCTGGTACTTTCCGCAGTGTAGCGGTCGCTTGTTTGCCTGCCCCGTTGGAGATGTACTTTGAGTGTTGCCCACAATGGGTGAGAAGTTCCACGTCAGTGAGTGGTCGCTGCGCTGCAATGCAGTTGTCGTAGACTTCGTCTGATACCGCTCGCAGTGTGCGAGTGTGCTGTGTGTGCACTTGATACTGTCCCGATCGCTCGGCATAGAACGCATTTGGCGCGAAGAAATCTGGAAGGAACGTACCGTACATGACGGATTACCCGTCGCTATGACGGTTCCGACTCGCATGCGCGAGAATTGAATGACGGTGAAAGATGGCAGATGTTGTTGCTTGCAACGAAGAGCTGTTGCACCGTTTGGGAGTTGCCCGCGCACCGCGGTTGTGCCTCTGGCCCCAAAAATTCGGATTTATTCACTGGTCGATGTTGCGGGGCTGGACAGCAAGGTTGCTTGCCACGGCGCATGGGACAGCCAATGCAAGGTGCATGGCTGACCGATCAAGTCAGACACCACGTGTGTTTTGACCGTTGCACTCGGTTTTCTACCCTTCCTAGGGAATTGCTGTATTACCGTTCGTGCAGTGTCACACGCGTATTTTGACCGGTGCAACCGGAAGTGAACCCTTCGTGGATGGAAGGCAAATTGAATGATCTGCAGTGCCACACGTGTCAATTGGCCCGTGCAAGCGGATTTGAACCCTCCATGGGTGGACCGGATATTGAAAGTGTGCACCACTACACGTGGCTTGCCGTGCAAACGAGGCGCATTGCACACATCCACTTAGCAGTGGGAAGGACCAATGAAATTGAATTGCACTTCCCCACGTGTACTGTGGTACGACCAATGATATTCGAATGCATTGCATGTCTGGCAAGCCGTGCTGGCAATGTGCATTGTGCATATTAAGAGGATATTGGCCCTTGGCATTTTATCCGTCGTATCAACCGTATTACTTCTGTTCAACATGCTATTACTCTGCAACGGAGAGTCCGTTCACGCTGGACGGCACCTCCCCGTAGTCGAGAGAACGTGTTCTGTTCGTTGTGCCGTCTCTAGACAGATAACTCTCTGCGAAAAGGCGGTGATTTCTGGACTGGAACCGACTTTATCGGGAATGACTACAGTCGGTGGGCGTGCAAAGCAGCCGCTGCCTTTGCGGACTTGTATGCCAACCGCCGAAGCCGATGAATTTCTTTGTTGACACCTTACTTGACTGGAGCCTCGATGAAGATGTGCGACTTCTCTGGTAATTTACTGGAGGCTGTTGCTGGATTCAAGCTCACTGAGAGAAACCATGGAATCATCGAGAGTCGCCATATTCTGGCTGTCGACCCTGCGTAGAAAGGACCTCAGTGAGGAAGGACCAATTCGTTGGACGTATCCGATATTCTCGGGAACTAACGTAGGATATGTTTAATATCCTTTACGGTGTCTGTCATGGCTGAGCACCATTGAGGAATGGACTTTGCGAGGACCGCTCAGTGGACTGAGCCTTGCGAAGGAAGTTGACCCCTGCTGGGATTAGACTCTGCAAAAGAGGATCTTATTAGTCAAATACCGCATTGCGGATCGACTCTTTTCGAGGAGAGCGGTCTCTGGTCGATGATGAAGTTATAATTAGACCCTTGATATTGGCAGCAAAACCTGATCGTTCAGGACATATACTGGATATTCCAGGGTTCTCTGGGAGGTACGCACACCGTTGGTTACGGAATACCAGGATGTCTGGATGATGCACCCACTGTTCTGGTTCGGATCGTCGTCGTTCTCGGACGCTGAGTGTCACTCAGAACGAGTTTGTCTCCGTTGTCCTTTGGCATGAACTCGATTGGTTCGCGTCAGCGACACGGTATTGGCCACGTTGTGGAACATCTCCACTTTGGAGTACAGAAAGGACTTTCTGTGTGCTGAGTACGAACGCTGCACTGCGAAGAAGTACCAATAGGCTTCGAAGCCCTTGGTGTTGTCCTGGATGTGTAGAGCAAAACGCTCTTTGTGGGGATGCACCGAGATGTTTTTCATAGTCTGTTGATCCGTTCCCGGCTTCGAAATCCT
Organism: Gracilaria domingensis; assembly: GCA_022539475.1. Classification (NCBI taxonomy): domain Eukaryota; phylum Rhodophyta; class Florideophyceae; order Gracilariales; family Gracilariaceae; genus Gracilaria; species Gracilaria domingensis. The sequence continues at coordinate 115,025 of VCMS01000077.1, forward strand.
CATTTTATGAGAGGCTACTACGGTAGTGGCCCTATTCTGGGGTATGCCTAGGAAGGGTAGTGTTTCTGCACACGTGCGTTGAGTTGGCCCGATGCCGGGTGTGTCGTGGCAAGCCCGCCACGGTTTCACACGTGTAGGACGTTGGCCTGCAGCGCCGGATAGTTAGATATTTCTAGTTGATATTTTCGAGTGCCCCGTATAGGTAGCGGCACGTGCCGCCACTGTACGGGAAGTAAACCTCAAGGAGGCTTCTGACTCTGACTTTCTTGCCGCTTCTGAACGGTCTTCGTTCCTAATCGGGCAAACCGCCACAATTCCGGGCTAGTCATCCGACGTCTACCACTGAGAAGTTCTAGACCGTCGTTACGGCATATTTTCAGTTGTTTTATTGTTATTATTTCCGTCATACGGCTCCTATCGCTCTGCCATGTTATACAGGTTTGAACCACATTGTTTGGGAATATTTCTCGATCTCGCGAGTCAGTGCACCGCTGCGCGACTCGTTGGTTGCCCGTTTTGCCCAACACCGTTGGTTTGGATATCTCCACTCGCTGTGGCTCGCCGGAACTACCCGGATTCTACGCCGATTCTACCAACCCCAATCTCCGGCTGCACGCCCAGCACGGGGCTGCCCGGATTTACACCCGGCCTGTGTCATCCCTACCGGAAGGTTCTACCACCGACCCTACCGCTATAGGGAGCGGGGCTCGAGCAACCTGTAAGTGCGCTTTCCGCGACGCGGCTCTTGTTTGCCCACTCGTCGGATTGCACCAAAAACTGGTCTTCCGACCTAGAATCGTCCTTATTCGCCAACATCTGTTGGAGTTGATTCGTTTGTGTGGAGCCCAGATAGTTGGGAATATCCGTTCTTACGGTTCTTTCATTGTCCATTTTCGGAAGTTGTTCTGGTTTCCAATTGGCCGACTGTGTCGGTTAGCGATGTCGTCCCGTCGCAGGAGTGGCGCACCACGTGCCGCTCCTGTGCCCGGTTCGTCGGGCTTGCTGGCAAGTCTGCTTCCGCTGCCAAAGGAAACCCTCGAGGTCTCCGGTAATGGCGCTCCGAAATCGGCTTCCCGGGGCCTCCGTTCTGATAACGGGACCCCACCCACTCGTGGGCCAACTGAAACCGCAACTGCGGCTGATTCCGCCACAGCGGTTGACGTTATGTCGTCGCGATCTGACGAGTACACCCTCCGCGAATTAGAGGCTCAGGTTTGCATCCTGCAGAACTCTCAAGTGGGCCTCATCCGGGATATAATACGAAACTCCGGCAACGGCTGGATGAAGCCACTGTCCGGGATGTTTCGAGCGACGTCCGTGCTTTACGGTCTGATGTCAACCAGATTATGGAACACCGACAGGTGTTGGCTGCCCTGCACGAGCAGGCTTCTGCACGCCTAGACCGCCTGGCTACCCGTCTGGAGACGGTCGAGCAAATCATCGTATCTGATGCTGTTGCGCCGGGAGCCCCGGATTCTGAGGGTTCTCAGCACTCGCGCCGTTCCCGGGATCTTCCGGCAAGGAAAACGGTCAAGGTTGAGCCTGACTCGTCTTCTTCACTCTCTTCAGAAGAGGAAGCCAAAAATGTGGGATCTTCATCCGACACGTCGGACAGCGAGAACGATCGCTCTCGCAAACGTGCTTCCCGTTCACGGGCTACTGAAGCCACTTCTGGTGTTGCACGAGGCCGTACGAAAGTGTAGTGCAAAACCGTGACGCGAACGGACAAAAACCAGCCGCATACGCGGAAGCACTCAAGGAGTTCAGCCTTGCTCCCTGTGAGGGGTGGCGCAGCGGAAGAGCCCTCCGATGGGGTCGACACGTGCCGGGCGTAACTCCGGGCGACCCGTTCCTGACTTACAGACGGAGGTCGGGGGGGAAAGACCAGCCACAGATGTGGAAGATCCGAGACAGCGGTGCGGGCAAATGTAGGGGCAAACGAAGGAAAAGAGCCGTGTATACGGACACAGGCCCTGTAATAGAAGGGAAAAGAAAAGGAGAAACAAAGCAAAAGAAATAATAACCTGATAACCGGGCGGAGAACAGCCGTAAGAACGGGAAAAACAAGAACAAAACAAGGCACCAAAATAAACGACAATGTCCGTATGTAAACGGTGGCTCCTCAGAGACGCGAGGCGGATAAGCACTGCCGTATTCGACACGGACGCTCTCCGAAGAGTCGCGGTCGCGTGCGGGCGATAGACTTAGAGCCGAGCACTCGGTTGACTTTACTTCCCAGAAGGATGGCCAGTCGGCCGGCCCTTAAGTAGGGATCACTACAGTATCTAATCAAACTAATATCCCGGCACACATCCGGCCACAGCCACACACGTGTACCGTGCCCCGTCGGCTCAAAGGGGCAATCCGCAAAAGCGGCAATATCCACCACGTGGACACCTGATGTGCCCACAACCAGGCCAACAAATAAACATTCTCCCACCAAGGGCTATCCTATCCTCACCATCTGAGACACCATTCCGGCATACCGGCACATCTGCGATTAGCAGCACGAGCGAGGCCGGAGTTCCCGGGGTCATTGCACTACATCTCCCCCTCCTCAAGATTCGGGTACTAAGCCGAATCAAACGGTCAATTCCTTGGCAGAGGCCAAGAGCAAGGCTTCCGAGAACTCGGTCACAGCGAGGGACATCAGCTCCCAATGCGTTGCGCGAGTCCATCTTCTCGACATGCGAGCATTCCGTGATGACGGCATTCCCTGCGAAATATAACAGCCGAATTCTTCGGGGACTTCCACTGAGCGGCGTCAAAGGAGCGACGTAGAAGCGTCTCTTCTCTGTGCGAGACAGCCTTCTCCCAACGGGAGCAAAGCCAAACGCGATTGAAAGCGGCGCGAGCATTCCAGCGAAGACCGATATCATCTTAGAACACGATTCTAATAGCGTGCGGTTCGGTTCTGTTTGCGTGCGACCTCCGCCAAGTGCAGTACTTCAGTGTGACAAGAGCTTGGCTAGAGTCCCAGCCATCTGGCTTTCCGTACTGAACGGCTTGTCAGTTTTCCAGAGTGACCTGGCGCGATCAATTCAATTCCTGAGTGACCAGGCAGAGCAATCCCCTTCTCAAAAGGTGCATCCCCAGTAGGGTTAAACATTTCACATCATTCCCGCCACTGGCATGGTGGCAGCGCACAATCGTTCACCAACGGAAATACAACTTCAACTTCCCGTTCCGGGCTACCTCGCACACCACGAGTCACCAGTCTATGGCATGTCGACGCCAGATCCTTTATGATGAGGGCAGCCGCGGTGCGGAATTTTCAACAGACCGACAAAAATTCGGGAGGAGCTTCAGAGGTGCACCGTGCTTCCGTTAATAGCGGAATACCATTTCCCTAGACGGGGCATTCATGTCTGCACATCCCGTAACGAACGGCTGACGCAACATCCCGTACGACATGGGTCAATCAGTACGCGTCCTGAATGACCAGGCTCCTAGGAAAAAATATGCCATCCGCCATGCGGCAACTCTTCATCTTCTATCAGTGCTTCTCAGCGGCAGAGCTGCATCCACAATGTGGCGTACTTCCAACGAGGGGATTTCCCTTCATTCGAGCTTCATCCGCTAGAGCGGCTATTATCGTCGCCAAACTGGTGTTCATCACAACGCCGGAATATCCACGGAACAGTATACAGAATATCCCGAACGGACAGCTCCGTTACGTACGGCATGAAAGAAATAATACCGGCAAAGACGGCTCCCGAATATGTAGGGTTCACACTCGCTTCCGAGATATCCCAGACTTGGGCGCATCTTCATCGCTTCGTCCTCGAAGAGGTTCTTCTTTGACCGAAATTTCGGAAGCACTCCATGAAACAATGGCTAAATACCATATTCCATCTTAGACGGCCATCAACGAATATAATCTGAAATTATTCAGTAGCCCGAGTACGGGAAGGTAGAATGAACCGTCAACAGATGTCGGGTTGCTGAGTTATTGCCTCTGCAATATGAGGCCTAGCATCTTCCCGTGGAAGACGGGCCTTCAAAGTATACCATCCCAGCATTTTGAACATTGCTGGCTTGAAAACCTCACTTGTAGTGCACTCCAATGTTATTGGCTATGCCACATTACACGTGGATGAGTGCAACCAATTTTCATTGGCTCCTTTCACTGCCAAGTGGATTTGTGCACTATCCTCCGTTTGCACGGCCAGCCACGTGTGTGGTGCACAAATAAAATCTAACTTCCATCCATGAAGGGTTCTATTCTGGTTGCACCGGCCAATTCACACGTGTAGGCGTGCCACCTAAATCGATTCGGCTTCCACCCAAGATGGGCCAACTTCCGGTTGCACCGGCTAAAATACACGTGTGCATGTGCACGCAAAGTGCATCGTGCTGCTCCACGCGCCGTGGCAAGCACATTGCTGTGTCGACTTCAGCGCCGTGTTGCACGGATTGCGCAGTGCCTGCAACAGTGCAAGCTGCTGGGCCGCCACGAGCGGGTCTCAACGTGACACCCCGAATATTTCGGTGCTTTGCGACGCCGCACAGGGCGGACGGCCACCAAAATTGATCGCCAAGCATGGCTACTGTGCGAACCTTTCCGTCTTTGGTACGGCTTTCGACCTCTCCAAACCATGAGACATTACCGTTCTTCACTCGGCTTGTGCTGAACTCACGGTACGTGCTTCGATACGTCTTCCGCGTATTATTAGGCATTTGGAAACCGCATAGCACCGTTCTCCATCGGCGATTCTACCGGCGCACCGGAAGAGCGCAAACGATAATTCCACAACACAGTGGCCACAACTGCGAACTAACGCGCCAACGTTTTCCCACTGTGGGCCTGCTGCGAACAGGTACGATAGCGAACAGCGCCACGAGGAGCGGACCAGCCAGCAGTCTGCGGTATCCAACCAGGTTGGCAGATGCGCAGGACCCAAAGGTTAGGGACCACACCGGGTAACCGGAATACATCAACAGCGCACTAATTCCTCGCGAAGAGGCGATATAATCCCCGCCTTAATAGGACGTTCCGACCAGAAAGCGGCGGTCAATGGCAACAATTACGCGACCAAGCGGCTATGAACCGAGAGATTCGGACGACTTTTTCTGTTTCCTACCGCACTGGGCGGTGTGCAACAAAAGTCCTGCGACATTATAACCCAAATTGGGACGCCGTCAAGGCTGTCGGACAAAATGACTTCGAGCTCCCATACGAGGGCATTGTTACCGTTACTTCAACGGATGTTCAGATAATCGCGGTAAGTATCATTCCATCTTCATTGTGTAATGCACGTTATACACCGGCGAGCCGGAAACCAATATCCGCGAACATGAAGCGGCAAATGAACCATACTCTAACATGAATATCTTCTCGGATTACGCGCTTCCTCTAAGTAGAGGCAACGTTCTTCACGACTCTGGAACTGAACCGGCTGCTCTGAGGAAGAGTCGAGTCAAGCTACAACCGTCCAACCCACGGCATTCACCGGCACTCCGGAAAACGACTACCACGAGTGCAATGCAGAATTACTGACCAACTGACATCTCCTCTTCTCACCCTCTGGTGCCAATCCTGCGTACAGGCACGATACCGTATAACGGATACCTCACGAAGAAGCGTGCTAGCCTCCGATATTCGGGGAAAGGATCGAACCGTGTCCCACTCAAGGGCTGTAAACCGTTCTCAACGGCAATTAAACCGCCATTATCAGACTCCAGCTTCTTCGAAGAAGACATTGTGGACCGTTCTGCGGACACATTCCCAAAATGAAGGGGACGACTAATAAAGAAAGCACATCTCCACTTCTCATTCGTGGCATGTTCCAACAAGCTTGGCACAACCTATCCCGACAAGGGCGGATCGCTCACTACTGGGAGATCGAACTCTCTTCCCCCTCCTCAGTTGGAGCAACGAAGCTTGTAGAAACCACGCTAGAAGGTGGATGAAACCGTGTATAAACGTACGGATTAGCCTTAGCAGTAGGAATAGAAATAGATGTAGACTTCACCGATAACTTTGGAACTTCCAATAAACCATCACACTTCTGGTGTCCCGTCGCTTCATGCGAATCAAAACCATAACCATGTCAACCTTCTTAGGTTCTTCCGGTACAGAAACCGGACCATCCAAAACTTGGCATTGCGAGCGATAGTGTCTAGCCCAAGAAAAAGGGTAAACGCCGTCGTTGACGGGCGCAGCGCGGTACGTTCCAGAACATGGTTCGCGAAAATTGCGGTAGTCCACACAGAGCTGAAGCCCCATTTCCTTCTTGGGAACGACGACCACGGGCGTCAACGAAGAGCCACAATCTTTGGATTCGAGCAAAGACCGTACGAACGGAATGAAACTCAAGTGTTGAGCTCCACGTCCAATGTTGCCTATTAGGGATGACCACAAAGATTCCAGGAAGTGGATGAACGAGCCAGAACTCTGGGTGCCAGATACTGTGCCAGACGGCGGCTCTATTGTAGGAGAACATGATTCCAAACTTGAATCAACCAAACCATGATGCATTGATCTCCCATTGAAAAGGGCATTCAATGCTTCGTCTGCAGAAGCATCGCAAAGACCGAGCACATCGGAAACTTCCACGTTAGTGGCAAAAATAGCCTTCGGGTGCGGGAAGGTCTGGCCAATAACTTGGTTCTTCTGTAGGCACAGTGGAGATCGCGAGAAGTTAGCGACAAGAACCTGAAGTGGTTTGTCTTCTTCACACCATGCGACTCCATTAGCCAATGCAGCATCCTGCTTTCCGTACAACGACGGCATGTGCTCTAAAACCAAAAGGCCGCGTTGTGCGGTAGACACAGTAACCCAAGACTGGGATTCCGGTGGAATCACGGTAAAAGCTACGACGCGTAATTTCGAAGACTTCCGACTCGGTCGGCTGTAGTGTTGTGCCGGTGGCAATGGTGCCGGATTCTTTCTCGCCCGTTCCCACGGCCTACCAGCAAATGGAACGGAGATTCCGTCAGCCAAATCCACCCGAGAAAACCTCGGTCTAATCGCATGAACAAAGCGATCACAAAAGTCGCAGCCGAGAACAATCGGAACAGCAAGCTTCTTGCACACAACAAAGTTGACCGTAACCACGGATAATCCAAGTCTAACAAGAATTGGCACAGTGCCCACAGTCTCAATTGGGGATTCATTCGCATCACAAATATCCTTCAGGGGACCATATCGGATGTACTGCAAACACTCCTGAGGGAGAAGTGAATCCAGAATACAGCTCGGAGCTGCTCCCGTATCAAGAACGGTCACATGACGAGCCATCAGATGATGGGAAAATCCGAGATCGGCGTAGACCTTGTAGCTCCGCTTCGACAGCATGAGCACACGTTCCGGATGTTTCGGATTAACTTTCCGTATCCACGGCCTCGTAAGTTGTCCCACATCTGGGTTTGAATCCGATAAGGATAAAGAAACCTTCCTCGAAAGGATGGTTATAGGGGAGCGGGACTGGGAAGTCCCAGGTGTCAATGACCCCTGTTCAAAGGGCACCTCTCCCGAATGGGAGGCTCCCAAGCTCAGTTTTTCTGAGTCAATGCCGTTTGAAACGTACGAGTTTTCTCCCGCAGAACGGGTTGTTCCACAGCAGTGGTGATGTTGTTGATGACCTGACGGACAGGAAGCGACCGAGAAACGGCAGGACTCGACGCCTCGAGAGGAGAGGATACTTCGAAATCGTCCTTCGCAAGAAGGTAAGAATTCAATGGCACACTCTCCTGTTCTTCCGGAGCCAACGATTCGAAACGCACGATGATCGTGTCCAAATCCCGAAGAGGGTGCATACAAAGAGATGTTGCGTGTCCTCTGCCATAACAATGGTGACAGATGACTGCAGAACTCTGACGCAGATAATCCGTATTGAGCGGCAGTGCGGAATCCCACTCAGCAGAATTCCTGGGCAGAGTCATATCCCGAATGGGCTCCACCGTATGATACGGTACACAGTCAGCATCAACTGGCGATGTAGAAAAAGCCTTCGAAAAGGTGACCGATTTCTTCGGAACTAACGCTTCACATAGCAACTCGTTAGATGAGAGATTCCCGCGCATGCGGCTGAGCTCACGACTCCAAGCTCCAATTGAGGAGTCAGACGAATATGTCCAATCCGATGAGGCGGTATCAAACTCTGAGGTCTCAGAGACATCTGAATCGAACTTCGTTCGCCGCGTGCAACCCTTCGAACCTGACGGGCGTCGATGTTTCCCACCGCTGGGCTCAGAATCCGAGTAGTCGGAAGAACGATTGTCCATCAAGATGGCATTCTCCAACGTACGCAAACGATGGTCAATATCAATCAACCTCGAGTTGTACCTTCTCAGAGGATTATCGCCAGAACGAACATATTCCAGAATGGAGTCCACTTCACAACGCAAATGGCGAACATCACCGCGAACATCCCTCTTGAGGGTTTCGTCAACCTTTTCAATAAGGGCGTTCCAAGCCTCACGAATTGAGGACTGCCTGAGCTGCAAAGAGCAGATATGAGCCTCCAACTCGGAGTAACGGGCAAGGAACCCTCCAGAAGGGCAAGCTTTCGCCACGAGTGCGGCCGAAACTAGCCCAGAATCTGGGGGTACCGAAGGGAAAGGTCGGGTCTTTCTAAAGTCAGGGCCAAGTCCAACGTGATTGGAAGCATCCTCCTCGGACCGCGGTCGCGGAGGCACAGTGACAGTGCCATCAGCAGACCTCGGCAGAGAAAGATTCCGAACTTCATTCGGCGCCAATATAGACATCAGACCGACACTTCGGAAATGACGAACTCGACTTCGAGACTTCCTGAAAACCAAACCAGGCAAAAGCGACAAAGAAAAGAAACCGCTGAAGCGGACCCGCCGATCTTTCTAAGTCGGGAGACCACTTTGTAGTGCAAAACCGTGACGCGAACGGACAAAAACCAGCCGCATACGCGGAAGCACTCAAGGAGTTCAGCCTTGCTCCCTGTGAGGGGTGGCGCAGCGGAAGAGCCCTCCGATGGGGTCGACACGTGCCGGGCGTAACTCCGGGCGACCCGTTCCTGACTTACAGACGGAGGTCGGGGGGGAAAGACCAGCCACAGATGTGGAAGATCCGAGACAGCGGTGCGGGCAAATGTAGGGGCAAACGAAGGAAAAGAGCCGTGTATACGGACACAGGCCCTGTAATAGAAGGGAAAAGAAAAGGAGAAACAAAGCAAAAGAAATAATAACCTGATAACCGGGCGGAGAACAGCCGTAAGAACGGGAAAAACAAGAACAAAACAAGGCACCAAAATAAACGACAATGTCCGTATGTAAACGGTGGCTCCTCAGAGACGCGAGGCGGATAAGCACTGCCGTATTCGACACGGACGCTCTCCGAAGAGTCGCGGTCGCGTGCGGGCGATAGACTTAGAGCCGAACACTCGGTTGACTTTACTTCCCAGAAGGATGGCCAGTCGGCCGGCCCTTAAGTAGGGATCACTACAGTATCTAATCAAACTAATATCCCGGCACACATCCGGCCACAGCCACACACGTGTACCGTGCCCCGTCGGCTCAAAGGGGCAATCCGCAAAAGCGGCAATATCCACCACGTGGACACCTGATGTGCCCACAACCAGGCCAACAAATAAACATTCTCCCACCAAGGGCTATCCTATCCTCACCATCTGAGACACCATTCCGGCATACCGGCACATCTGCGATTAGCAGCACGAGCGAGGCCGGAGTTCCCGGGGTCATTGCACTACAGAAAGGACGGAGACACCTTGGATTGAAGGAATTGAAGCCGAAAAACCTACTGTATCGGAAGCTGCTATCGTATCGATATTATCGGCTGGAAGACACGACGCCGCAGAGGATCCCACGTGGGACTGGCAAAGTGCGAAATCATCTCCGACAAATGGAGCTCACGCCAAAGCCCCACAAGTTCTCTGGGGAATATCCAATTCTTGTCTTGGATTTTCTTGGCCGCTTCGTGGCGGAAGCCGATGTACTTCGGATGAGTGAGGCACAGGCCTACATTGCACTGCCGTACTTTTTGATGGGCGTAGCCGAAGATCAATTCAATTCGGTTCGTGGGTCGTCTCGCGCCTCCGAAGGAGGAGTTACGTGCTGGCTGGAAGCGGTATAATATCTCCTGCGCTCTTACGCGGGAGGCAGTGCGATACAGGGTGCTATACTCGCGCTGCGAGATACGAAGCAAGGAGCCGATGAGTCGGAAACCGTTTATTCTACCCGCCTCAACAACGCTTTTCACAGATGTGGCAACGTATTCTCCGCAGCTGAGCGGTGTACGATGTTTGTTGATGGACTGGACCGATCAATTCGGACGTTGGTAGCCCGGTATCGGGAGAACAAACGCCGGATTACCTATCTGGAACTCGTACATTTCTCCCAAGCTGAGGGACATGCAGCTCGCGCACGCGCCGCCTCCTTCATGTAGAAGGCCTGGACTCTTCTTTGCCTCTATCGCGAGGTTCGGTTCAAGGAGGTTATAACAACCTGCACATGTTACAGGCTGATGGTTCAATGCGGGCTACGGAGTTTCCGTCAACGACGGAGCCGTCTACTGTTGACGTAGACCCCGCTCTGTACACCGGTCAACCCGTTTGGGATTTGCACGTGCCACACGCTGGTGGATATCGTAGTCAACGCCCTGGTTAGAGGGATCCCTATCCTCCACGACAGGAGCGCCGTCAGCCGAATCCGAATCTCCTCCGGCACCTTATTTGCCACACCTGTTACAGGCATGGACACATCGCTCCGAATTGTTTTTATGCCCATACGGGATATGGCGAAGATCGTCCCTCAGTATGAGTCGTTGACGCCCGCCGAACGGGAACGTGTTCCCGACAAGTCGTACCTTCGTGCGAAGGCGGAGACTCAACCTGGAAGCCAGGAAACGGTGCCATCGAAAGGTGGAACTGTATCCGCTCCTGCGGAATCGAAACCTCTGCAGATTGGCGGCGAAGCTCAGAAATGGAAAGGCGCCCCCAGCCACGGGGTCAAGCGCGCCTGAGGCTGAGAAGCCTCGCTTCCCGGTCACAATCCTTTCGAGGAAGATGGCCACTACAGACCTAGACTCTGAGCACCTTGGTGTCTTGCGTCGCCCGTGGATACGGTCTAAGAACAGCCGGTCCCCGGATAGAGTCCTGGTCATGGCAAAACGAAACTACAAAGTTCACGCCGACCTAGGTGTTTCCGACGAGTATATGGTTTGGCAGTTGTCCGTGCTCGATACACGAGCTGGTCCAAACGTTTTGGTTGAGTCTATGATTCCGCCGCATTTGCGGTCCCGCGTTCGTGCGGCGGCGCATATTGATATTGCGGATGCGAAAAATCGGCCACTCTCTACAGTGGGGGTGATAGACCTGCTTGTCAGGCTTGGCCGCTACGTGGTGAAGCTCGACTCCTTGGTTTGCAAACAGCTCGCTGCGCCGGTTATACTCGGATGTGAATTCTGTGACCGCTTCGTCGAATCAATTCGACCGCGGCGAAGAATCATCGAAATGGAAGATGGGACCATTGTATCGATCGTTTGGCGTCCCCTTCGACGGGCTTTGAAGAAGCAAGTGCCCTTGCCTGCTGCGCAGGAGCCTGCCGCTGATGAACGGAAGTTTACGAAGCTCCGAGTTGCTCGGTCTATTTGCATCCCCCCGGAATCGCAGGTCTGGGTAACTGTAACATCTCCACAATATGGCTTACAAACGGTGCAACCGTTGCCTGGGTTGCAGGAGAAGCATCAGCTCGCCCTGGCTAATGGGATCGTTTTCGTCGAACTCGAGAAGCCTTTTCAGGTGCTGGTCGCGAACTTCAGCCGTTTTCCTCAACGGTTGGTTAGGAGCCAAGTTATTGGATCATTGCTCCCGCACCCTGCGGCTATAGTGCCTACTCAGGTTTCTATGGCCGAAGTTCTCGGAATCGTCGAAGCTGAGGACTGGGAGGCGGAACGGAACAATTCCGAACCGAATCCTGGTCTGAACAGTTCGTCGGAAGACGCTACGCTGACTTCGTCGGATGCGAATAACCGCAGCCGGTCGAAGGAAGCAATGCTGACCTCGTCGGACAGTAATGATAAGGACCTGAGTGCTGCTGACACGAAGGATAAGGCAGTACAGGAACTGAAGTCTCTGGATCTTGAACACGTCCCAGAGACTCACCGCGATAAATTGCGGCACATGCTCGAAGAGTTCACGCCCATGTGGGATGGCACACTGCGTAAGATTGGTATTACCGAACATCGGATTGATTTGCTACCGAATACTCGGCCCATTTCACAGCGCCCTTACAGGGCAGAACCGACAGCTTAAGAAGAAGCGAAGGCTCAAGTAGAGAAGGTGCTCCCCGCTGGAGTTATCGAGCCGGCTCAGTCACCTTGGGCATCGCCGGTGGTGCTCGCGCCCAAAGCTGATGGGTATTGGCGATTTTGAATCTATTACCGCAAGCTAAACGCAGCTACAGTCAAGGATGTGTATCATATCCTACGAATGGATGAATGTATCGATTCATTGGGCGACGCGAAAGTTTTCACAATCCTAGACGCGAATTGGGGCTATTGGCAAGTTTCCGTGAGGGCTGAAGATCGTGACAAAACAGCCTTCGTTTGTCATGAAGAAATACACCGATTCAATCGGATGCCCTTCGGGCTAACGAAAGGGTCAGCCACATTTCAACGTGCTGTGGACATTTTGCTCGCCCGCTTCAAGTGGAACACTTGCCTGGTTTACCTGAACGACATCATTGTCTAATCCGGTTACCTGGACGAGCACTTCACTCACGTACGGGATGTGATGCGAATCCTACGTGATGCAGGCATTACACTCAAGCTAAAGAAGTGCGAGTTCTTCACCGAGACCGTCAGGTATCTCGGCCACGTTATCCGTTCTGGACGGCTGTCGATAGACGAAGTCCGTGTGAAACGCCTCAAAGAGGCTAAGCATCAGGACGCTTGGAAGGAATGGCTCACGAAGATTATTCCTACGGCTAGGCAGAATATCGCTAAGGCAGAAGCCGCCTACAAGCGGAATTTTGACGCCAAAGTGGGCAAACATGCCCCTCTGATCAGAGAAGGTAGCTATGCCTTCATACGGAAGGAATACTACAATCCCGAGAAGGAGAAGCGCCATAAGCTTTCTCCTATCGCGGATAGTCCCTACCGGGTCATTTCAGTTACCGACAATACGGTTGTCCTTGACATCAAGGGAGAGCACGAGCGTTTTTCGCGGGATCGCGCGCCTGCACCAACGCCTGCTTCTCAGGAAACGCAACCGGAAACGCCAGACACCGCTACGCCTACTGTGGAACCAGCCGCCGAAGCGGGAGCGCGCACTTCGTTGTCCGTATTGCCGCATCCCAACCGCGGACTTGCTGATTTGCCGGCTGAGCCGGAATCCCACCGTCAGTCTCTGCTGCCGCTCACGTACGCACGCGGATACTGGCCCCTCCGTGGATACTTACCACCGCCCCCGACGCTCCAACTGAGAAGAGGGAGGAGGAGGCAAATCGCTCGCTGTCGTTGTCGCCGTCGTCGACGGAATCGCCGTTGCAGGCCTCAATGTCGCACGCAAGTCGTGATGAACGCGCGAGGACGCCCGACCCACGGCCGAGCAATCGGAGAGACGTGAACAACGCGTAGATATCTCGGAAGCCTGAGGAGGAACGCACCCCTTCGGAGGAGCACAAAGCCGGACACCCGGAAGAGTACCAGGATGTAGCTGTTGCAGAAGTCGTCGCTTTGCCCGCGGATAGTACTGTACTGCCGTCAGAGACGGAAGGACAGGAGCCTGCCCCAGCTGCGCAGCGTGAGACCGGCACGCCGGAAAAGAGTTTCGCAAACACAGCAACAGCCGCGTCAAATGCGGAACATACCCGCTCGCCGCAGCCGGAGCCCGACAGCGGTAGCGCACCTGTGCTGAAGAGAGCCGGAAGTCCGGAAGAAAAGTTAGTTAAAAGAGACCGTGCTGTTACGGCAGACCCGACTTCGGGAGATCTCAGTGAAGCATCGAGTGATAAAGCCGTTGAAAACACGGAGCAAAACCGCCGATATGGCGAGCCGATACGCCACAGTAAGTGAAAAGCAGCACAGCGCTGCACACGCGCGCACATTGCGCCAAGTGTCTCGCTTCGCCGGCGATCGGCCTCCAGTATAGGACAACAGCACACGAGCCCGGCAAGTGCCTGCTGTAAGGTTTGCGGCCGCCGAAAACGGAAATTCCGAATTCGATTCGGCAGCACACAGCCGTGCAACGGCGCAGGCTCCATCACCAGCAGTGAGTGGCGAAACGCCGCCACGGCGCGCACAATAACACCACTCGCTGGCGCACCGCAAGGCGGACCGTTCACCCTCACGACGGGAGATCCCGCCGAAACACCGGAAGCTCGCTGTTCGAGAAGAGCAACGCAAGGTCACAGCCTGACAACTCGGGAAAAAAAGCCAGAAACCTGGAAGCCTGAATGTCAGGAACACGCAATCGTCACCAGAACCCCCTGGTGTACAGAAAGCACTGCCGTCAGGACGGAAGCCGTTTGGCAGCGACGCCCACGACGGGAAAGCAATCAAAGACACTTCAGAAGAGAGCACAATAACCGAGCCGCACACTGAGCGGCGTGTCCTCGACAGAGAGTACGTTATGGACCGTCTGATTAGTCACGGCTACGCTTCTGATGGAGAGCTATTTATCGAGTCCATTGGTACGGCTGTCCTTCTTCGAAGGAAACACATGAGCCTATCTCGCATTTGCCTCGCTCTAAGGTCCTACAGTACCACTGTCGCACACGGACGCAGATACCGGCTACGCTGGACAAATCCCAAGTGGGTTCACCACCCACAACTTATGAGTAATGCCATCTCAGAGAGAATATGCCGCTTCACGCGGATAGAATTTCATCATGCAAAACGAGCCGCTTCACGGGGATGCAACGACGTTGTTACTAACAAGCCGCCTTAGGCGTACGCTACTGAAAAGCAGCAACATGCCGCTGTATGCAGACAGTCTCTGTCTGAACAAACAAGCCGCGAAATGCGGAAGCCACTTACAGTGGAGAAGAAGATGAAGGAGAAAGAAGCCTAAGAAGAAGGAGAAGAAGCCAGGACACTGTAACGAAGACTAAGAAGTTTTATCGCTACAGCCGCTTCTGCGGAAAGTTACCCCTTTCTTGGGGGCCATTCGCAACAGCCTCGAACGAGGTATTGCCCACTGAGAAGGAGGAGAACAAAAAGAAAAGTTTGAGCCAAGCCAGCAGGGCTGGAGAAGTTTACCCCTAACTATTGAGTCGCCCCTCATCATCGGGGTCTATTACGGACTACTGCAGCCCATCAGGGATCGCGAGCCGAAAAATTACGCGCCGGAAGGCCCAGCACCTGGGATGCCCCCACTACCGGGAGCCCCGGTAAGCGCTGTGCCGCTATCACTTGCAATTCTGACTCGTCGGTCACCGTATCGGAAACGGGCACCCCCACGCTTCGAAGGAAGTCGCGAATGACCGCCGCTCGCGGAGTGAAAGAGGAACTGCCGCCCCCGGCGGATGCTACGTCCTGAGCCCATGGGCCGGTCGGCGCAGGAGCGGCTACAGCGGGTGGGATAACAACCACGACTTCTTCGTCATCTCCCATAGCTTCGGGCTCCGGTACAACCTCCACGCCCTCTGGGCTCCCCTCATCCACGGGGCTTCCTCCCTCAGCAGGGTCATCGCCGTCGTCATCGACGTATAGGAACCCACGCGGGTGCTCTTTCGGGATATGACGCTCCTCTCGGCGGCAACCAGCCGCCTAAGCGAAACTAATTATCTCCCAAATCCATGGGTCAAAGTATAAGAAGTTGCCGGCATTGACGTTTCGTCCCGAAGAACGGTCCAACTGCCGACGAACCCCGTCGGAAACCTGGCTAGCAGGCACCTTGTTCCAGTCAATCTGGTCGATGACGTCCAACAACGCAGTAGCTTCGCGCGCATTGCGGACCGAGCCGAACACTTCGGAGAGATCCAGCGCTCGTATTGCTTGCCGGATGAGCTCCGTGATGAATTGAACCCGGTACGAATCATATGCCTCGATGAGGAGAAAAGCCGCATCGCGGACGTTCCATTCTGTCGCCAGAATGCTCCACAGGCCGCGAGGCGGGTCGTTCATGAAATAAGAGCCTATGTAAGTTAAGCAGGGCGGTAGCTCCACTTGAAACCCTCGTAGAACTTCGACCGCAGGCCAGAATGACGGCAGCGGCAGGTATCGCCCAGTATGGGAGTGACGCGCGATGCGCTCAATCTTTGCACTGGTACGGCACCAGTACCCCGAAGCGGGAACGCTATTTCCTCTCAAATCGGAGGCCTTCATGAAATTGAGACCGTGCTGAACGGCGAAGAAACCGGAACGCGGCACGAAAAATGGGCCGCGCCCACAGGATCAAATGCTGCTGCGGTTGAACGGTGTCCGAATATTGGTCGATTTCGTCCAACGCGTTGGCTAGATGGTCGCCGTAGCCGACCTCGTCGAAAGTTGGGTAACGTGCCACGTCGTACTGGTACTGTGCCGGCACCGGATGCTCAATCGGAGCTCGGAAGTGTCGCGCGTACCCAATGCGGGCCATCTCATTGCGAGCAAATTGTCTCATCTCGTTTCGACATACAAACAGGCAACTCGGTGTGACCGCAACGCGGGCGATCCAGTCCCATGAACGGGTACCGTCAGCAGGAAGCCCACCAGGGAGTTGACCCTCGGCAGCGTACGAGTCGACGAGCTCGGTATCCCCAAGGACCTCGGCGTCAAGCGAGGGAGCCTGGGCGAAAAGGAAGCTGTGCCGGTGCGGATCCCGGATGCGTAACGCGCTTGCGGTAGGCCATCCCCCCAGCGTAGCTGGCATCTCGGCGTTGAACCAATCCCATACGGGCGCGGGACCAGCTTGAGCTGGATCGTGATCTTGTCGGGAGGAACCCGGCTGGGAGGCAGCCGCCGACTGCGGGAGAGGTACAGACCGGAACGACGGGTTGCAAACTTTCATACGTGCCGTCGAAGCCGGATGGGCGTTGGATGTGTGGGACATCGCAAGAGGGCTCGAAATGGCGAGGTTCGCTATTGACACGAGAGGTGCTAGTGGTTCCGAACAGTTCTCGGCAGACCCGTGTTGGGAGACGTCCCTATATACCTCCATCGCGAGCTGCATCGAGCCCACGGAGTCGGTGTCTCAGCCAGAGAAGGGGAAGATGTAGAGCAAAACGCCCTTTGTGGGGATGCACCTAGTTGTTTTTCATAGTTTGTTGATCCCTTACCGGCTTCGACACCTCATGTTATGAGAGGCTCAAGTAGTATTGGCCCTATTCTTGGGGTATACCTAGGAAGGGTAGTGTTTCTGCACACGTGTGTTGAGTTGGCCCGATGCCGGGTGTGCCGTGGCAAGCCTGCCACGGTTTCACACGTGTAGGGTGTTGGCCGGCAGCGCCGGATGGTTAGATATTTTTAATTGATATTTTCAAGTGCCGTATATAGGTGGCGGCACTTGCCGCCACCTGACGGGAAGTAAACCTCAAGGAGGCTTCTGGCTCTGACTTTCTTGCCGCTTCTGAACGGTCTCCGTCCCTAATCGGGCAAGCCGCCACAATTCCGGGCTGGTCATCTGACCTCTACTACTGAGGAGTTCTAGACCGTCGTTACGGCATCCTTTCTGTTGTTTTATTGTTATTATTTCCGTCATACGGCTTCTATCGCTCTGCCCTGTCATACAAGTTTGGCCCTCATTGTCTGGGAATATTTCTCGATCTCGCGAGTCAGTGCACCGCTGCGCGACTCGTTGGTTGCCCGTTTTCACCAACACCGTTGGTTTGGATATCTCCACTCGCTGTGGCTCGCCGGAACTACCCGGGTTCTACGCCGATTCTACCAACTCCAACCTCCGGCTGCACGCCCAGGACGGGGCTGCCCGGATTTACACGCGGCCTGTGTCAGCCCTACAGGAGGGTTCTACCACCCACCCTACCCCTATAGGGAGCGGGGCTCGAACACCCTGTAGGTGCGCTTTCCACGACGCGGTCCTTGTTTGCCTACTCGTGGGATTGCACCATAATGTCTACTATTCACTAGGCGGAGACGTTCTAAACTTCTACCGTGGTGGGACCAGAGAAAAACAGATGTCATGGGATTCAGTAGTTGCGGCCTTTGATAATCACTACTCTTCAGCTATATCTCATGAAGACACATCTTCCAAGCTAGAATCGCTACACCTATCCGATTCTATCAATCAGGATGTATCATCACGCGAAGCTCTCGAGAGCATGATCAAGGAAATAGACTTTCTTACGCCAATGGCGCACGTGGAAGACCGTACAGATAGACGCAAACGAAAAGTCCTTGCAAACTCAGTACAGAGAATCCCATGGGCCCAAAACATTCCCTCTCAAACCAACGCCAAGCTTCTTACGTATCGCGGGCTAATGTCTGAACTTTTTAGTGCTGATCTCAACCACTGCCAGTACTATGAAGCGCTCCAACGTATGTCACAGACAACTCGTCACCTCAAGAGAATGTACAGTTCAGACCCAAACTAAGTGCTAATGTTAACTATTCTCAGAATATAGTCGACGCAAATGCATCCCAGTCAATTCTATTTACTGGCCAAGGTCACTCCGGAATGCTTCCGAAAAGTAACTCGTCGTTCAATCCCGCGCATTTGGGCTCTTCTCGTAGTTCGTTCCATGCTTCCCCTAGACCTGATATCTACCTGTCTCCGACCGTTTTTACAATTGTAAACGCAATGGATGCAGCCTTTAACGCGTCCAAAACCTCGTGATGAGCGGATCATTAAACGGAACAAGCAGCATGCGCATGCTTGGCTGAAACGAAATCGAATTCGCACTCTCAAGTTTACTGATGATCCCAACGAGGCATTTGTCATGCTGGCGCTCACCGAAAATCTTCTTTTTGGACGCCACCGGACTGCCTGTAGAGCAGAAGGTCGGTACGAGGGATGCACTGAGGTGCTTTTCATAGTCTGTTGATCCGTTACCGGCTTCGACAACTCATGTTATGAGAGGCTACTGTAGTAGTGGCTCTATTTTGGGGTATGCCTAGGAAGGGTAGTGTTTCTGCACACTTGTGCTGAGTTGGTCTGACGCCGGGTGCGCCGCGCCGAGCCTGCCACGGTTTCACAACTGTAGAGTGTGGGCCGGCAGCGCCGGATGGTTAGATAATTTTAGTTGATATTTTCAAGTGCCGTATATAGATGGCGGCACTTGCCGCCACTCTGCGGGAACGTCTGTCTCTTGCAGATGCTATTTTTTGGCGAGGGTCGTCCAGAAAGTGGCAAGGATCGTCCAGTAAATTTTGTGAAAAAATATCGAGATCAATTATTTCAAAATTTGAAGATAATTGCTTCGGTCGTCCAGAATCGCTGTGCAGTAAATACTGGTGGATTTTCCACTCGGGCTAGTTCTTTAGTCGAGGGCTACCTGAACGGTATTTCGCGAAGTCTAGGTTCAGTTTCCATTAAGGTGCACATTACACGATACCTTCTGCGGAATGATACCCTGCAACGCATGGAATATTGTTGCTAGCAGATGATGTCCATTATGAAATCATACCGTTTTATTCGTATCTATTCTTCTATCGACCGCTTTTGCTAACCACTACTTCGCTATATTACATGTACCATTTCCCCATGATGAAGCTGGTGTAGGCGCAATCTGCGGCAGATGCCGCAGAGGGCACCTGCTCCAAAGTGCGGTATCGGTCGAACATATACGCGCTCCGAGAGGATGAGGCGTGAAGCGCCTTATCCTCTCCGTTCCTCATGTAGGGAACCATGCCCAGATGCATGGTTCCTACTTGAGGAACCTGCACCTGCAACTCGTGAGCTACGTACGCATCAAAAGTCATTTACCTGTATACGTAAGCAGAAAGTATCCATAAGTTAGTCAATGCTCCGTTGGATACATTTGAAATGCGATGGAACGTACCATTGATAAACCAAAACGGAAACGATGCGCTAGAAAAGTCGAGGGACCTAGTAACTCGCAAAAGTAACCCAAAGCTTATTTCCTGCCGTGTACATGTCGCAGAGCGCGAAGAGACGTGGTGAGGATTGGTTAGTTTAGAACAAAGATACGTAGAAGGATATGGAAGCACGTACGAAAAGACTGCACGGAAAGACTGCACGGAATACATCCGTGAGATACGGATGATGTCCGCTTTATGGAGGCGTCCATTAGGCGGACATGAAGCGTGCCTCATTCTCTCCCCCGCACTCTACTTCGTAGCGAGTGCGAGGGCGGAGAAAGGTACGACGGAGCGCCGCTCGTGATCCGTGCCATTCACATCCTCGCGTTCTACTCCGGCGGAGTAAAAAGCGCGACGGTAACGGTAGGTCGGACGGCGGAGGCGCGGCGGTGGCGGCGGAGGGAAGAGATTTATTTTTCTGTGCGAGATTGGACAGTTGTACAGCGTAAAAAGTTGCGAAACCACAGGTTTATAACCAGTGGTAAATAATACAAGAAGTACACCCTTGTGTTGAGGTCGACGTGTACCTACGTTCTTTTTTGAATGAAAGCACGTGATTTAAACTCAAAATATATTCTCCGTTCTCAGCATGACGTCGATCTTGACTGTCGCTCGACCTCCTTCTCCCTTCGGACGACCTTCCCTTGCAGTCTTTGTCGTCGTTTCTCGTTCATTTCTTCTTCCCATGGTCTACTACTGTACACATAAGAAGCGTGGGTGCCCCTTCGTTACTCGCCGAGGAGTCTTATCTCTTCAACAGCATGTCAACCATTGCCCGTTTTGTCTTAAAGCAGCGTTGGAAGACGACAATAGGCGGCCCATTCGGAGAAGCAAACGTCTCAAGCTTTCCACGCCCGCGGCCGCATCTTCCGAAACGGTCACTGCTCCTTGTCGCCTTCCCGAGCCTCCGGTGTCCGAGGACATCGTTGACCCCACTCCGTGCGCCCCTCCCATTCCGGACACTTCGCATTGTGTTTCTCCTTCCCCGGGTTCCGCGGCATTACAGCGAGAACACGGAAGCAGTTCCCGCCCAGTGCCTTCTGAGGAGGCCCTCGGTGATTTGCATAAGGATTATCTCACGGTTTGTCTGGCTTCAGTAGCTTCCAACCTTGGTCATCGTGAGGCAGACGAGCTAATTGGGCTACTTCGGGACCCGCGGTTCTCGCAAAAGCGATTCAACGAGACCATAACAAGTTCCAAGCGCTGTACAGAACTGAAGAACGCCATTTTCGAACGATACGCCTCAAAGGACGGTTTCAATCGAAGAACTGTCTCACCAGAAGGATGTAAGTTCAGCGCCGCCCTCTACACGAGAGACCCCTTTCAGACACTTGTGAAACAGCCCCAGTTGGCCAACAACGAAAACACATTCTTCCACCCTATACCTCAGACCCACTCCACGAAAATATCTCACCCCATGTCCGGCTCTCTCGCAAGAGACGCCACCTCAAAACTTAAGAAAATGGTCATGGGCTCTTTGGATAGTAGAATAGTGTGGTACTCCCAAGAAATAAGTTACAGTGAATCTTTCGTAGGTCTTCTGCAGGTATACACCGATAAGTCTTCAACAACTCTAAAGCAAACATAGGTTACCGCCTATGCTCTTCACATCATATTTCTCAACTTCTCCGACGAGCTACGCCGCAAGTGCATCCGTGATGACCTCACAATAGTGGCATACTTCCCTACCACACTGATCGAGGTTTCCGCATCTGAAGCAGACGCAATGCCATTCGTTTCTAGCAAGTCTCTACGCGAGTCCAGGATGCAAATCCCTCAAGAATCTCTTCGTCAAGTCCTGGAGCCCATTATATATCTCACGCAGAAAGGTTTTCAGATCATCGGCGAACACAAACTAAGTCGAGTGTGCCATCCTCTGCTTGCAAGTTATTGTGCGGATATTCCTGAGGCTAAGGACATTCTGTCCATTCTTCATGGGACGAAAACGGAAAGCCCGTGTCATAGAAAAGCCCCTCGCTCATCTTTATGCAGTCCTAATCCCACCTCATTCAACGGACGTTCTCAAAATCAAAAGCACACGAAAAGCATCCGAAAGACATACACAGCTATCTTGCAACATGCACAAAAAGACGAGGCGGAAAGACGTCCACGTCGTGCGAGGGAGAGGAGATCTCAAGCGGATACTCTGATGCGTTCAAATTCCATATCTCTCATTCCTTCGTTCCTCGAAACTTCCGTAAGCCTTGGAATGATCCCGGGATTGTCTCCATACAGTCTGTTCTCATTCGAACCAGTACAAAACTTGCATCTCGGCATCTCGAAGCTGATAAAAACGGCCACAATCGAGAGAGTGCAGTCAGACACCCTGTGCACCACAATAGGAACATCTGCATCGCGTTCATTTTGAACGATACGCACCCAACTCCTCAACCATGCAAACGAAATTCTAGCTGCCATAGAACGCGATTCTCCTGCCAAAGGTTTACATATCGATTTGTCCACGCAGGAGAAAGGCAAATCTTTGAATGGTATCTTTACGAAAGACGGTCTCCGTGGAATGCTGGAGGCCAAAAACTACAAAGAAATTGACATGTTCTTCCCCCTCATAGGAGCATTCTTTGACATATGCTGTGGAGAACAGGAGTTTGCCCCAATCACAACCGTTTTCTCTCAGTACTCGGACTTGCTTTCGACCTTATTCAGATACAATCGTGACCCGTATTGGACTGAAAGCTCTCTCCTATGTCTTAGTTCGGAGATTGAAGCCTTCAAGCGTTCCGCACCAAAGACTCTGGCGGATTCATCCCTCCAGACTGGGAACTCTGAAGCTACATCTTCTCGATCATCTCGTGGACGATATTCGCCGTCTGGGAAGTATCAAGTATTACGACGCAGGCATATACGAACATGCACACCTGCTATTTAAGAGACATTACAAAAAGAGGTCCAGAAGAACAGCAACGGCTGTGGAGGAGACTATTTGCTCCATTGAGCACGAACATGTTAGAAAGCAATGGAATGGCAATACTCCTCACCAGCGTAATCCAGGTTTACCAGGAACTTCCACACAGCTCGCTCGATTTGCAATGAGAGGGCGTTCTTTCACTATGCGAGCTCTCCAACATTGTGTTTCAAGTATGTCCAGTTCAAAATCATGGACTGCTGTTAGAGAGATGTTCTCAAGGACAGACACATGTCGATTCTTGACCAAATTGGTGAACAGGCCCTTCCTCCTTTCCTCAGCCTCGTGAAAGAAACACTGGATGAGCACTCTATTACATACTTCCCAGAAAGCACAAGGATAACTCTGGTGAATTCGACCCTCGTGAAAGGCGGTTTCGATCCGACTCTTGAACACTTCGATTCGTCTTCTAAGGCACTTAAGCTGGGACGACCCAAATACCTCATCATCCAACGAGTCTTCGCTTCTCCAGAATTTGGTCCCAGTAGAAAGCCAAAAATTTCCACTGTATTGGTAAGCGGAGAAGATTCAGAGACATGGGTTGCCCAGGTAGTCGCTCTGATTCGAATATCTCTCCTTGATTCTGCACTTACCGCACCAGAGGTGGCCTTCGTCCCGTATTTCGAGGTTTTACCCCCCGTAACAAACATCGACGACATATTGAAATACATATCTTTACGGTGGGCTACAAACGATGAAAAGAACCACACTCTTCCGTTCTCTCGTCATTCCAAAGCGGAGAATATCGTAGAGTTAACTCCTTGGTACGGGATGGTTCCGGCTTCTGCACTACAGAGAACTGTCCATGTTATTCGATCAAACTACCCTGCTCCACCTTTTTGTCCTCCACTTCAATGGTTTCAACACCGATTCTACATCAATCGATTCCATCATGATTCAGATGAAGGACCAACTGAGCACGTTGATCTTGTACAGCCTTTAACATTAAGGGCTCCATCCTCTACATGTTCACCTTGTGGTGCCTTTTCTTGTCATCCTGTGTTACTTCCGAAATCGTTCATGTCCATTTCCTTGAACTTCATATCCCCTTCCTCGCATTCACCAACGAAGCAATCGCTAATAGACCCCAATCTTCGGCTCACACTGTCAATAAAAAATTGTTCTTTCACAGTGAGGTAAAGTCTTCCGTTCGACGGCATTCGATATCCAAATGTAGCCTCTCTCATATCATTACCAAGAACCTTAGTCCAATCTTCCGTTGTCGTTCCAAAATTATGAAACTCGCTGGAATTGGTCCTCAAGACACGTTGCCTAACATCCCCCAGAACATTCTTTAAACACAGAGGTAGCAGTTCGGCAAACTTCTTTGTAAACAGTTTCTGTCTCTGGCCACCCCTTGACACATCCGTACTTAGAAGGCTCACAACCGTCAACACCCAAGCGTCCAAACGTGCGAGCAACAGTATTGTGCCATCTAAAAAGGTGCCCGTATCCTTGTCTTCCACATCATACCCAATAAACTCCTTCAGCACTTGTACCCCGACACGGTTTCGGAAGAACAAGTCTTGATCTTCCGTCGGCATATCCTCGACATTGTCCGCATTGGAGTACTTTAGACGAACAAATGGGGCTTTTCTCCACCATGAAGTGTTCGGTACACCATTTTCGTCAAGACCCAGTATGTTCTCCTGCGCTTCCTTCAACTGCATTGTGAGTTCGTCAGCATTCTCTTCTACCAGCTTTGTTCTTCTCCAAATCAGGTCGTACCCCAGAAGCGGAAATAGTTTATCCCTCGTATTTCTCTCGAAGCTGGTGTGCCTCCGCCTAGGCCTCCGCGTTCTCGTGCCTCCGTACCTGCAAGGTCGCCTGACAATGAACAGGTCCCGGAACCCCGGAGAGCGTTGTCAGTCACGTCGGGTCCGATGGCCGCTTCTACTGCAGGAGCTCCGCCCGTTACGGGTACTCCGGACACGGAGAGACCAGACGATGTGGTTGAAACCCCTGGATACTCGTACCTGGAGGCTCAACTGCGTGTCAGTCAGCTCGCGCAAAACTGGTTGTTCGAGGATCTGCAGTATCTCAGACGGAAGCTTGACCAATCTGAAATCGG
This sequence comes from Gracilaria domingensis, assembly GCA_022539475.1. NCBI lineage: Eukaryota > Rhodophyta > Florideophyceae > Gracilariales > Gracilariaceae > Gracilaria > Gracilaria domingensis. Next base: position 139,934 of record VCMS01000077.1, read on the forward strand.
AGATCCGACCAATGACATTCGTGTCTTACGTCAAGACGTGAATTCCATTTTGGAAAGTCTGGGTGCACCAGCCGCTTTTGTTCAAGCTTACCATTCCTCTATTGAGGAGCATCGAGCTGAAATCGATCGCCTCACCACTCGGTTGGCTACTCTCGAAGAGATCATCCGGATGGATAACGCATCTGATGCGAAGAATTCTAAAGAAGAAGTCTCTAAGCGCTCGGCACGCCAGTCTCCGTATCACGAAAATCGACGATCCAAAAAGGAACTCCGCTACGACTCGGATTCGTCTAGTTCCAATTATAGCGTTCGCTCTGCGAAATCTACTTCATCCAGTTCTTCGGACAGTGAGGAAGACCGAGAACGGTATGGGAGTAGATCCCGCGGGAAGAAGTCGAATGCGACACATGCCACTCAAGGAGTGATTCGCTCTCGCGAGAAAGGTAGACGTCATCTTGCACTCAAGGAGTTGAAACCAACGAATCTCCTCTACAGGAAGCTGTTATCGTATCATTATTACCGATTGGACGATTCATGGTCACGTCGCACCTCGCGAAGCAACGGTAAGGTGAAGAACCACATCAGAAGACTGAATATCGTCTTTACGAAGAAATTCGATGGCGTAGACCCGATTGTGGTACTCGACTTCCTGGCCTGCTTTGTGCAGGAAGCCGACATTCTCGGTATGAACGAGGCGCAAGCGTTTCTCGCTTTACCCTATTTTCTCTCAGGGATGGCTAAAGATCAGTGTAACTCGGTCCGAGGGTCGTCCCGTGCATCTGAGGGAGGTGTTAGTTGTTGGCCGGAAGCGGTCCAATACCTCCTGAGGTCCTATGCAACAGGAAGCGCGATTCACAACGCGACGCTCGCTCTGCGAGATACTAAACAGAAGACTGAAAAGACCGAAACGGTTTACTCAACTCAGTTGAATAAAGCGTTTCATTGCTGTGGGAATGTGTACTCCGCTCAGGAGAGATGCAAGATGTTCGTGGATGGGTTGGACCCTTCTATCAAGGCTTTGGTGGCGCGATATCGCGAAGAGAGACGTAGGATTACATATCTGGAATTGGTCCAGTACGCCCAGGCTGAAGGCGAAGTCCTCCGTGCTCGGCGCCCGCCGAAACCCCGTCGCTCAAGGGCGTTGCTCGTCAACGAGTCATCTCCATCTCTTTCCTTGGAACGTGGAAACTCCGTGAACCCGGATCTGGATAACGTTCACTTCTTTGAAAGTGCTCCCGATTCGTACGGGTCTTCTGACATTCCGTCGTCGTCGACTCCGACCTCGGAAGCTGACCGCGCACTCTATATGGGAGGAACACGGGTGCAGGCCGCCCCGCTCGCTTACGCGAATAACGGAAGCCGTTTCTCACGCCCAGGATGGGTTAATGCGCAGCCGCAGCGTCGAATAGATGGTAATCGATCTTTCGATAAGCCGGTAACGGCCATCTGTCACATTTGTTACCGACACGGTCATATTGCACCTGTGTGCATGTTGCCCGCTTGAGAGTTAGCAAAAATTATCGGGTGGTATGAATCTCTGTCGTCAGCTGACAAGGATCGTGTGCCGAGTAAGAATTATGAAGCCCAGAACGCCATGTTTCGCAACCCTGGTACAGGACGGAACGTTCGTGTAGACGAAACTCGGAATACGACCAAACAGATGACTGCGACTCACCCCTATACCGGGAATTCAGTTCCCAACCCTGGACTGGGAACGCCTTCACCGGCGGAACCAGCCCAGAAAAACTAGATTTGGGAGTTTTCCCTATCGGAGGGGCGTCTCCTGAGCCGAAGTTGGAGACGCCCGAGGCGCCGCCGCTTCGCTCCCCGGCCGATTTCCTGCAGAGGGTTGTCCTAACAAGGAAAATGGCTCAGTCAGACGTTGACTCAAAACCGCTTGCGGTTTTACGTCGTCCATGGGTGCGTGTACGCAATCTCCGTGCCCCGGATCGAGTCCTTGTGATGGCCAAGAGGAATGATAAGGTTTATGCCGATCTCGGCCTTTCACACCAGTTTATGGTTCGACAACTGTCTGTTTTAGACACTGGCGCTGCACCGAATCTGATTCACTCAGCTTTGCTGCCACCTGAGCTTCGGGAGTGTGTTCGTTATGGTCCAGGATTGGATATCGCCGACGCGAACAATAACCCGTTGAAGACGGCTGGGTACATATCTCTGAATGTCAGATTAGGCACCTATCTGGTAAAGCTGGATTTTGTCGTTTGCGACTCTCTCGCAGTACCGGTAATTCTTGGTTGTGGCTTTTGCGACCGCTTTGTCGAAGCGATACGCCCAAGGGCGAAAACCGTGGAAATGGAAGACGGTACAACCATTTCGATCGTTCGGAAGCCGTTGAGGCGCGCAATTTGGAAGCGCGTTCTATTACCTGTGGCTCAGGAGGTTCCAAACGTGGATCCAAAATCAACAAAGCTTCGCATACGTCTGTCTCTTGCAGCTGCTAGTTTTTGGCGAGGGTCGTCCAGAAAGTGGCAAGGGTCGTCCAGAATCGCTGTGCAGTAAATACTGGTGGGCTTTCCACTCGTGCTAGTTCTTTAGTCGAGGGCTACCTGAACGGTATTTCGCGAAGTCTAGGTTCAGTTTCCATTAAGGTGCACATTACACGATACCTTCTGCGGAATAATACCCTGCAACGCATGGAATACTGTTGCTAGTAAAGATGATGTCCATTATGAAATCATACCGTTTTATTCGTATCTATTCTTCTATCGACCGTTTTTGCTAACCACTACTTCGCTATATTACATATACCATTTCCCCATGATGAAGCGGATGTAGGTGCAATCTGCGGCAGATGCCGCAGAGGGCACCTCCACCGAAGTGCAGTATCGGTAGAACACATACGCACTCCGAGAGGATGAGGCGCGAAGCGCCTCATCCTCTCCGTTCCTCATGTAGGGAACCATGCCCAGATGCATGGTTCCCTACTTGAGGAACCTGCACCTGAAACTCGTGAGCTACGTCCGCATCAAAATTCGTTTACCTCTATACGCAAGCAGAAAGTATCCATAAGTTAGTCAAAGATCCGTTGGATACATTTGAAATGCGATGGAACGTACCATTGATAAAACAAAACAGAAACGTTGCGCTAGAAAAGTCGAGGGACCTAGTAACTCGCAAAAGGAAGAAGAAGAAGGAAAGGGATCGGTTAGATTACCAGCCCACCATCATCGTAAAGCGCAAAAGGTGTCGAAGCGAGAACTCACAAGCAAGGGCACCAAGAATGCCCATGCAGCAAACATACCGCAAGATGCGATAAACGAAAGAGCAGCCTATGTCCCAACCAAGTACCAGAATCGTCTATCCCGAACAGTCAGAGATCAAAGATCGCCAAGGAACCAACTTGGTTTGTTGCGCTATAGGCTCTAGCTTCTCGCGTCTTGCGCTACTTTTGAAAAGTAGCGCAAGAGGCGAAACTAGAGCCTATGGCGCAACAAAATGAACCATTCGTCGCGTACTTACAGTCGTCGCTTTGGGTTACCAGGTTCCCGTTTTCACCCTTCAACTCGTTCTACATCTTGAGCAAATAGAAGAAGTTGGGGGTGATTAGCTTATTTCCTGCCGTTTGCATGTCGCAGAGCGCGAAGAAACGTGGTGAGGATTGGTTAGTTTAGAGCAAAGATACGTGGAAGGATATGGAAGAACGTACGAATAGACTGCACGGAATACATCCGTGAGATACGGATGACTCCGTCCTACTTTTTTCCGCCCTCTACTTTAAGGAGCCTCCATAAAGTAGAGAGAGGAAAAAGAGGGACGGAGCGGAGTATAACGCGAGGATGTGGATGGCACGGATCACGACGGTAACGGAAGGTCGGACGTCGGAGGCGCGGCGGCGGCGGCGGAGGGAAGAGATTTATTTTTCTGTGCGAGATTGGACAGGTGTACAGCTTACAACGTTGGAGAACCACAGGTTTATAACCAGTGGTAGATAATACGAGAAGTACACCCTTGTGTTGAGGTCGACGTGTACCTACGTTCCTTTTTGAACGAAAGCACGCGATTTAAACTCAAAATATATTCTCCGTTCTCAGCATGACGTCGATCTTGACTGTCGCTCGACCTCCTTCTCCCTTCGGACGACCTTCCCTTGAAGTCTTTGTCGTCGTTTTTTGTTCATTTCTTCTTCCCATGGTCTACTACTGTACACATAAGAAGCGTGGGTGCCCCTTCGTTACTCGCCGAGGAGTCTTATCTCTTCAACAGCATGTCAACCATTGCCCGTTTCGTCTGAAAGCAGCGCTGGAAGACGACAATAGCCGGCCCATTCGGAGAAGCAAACGTCTCAAGCTTTCCGCGCACGCGGCCGCATCTTCCGAAACGGTCACTGCCCCTTGTCGCCTTCCCGAGCCTCCGGTGTCCGAGGACATCGTTGACCACACTCCGTGCGCCCCTCCCATTCCGGACACTTCGCATTGTGTTTCTCCTTCCCCGGGTCCCGCCTCATTAGAGCAAGAACACGGAAGCAGTTCCCGCCCAGTGCCTTCTGAGGAGGCCCTCGGTGATTTGCATATGGATTATCTCACGGTTTGTCTGGCTTCAGTAGCTTCCAACCTTGGTCATCGTGAGGCAGACGAGCTAATTGGGCTACTTCGGGACCCGCGATTCTCGCAAAAGCGATTCAACGAGACCATAACAAGTTCCAAGCGCTGTACAGAACTGAAGAACGCCATTTTCGAACGATACGCCTCAAAGGACGGTTTCAATCGAAGAACTGTCTCGCCAGAAGGATGTACGTTCAGCGCCACCCTCTACACGAGAGACCACTTTTGAAACAGCTCCAGTTGGCTAACAACGAAAACACATTCTTCCACCCTATACCTCAGACCCACTCCACGAAAATATCTCACCCCATGTCCGGCTCTCTCGCAAGAGACGCCACCTCAAAACTTAAGGAAATGGTCATGGGCTCGTTGGATAGTAGAATAGTGTGGTACTCCCAAGAAATAAGTTACAGTGAATCTTTCGTAGGTCTTCTGCAGGTATACACCGATAAGTCTTCAACAACTCTAAAGCAAACATCATTTACCGCCTATCCTCTTCAGCTCATATTTCCCAACTTCTCCGACGAGCTACGTCGTAAGTGCATCCGTGATGACCTCACAGTAGTGGCATACTTCCCTACCACACTGATCGAGGTTTCCGTATCTGAAGCAGACGCAATGCCATTCGTTTCTAGCAAGTCTCTACGCGAGTCCAGGATGCAAATCCTTCAAGAATCTCTTCGTCAAGTCCTGGAGCCCATTCTAAATTTCACGCAGAAAGTTTTCAGTTCATCGACGAAGACAAACTAAGTCGAGTGTGCCATCCTCTGCAAGTTTTCGTGCGGATACTTTTGAGGCTAAAGACATTCTGTTAACTCTTCACGGGACCAAAACGGGGAGCTCCTGTCATAGATTCGAGGCCCCTCCCTCATCTTTATGAAGTAGTATTCTTACTTCAATCACTGGACCCTTTCAAGACCAAACCAAAAGCGTTAGAGATACATACTCAGTTATTCTAGAATATGCAAAAAAAGACGAGGCAGGAAGAAGTATATGTCTTGCGAGGGAGAGTATATCTCAGGCGGTACTCTCAAGCGTTCTGATTACATATCTCTTATTCCGTCGTTCATCGAAACCCCCTTGACGGTAGGATTGATCCAGAGTTTGTTTCTATGCAGTCTGTTGGGAACAAGGAGAGCTCTCTTCGAACAGTTACGCAACTTGCATCCAGACAAATTGAAGCTGATTAATACTCCAGAAATCGAAAACCTCTAGTCAGAGACGCTACTCACTGCAATAGAATCATCCACGTCACGTTTATTTCGAACGATACGTACTCAAATCAGCAACTTTACAAACGCAAATCTATCCCCAATGCAATGCAACCTTTTTGCCAAAGGTTTACATATAGATTTGTCCACGTCGAAGAAAGGCAGGTCACTGAATGGAACCTTCACAAAGGCAGATCTCCTTTGAATGATGGAGGCCAAAGCATACAAAAACCTTGACATGGTTTTCCTTTCGTAAAAGAATTCTTTGAAATCTGATAGGGAGCGCAGGACAGGGCTTCAATCAAAACAGTTTTCTCTCAGTACTCGGGCGTCGCTTGGACTAGTTATAGGTGCAATCGTGGCGCATGATGTAATGAAAACTCTATTTCGTCCCTTCGGTGGCAGATTGAAGCCTTTAACGCTCCTCGACAAAGTCGTGGGCAGGAATTCATAGCTCTAGACCTGGGAGTCTGAGGTTCTATCTCGACTCTCAACAGAAGAAAAACTAACACCATTGGCAGCCTTTTACGGCATCTCCGCAACACGTCGATTAATGTCTTCTCTTGTATTGTTGGTGACAGGCTTTGTTAACGGAAGGTGAAGCGATACGATTTCAAAATTGGAACGATAATCATGTGCTACCAGCTCAAGCACACAGGGCTGAACGGTTTTCATGCCTACCATCTGTTTTGCTTTCTGCGACGACTCTCGTCGCCATTCTGTTTCATAGAGTTTTATACTGAATGAATTTAGCATATAAGAGCTGCTACAAACCCCGTTCTCTAAACCTCTGAAAATCATGTAGTAGTTAGCCTATCAGGACTCCATTTAGTTATTTATGGTGTTTCGCAGAGAGCTCGCTCTATTACCCCTATAACTCCGGTATTATATGGTCGTTGGAGGCCTTCATCGCTGTTTGTCAGACCGTCACAACGAACAAATTAGATTCAGATATATAAATTGAACGCTAGAGCGGAAGCGCTCATGCTATTAGATAATACCTTATCTTCATCCTCGGTAGAATTTGTATCTTCACGGGAAAAAGTGGTGGCGAGTATTTAAGTAGCTACATACTGTCGTCACTCTGTTTTTTTATGCATCTCATCCCTGCGCATTACCACTTTTGTGCGTGAGGGTGTTGGCGCGCTTCGGTGGTACGTCTCTTCGCCACTTTGATCAGTTTAAATAGTGTAGTGTGTCAGACACTACACAAATTGTAACAAGGTCGCGTATTATGTTACTGGTAGAGCATCAATTAGATGAAAAAACTAGTTGATTTATCTCTAAAAGATCTGTACTGAGCTCGCAACAAAATCATTGCAAGGAATGCAACCGATTGTGTTTTGGGAGGTATCAAAACGCTACAGAATGGCCTCAAAAAGTTCCTTCTAGCGAAGGGTTTTGGTGGACGTAGATTTATGCGAACAATGGTAGCGCTCTCCATTCATGCGTTTTGAAGCGCTCCTAATACTCAAGGTATACTCTAATTAATGTACAGCTTTTTGCCATCCCGCCAATCCACGTAGACAGCGGTGCCAACGTGTTCGCGGGCGGGTGCATGGTAATGAGTGCCAGAAGTGTTGAGGAAGGGGTTTTGGAAGGTCTCGGCATGGGGCTAAAATGTGACCAGAACGTGCCCACCGGCGTGGGGGGATCGGTTGTGTTAGGGTGGCTACCCTAACACAACCGCACCCCCCCGTCCGCGGGCACGTTTTGGCCGGTTTTTTAAAAAATGTGCTTTTTTATGCCCTCGGGCGGGGGGGTCCGTTCGTGTTAGGGTACCTACCCTAACACGACCGACCCCCCTGCGCCCGCGGGCTCGTTTTCGCCTCATTCTGGTAGCGTTCACAGACCTCCCGAAACACACACCGCACGCATATCCAGCCAAAACGTAACGTGCCCGCGGGCAGCGTGGTTGAGTTGTGTTAGGGTAGCGACCCTTACACAACTTGATCTCGCGCGCTGCCAATACGACAGAATGACATTACGACATGTCTGATGACACCCGTCTGCAACAACCCATCGCCAGCAAACCTCCGCGCCGCCCACGGAGCGCGCGGCGCCATTCCTGCAGGCGGTGCGTCGTTCAACGACGTTTGCGTGCCAGCTCATCCTGGATGGCCCATGCGTGCGAGACTTGGCTGCTGTGAGCGCGTCATCATGCTACGTGAATCAGCACCAGTTTATGTGCACCGCGCGTGACCAAGCGCCCTTCGCTATCATGGAGTGGAGACCGGAAACCTCACGATTCGGGCGCCGCGCACAGTGCGAGGAGTAGCGCGGCGGCGACCGCGCTTGTGTGCAGCGCGCGCGTCATGGCGACGAGCTCATTCCGCGCGGCAGCGATGCGTTATATTACCGCGCTCAAAGACGCGGTAGCGGAGCTGGTTCGCTTTGGAGGCGCGAAGTAGTGACGAAGGCGCGCCTTTTGGTGACGAGGCTGAGCCACCGCGCGCCTCGTGGCGGCTGAGAGCGAGGCGCGCGCAGAAATTGCGCGGACGTGGCCCGTAGTAGAAGGTGACAAAGTGAGATCAGACTCAAGAAACAACTGCGGCGAAAACGGCGAAGCTCGTTTACGCGCTCAATATGGTGTATTAACTCATGCAACAGCTGCACGCGCATCGCTCGCCCTTGGCGCACGCACGCCCGGCTGCGAAGTGCGCGCCCCTCGCCGCGATACGCATCAGGCAGCGCTGCGCGTTGCGCGGCCGCTGTTTCGTGCTCGTCAGCGCATGGCGCTACACTCGGCGAGCACGCCGCCGGCCACGAACGCGAGCGCGACGGCAAACGGCGGCGATGAGAAACGAGCGCTGCGGCTCGCACATCGCCACAAGCATCACGGCGGCCTTGTCGGCGCGCGCAGTGCGGGTGTGCACGTCGGCGCCGATGACGCGCGTGATGGCGGCCTACGAAGGCTGCGCGCCCACCAGCAGCACCTCGAAGCCCTCGATCAGAAGCGTCACGGCAGAGAGCACGTCAGTGAGCATCTTGTACAGCAACATGCTTAGCGTGTCAACGTCTGCGATGAGTTCCACCGGCATGAGGTTGAACAGCAACGGCAGCTTGAAGATGGCCACGCTGCTCACTGTGGGCGCGTCGTTGTCGCGCTGCAGCGCGCGCGCGCACAGCAGCAGGGCCAGCCGCATTGGCGTATAATCGCGCGCCGACGGCGAAAGCAGCTCACTGCCGAGCGCCGCACTGCCTGGCAGTGCCACGAACGCCCGCGCTGGAACGAAGCTGGGTGCTGTCCAGTTGCGGCGCTCCGCCACCGTCGTCGCCACCAGCGTCGCAGCATCATAGGCGGCGCGCGCAGCCACGGGTCCAGTTAGGCGCTCACGAACGTGCGCACGCGTGGCGGCATGCCGAGGCCCGGATTGGTATTGGTGGCGGCAGTCGCCACGTACCACGCGCCGCCGCGCTTGGCGAAAAACGCCGAGTCGCGCACGCAGTGCTGCCCGTCCAGCGCGGCCGCCGCGAGAAAGAGACGCCCGGCGCGGTGGCGTGGCAGTGCCGACAGCACGGCCAGCGGCGGCGGCAACGTCGCTGCGCTTGGCCTGACGAAGCGCGGCACGGCGCGAGCCAGCGCAACGGAGAAGTGGGCGACGTTGCCACACAACGCGCCCGCGTGCAGCTGGCGCGCGGCGGAAGCCGCTAGCGCGTCGGAGACTAAACTAGGGTCGGGCACAGCCCAGACGCGCACCGTAACGTAGCGCCGCTGCACGCCGTGCCAAGGCCAGGGGGTTGGCGGCGCGCTGATCACACGTGGGCATGGCAGCGCGCTCGTCTACCAGCAGCGCCGATCGCAGCCGCGCCTCCAGAGGCGGCAGCTGGGCCAGCAACGTCACTACCGAGCGCGCCAGCGCGCGTGCAGCCAAAACCGGCGCCTCTGGCAGCCCCAGCAGCGTGACGTTTACCGGCACCACCGCCGGCCACTGCCGGCGCCGCCGAGGCTTCAGGCAGCGAGTCGGGCGTGGCCGGCTGGGCTCACGCGCGTTTGCAGTACAGCTACAGCGCTACAGGGAGGGCAAGGACCCGGAGAGGGAACGCGGTACGGCGCGCTCATGGCACGGGAGTTGGCCATGGCGGCGGCAGCAGCGCAGTGAGACGCATAGCATGCCCGTTGGCGGTGCGCGCCGGGCGGCGCCGCGCGCGCGCACGGTGCCCCGTTTGAGCGCTCTGCGGCGGCACGGGGCTTTGCTGCCGGCGTCGCGTCATGCGATCCGCGTCCAGGATTGTACGTCCATCTTTTCACCATACTGTTGGCCAAACACAATGGCGGGAAGTAAACCCTTCGCGAAGAGAATCTTCTAGGGCCAGGTAAGCATATCATTATTTCTCAAGATGACCAGTACACCATTCAAGGGTGCTGGAACCAGGCAGAAAAGTCAAAGCGTAAGTAAAGAGACGGTATACGAATCAAGCCATCTTGTTCAACGCTCGGCATCCGCTTCATATTAAAGATCATGGAGTGCTCCTTCCACTGCAAGCGATCCTCAATTGCCAGTTCTTCAAACAGTCGCAGTATATTCGGATGAGCGCCAAAGAAGATATGCAAGGCTGTATCATACCAATTGCCGTCTTGATCGTTACAGGTTGCAACCTTGCCGCCAAGCACATCGCGTGCCTCATACACCACATGGTCGCAGCCAGCATCGGCCAGATACTTGGCACAAGACAGACCAGCCGCCAGGCGACCACAATAGCGACGCACGGCGGCGCGACATCCTGCGACAGTCGGAGCGGTGGTGGTGAGACAGTAGCGTTTGCCTTGTTCATGCGCACGGCGCACAGACGCACGCTGGAACACAATGGCGGACGAGCGCGCGGCTGAAGCGGCAGTGATGGGGAAACGGCCTCCATTTGGGAGCTCATAACGTGAGTCGGATGAGGAAGAATGTCGTCGACATTAAGCGAGCGCGGGAAATTGATAAAGTGTGTCGTGAAAATGTTTACAAAAAAGAAATGAGCTGCAGGCGCACTGCAGCCACGATGCAGTCATATGCGATCAGCTCATCGCCAATAGTCAGCTGGAGGAAGCCTCGCGAGACGCCTCCGCGGCATGCGGCCGTTTTGGGGCGAGGCGGGTGCACGAGATTGGGGACGGTTCTCACACGTACCTCTACAGAATAACTTTCCGGGAGACGGAGAGGGAGGATCCGAACGCGTGATGGGCGAGATATAGGTGAAGAGTGGGGACGGTGCGGAATGGGAAGGAATGGTGGGATAATTGAGGTGAGATGCGTTGCGATTTGCATCGCAACTCGGGGAAAAATGGAAACGCAAACTAGCACAAGCGCAGATTAGAGAGAGGGTCGCGGAAAAGAGTGGATGGGGCGGTGCGGCAAAATAGAACCTTTACAAAAACTAGGAGACCCAAGAATTAAACTGCACGAGATGGAATTTAATATTCCAAAATTTCTTAATTTTTTGAGTGCCAGCCACTGCCACCCCCTCGCGTGCCCCAAAAAGCCCAAAAACTAGCTTAGTTTCCAAAGCGAACAGACTATATTCCACTTTGCAGAACACAGACGTCGCTAGTAGCGAAATCCGTTTCAATCCCGCCGGAATCCCAGGTGTGGGTGCAGTGCGTCTCCAAACAACATGGAATTCGACTAGTTCAACCGTCTTCATCGTTATACGATCAGCGTCAGCTCGCTTTAGCTAATGGTGTTGTTTCTATCGAGCCCGATCAACCTTTCAAGGTACTGGTTACCAACTTTGGCAAAACCACTCAGTGGCTAGTCAAACACCAGGTACTGGGTTCGGTCCTGCCGCATCCGAAGGCGCTCGTACAGACGAGAATCCCAACGTCCGAGGTTCTCGGTGTGCCCGAAGCCAAGGAGGGGGAGGTGCGTCCTGGAAACTCCGTTTTGTCGGATTCGTCCAGAAATGGAAACTCCACCGTACCGGAAGCAGTCGCTACTGAAGAGGTGAATCTAGTTAGTTCGGGCCACGAACGACCGTTCATTCGGGTTAGATCAGCGGTACCCCCTGACACAGAACAGACGAATCCTGTTGAGGAATTAGAGAAGTTGAATCTGGACCATGTCCCAGCGTCTCATCGCGAGAAGTTGCGAGACATGCTCAGAGAATTTACTCCCATGTGGGACGGGTCACTCGGAACAATTGGAATTACGGAGCACCCTATTGATCTGCTCCCAGATACTCGCCCAATCGCGCAACACCCGTATCGGGCAGGGCCGAAAGCGCGGGAAGAAGAAAAGTCTCAAGTCGAGAAGATGCTGCGTGCCGACGTAATTGAGCCAGCTCAGTCGTCATGAGCATCGCCCGTTGTACTTGTTCCGAAGTCGGATGGATCGTGGCGTTTTTGCATCGATTACACGCGATTCAACGCCGCTACCGTCAAAGACGTGTATCCGATTCCACGGATGGATGAGTATATCGACTCGCTGGGAAGCGCCAGAGTATTTACCGCCCTTGACGCCAATTGGGGTTACTGGCAGGTTCCAATTCGAAAGGAAGATCGCGACAAGTCCGCGTTTGTATGTCACCAAGGACTATACCGTTTCAAACGGATGCCCTTCGGGCTAACGAATGCTCCCGCTACGTTTCAGCGCGCGGTTGACATTCTGTTGGCCAGATTCAAGTGGAAGAGTTGTCTTGTGTACTTGGACGACATTGTCGTATTTTCCAACTGTATGGATCAACATATGTCCCATGTGAAAGAAGTGATGCAAGTTCTGCGTGACGCAGGTGCTACCTTGAAGCTCAAGAAATGCGAATTCTTTACCGACTCGGTGAAATACCTGGGCCACATTATCCGCTCAGGGAAACTCTCGGTCGAAGATGTAAGGGTGAAGTCGCTGAAGGAAGCGAAACATCCGACAACTCAAACGGAACTCCGATCATTTCTCGGTTTGTGTATTGTCTACCGTCGGTTCGTCCCGAATTTCGCTGATACTGCAGCTCCTCTCAATTCTCTCCTCAGGAAAGGACAGCCAGTTAAACTGGAACCATTCGGCGACGTGGAAGCGTCCGCCTTTTCGGCGCTTGTCGCCACCGTAACGTCTCTGCCAGTCTTGGCCTTACCCACTCCTGGGCTTCCTTATGAAGTGGATACTGATGCAAGTGAATACCAAGTTGGTTGTGCGCTTTTTCAGGTTTCGAAAGATGGCGTACGACGCCCAGTGGGATACTGGTCCCGTTCGATGAATGTGCATGAGCGCAACTACGCGGTTTCCGAGAGAGAATGTCTTGCCGTTGTATGGGCACTTTCAACTCTGAAACCGTACCTCATGGGAACCCATTTTCAGGTGCACACCGATCATTCGGCACTCCGTTGGCTTATGGAGATATCTGAGCCCTCAGGTCGCCTTATGAGATGGCGTCTCCGCTTGTCGGAATTTGATTTCGAAGTCCGTTACAAACGGGGAACCCTGAACTTGCAGGCAGATGCGCTCTCCCGCTTGGGAACATCTGGTGAAGCAGAACCTGTCGATGACGACGACATCCCCTGCTTCTTGGCTGAAGAATTCGAGGAAGAACCAGACTTTCTGGACGACGTCTGCGACGACATACTCGCCACCGGACCGGTTACACCGTTACCCGGTTCATTTGAACCCATTACCGCTGAAGAGGTAATACGTGAACAACACGGGGATCCTTTCTGTACCCAGATAAGGGCCCGACTCAACGGGGGATTCAAGATACCCTTTCTAATCAATGATCAGGGATTCCTTGTCAGGATTGTTGGGCCACGCCCTCAAATTGTGGTTCCACACTCCCTACAATGGAGGGTTCTCCATATATTCCACTATTCAAAGATTGGGGGACACCCTGGTGGCAGGAAGTTGTATCTAACTCTCCGAAGAGACTTTTATTGGCCAGCTATGGCATTCGACTGCTACGCAATACGCCGTTCATGCACGATATGCGCCAAAAACAACGTCAAACTTCGACGAAACTCGAAGTCAATGATGCTGTTCCCAGCCCGGACTCCTTTGAAGTTCGTCGCTATCGACATTCTGGGCGAATTAATTCGAACCGCACGCGGTCACAGGTATCTCCTGGTTATCACGGACAGGTTTTCGAAGTTAATGCGAACGGTTCCGTTGAAGCGGATCACTGCAGCAGCAGTTGCACAAGCATTTGTGACGCATTGGGTCTTCACTTACGGGCCCACCCGTTAATCTGCTTTCAGATAATGGCTCGCAGTTTACGTCAAAGTTCTTTATGGACGTATGCCGTATCTTGGATATCAAGAATGTGTTTACAACAACCTATCATCCCCAGTGTAATGGGCAGGTAGAACGGTTTAACCGTACGATGCTAAACGCATTGAGATCCTACGTTGCGGATCACCCAAAAGATTGGGACCTGTACTCTGATGCGATAACTTATGCATATAACACCCAGGTACATCGGGTTATGTCGCTGTCGCCGTTTGAATTGGTCCTCTCAAGGATTCCGCCACCTGTGGCAATTGAAGCTCAAGCGACGCTATCGTCTTTCCCGTCGACGGGTTTGTACAGGGACACGTGGAAAAATTGGTCGAAGAAGATGGTACCGGTAGCCCGGAAGGCCATGGAGAAGGCTCAAATCGCGTACAAACGAAATTTCGACAGCCGATTACGCGGCAAACCATCAATGGTGAAAGCTAATGACTACGTCTTCCTACGAAAGGAGTATTATAATCCTGAGAAGGAACGACGACATAAGCTGTCTCCGATCGCCGACGGACCGTATCACGTTATTTCTGTCACTCCAGATACCGTCGTGATCGACATTGATGAGCAACACGAGCGTGTATCGCGTGATCGCGTCGTACTGGCACCTACTTCGCCTTCCGGACAATCTACAACCAATACCCAATCAGGGGATCCTCTACAGGAAGAAGTTCCGTCAACGGATGCTACGCCATCGCGTCCCGCGATTCTGCCGCACCCGGATCGAGGATTAAGAGATCTACCTACAGTAGGTACTTCTGACCACAGAACTGAACCTCCTACTACTTGGACGAATTTCAACGACTCTGAACGAGTATTTACAAGAGTCACCTCCCCACCCCATCTCCTGATGGAGCCCCTGGCGCCACCTAAGGAGGGGGAGGATACTGCAGTTGCTGCAACTGGCACTGACGCTCCGGTGTCGCCCGGTTCCCAAACCGCGGGAAATGTGACCCACACTGACAATCCAGTCGCTCCCGTAGGAGAATCTAGTGGCACGGCCGCCTTGACGCGCCCCAATCGCGGAAACTTCGCCGTATCGTCCAAAGATATCACGGAAGATACCTGTACTCCCCGCGAGAGGCGGAACGTCGCCGCAGAAGCAGCTGCCCAGCCTGGGATCGCTAACCGCTCAAAGTCGCGTAACCGCCTTGAAAGGGACAGTCAAACTGTGAAAACCGTTTCCGCTGATCCGGACCAGCCGCAACACGTGAAAGAATAGCTCTGCGACTCTGAAATGCGAGATCTCGTGAACGAGTTGTGTCAAATGTGACCATTCATTGTGGATTCCCTTGTGGGTTTTTGAACGCTTTCTTGGAAGCCGTCACTCTACAGTGCGCACCAACTTGGGTGTGGAATGGAGCCCTGGCGCTCCATCGCCGCTGCACGCGTGCAATCTCCGTGACACGGGGCCTGACAGAACCAGGCGCGTGCCACGCGGTGGCACGTTACAAAATGGAATGCCCTAATGAGCGGTCGGCGACCTTTCGCGATCGGATGGCCGAGCACGGCACGCGCACGGTTGTCGTGGTCGCCAATCTGTGGCGCAGAGCCAATCAGGGCTCATGGCACATGCCCCGTGGACCGGGTGAACCGCCGCCCTGCCCAGGGAGTGTTGTACATACCTCCGTCACCGAAACGGTTATCCCCGTGAAGGCCGGGAAGTTCGTCAATCGGAAGTACTACCGTTTGTCGGTCTCTAGACTATCATCGAATAACGTGATACCGTTGTACTCGTCTGTTCGAGAGCTTTGCAACTATCCCTCTAGCTCGAGGACAGGACGCGTAGGACGCGAGTTACAGTACGGCCGTCGCAGCGAAATCTGGCGAGGAACGCGGAAGTAAGCACGTCTCGAACACTTGGAAAGCCTCACCTGAGGGACGCTAGCGCAATTGCACAACCTCTCTAGGTGATACTGTGTCAGCAGGAGTGGCCATAAGTCATGGAGGCCCACGAACGGAAGTGTTCCCACAGGAATTCGTTATCGAACGCATCGTGAGTCACGTCGTGAACCCCGATGGGGAGACTGAATACCAAGTCCTTTGGTACGGATACTCCCCTGAGGAGGATACTTTCGAGCCGATCGAACATCTACCTCGATCAAAGGTTCTCGCCTACTACCGGCGTAAGCGGTTAGCGCTGCCTCCAGATTTGGATAAGGCCCAAGTAGGGTGACAGTGCCGCCGGGTCGTAAGGGCAACCGACGGACCCACTTGTGGGAGAATCATTGATGGTACTACCAAGAAGTTTGGTTTGTTCCTAAGGAAGGAAGTATCGAAGGTTTGAAGAAGAAAGATGATTTCCGTCTAACGGACCCCGATTTATCGGAAAGAAGCGAACTACCGTCTAACGGTCCATGTGAACATGTCGTGAAGCTACACGCAGTTCGGACGATCGCCTTGGAACGACGATACGCGAAGAAGCGTTGAACCGTAAACCGGTTATGAAGGAAGTGATATCGAAGTCGATTTTATTCTAAGGAGAAGTTGTACCGCTAGCTATTGCGGAGTGCGTTGGTCGTAGAGCCTACTACAGCCCATCACGGAGGGAACCTACTGTTGGGATCACTGCCATCCTGTCGAAGGACCGGCACCTCCAGGGTTGGACGGCCCCGCTTGGGGAGGCTGACTCGCGAAAGCCTGCGCGCCCAATGCCAACAGCTGGCCGAGGTCGTACATATCCGGTGGAACCGGCACCCCAAGTCCGAGGAGTTGGTTGCGCATCGCTACCACGCGAGGGTCAATATTTCCCTGCGAAGGGCCCACGCCCCAACCGATAGGAGCAACTAGCGCAGCCGCCACTCCGACAACCGGAACTCCTGCGGAAGCCGCCGACGGGCCTCTCGTTGCCGGGTCTTCCACAGTGTCATCCATCATTGGATCGTCCTCCTCCGCTACGGAGTAATAGTTGTCAGAAAACATGAACCCAATAGGGTGATCGCTCGGAACCACTCGAGGAAGTCCGCGTACGACAAGAGCCTGCTCCTTCGGGACGGTAACTTCCTCCCAGGGATCGTAATACACGAAGTCACCGGCACCCGGATGTCTTCGCCCTGGCGAACGGTCGTAGTGCGAACGAGTGCCCCTGGGGACGTTTTCCGCCGGAACGGTACTTCAATCAATGGAATCGATGAGATCGATAAGGCTGATGGCCTCGCTGACGTTGTCGTCCGAGCCGAGCGCGGTGTATAAGTCCAGTGATCTAATCACATTCCGTAACCTCGGAGGCAAATACCAAACACTGTTTCGGTCATATGCTTCCCATAGCATAAACGCGGCAACGCGAGCGGCCCATTCGGCGATGAAGAGCATCCAATACTCCGAGTGCGGATTCGAAATCATGCGCGACCCCACATAGGAGATGCACGGAGGCAATTCCGGGAAACACCCGCGTGGTACCTCATAGTGAGCCCACCACAATGGGAGTGGAGCGAATCGACCCGCTAGTGTGTCCGGACGCAAACGTTCAACCTCCATGTTCTGGTGTGGAATCAGATACCCGAACCGGGATCGCCACTTGCGTTCGTTTCGCAATCGGTGGAAGAAGCTTCCCTCTCCCGAAGGGCGATGTAGATATCGGAACTCCGCTCGCAGGATAGGCCTGTTGAACAGGAGAATTTCCGTCGGCATCGACTCCGGGAAGTTTTCCGACGCTTGAAAGTCTGCGAGGTTCGCGCCATACTTGATCTCTCCGTAAGTTCGGAACCGGGAAAGGTCGAACCCGTATGACTTGGAAATTCTCTCGGGGAACGAGGCTCGGTCCTTCCGAAAGTATGCCATTCGCGCCATAGACACGCGCGCTTCATCCAGCGTTTCGTATCCACGGCCGCGCCGTTTTCGTGACAACACGTGAGGTGCAACCGCCACGCGGTGTCCCCAATCCCAGGAATCCACCATATCTCGGTGCAGGACGCCAGGCAGCATACCGTTCTCGGTGTATGAATCCATCAACGGACTGTTGCGAACCGCTGTCGGGTGAAACCAGGGCGCTCTGGAATAGGCCCAGCTTCCTCCGGTAGTCGGATCTTGAACAAGGAGCGATTCACGCGCTATCCAGCCAGCTGCCCACCATATCTCGGTGCATGACGCCAGGCAGCATACCGTTCTCGGTGTATGAATCCATCAACGGACTGTTGCGAACCGCTGTCGGGTGAAACCAGGGCGCTCTGAAATAGGCCCAGCTTCCTCCGGTAGTCGGATCTTGAACAAGGAGCGATTCACGCGCTATCCAGCCAGCTGGAGTCGCTAGCAAGGGCACCGCCTAGGCGAAATTCCACGCCGCGACGTCGACCGGATTCGGTGTAGAGGTGTGATGTTGACTCTGAGGCAGAGGAGCGGAGGCGAAACAACCAAGATACCCTGTCGCAGGAGTTGCGGGACCCGAAACGTTCGGAACCCCGGCTTGAGAAGGCTGCTCGTCGCCCTGGTGAGGGTTCATCGAATCGCCGATCGCAGAAGAGACTTCAAGTACTGAATCGTCTGAGTGCAGAGAAGCTGAGTGCGCTTGCGCGTGCGTCTCGTTGTGACGAGGAATCGGAATCTCGGATATGTCCATGGTGGACCGCGCCTATATACTCGCTCGCTGATGAGTCTTCGCTTGCAAACCGGATGTTTCCTGCGCTAAGGAGGGGGATATGTAGAGCAAAACGTGCTCGCCCGATACACGGGGATTTTTTTCATAAACCCCTGGTAAGGATGGTTCCGGGTACTCGGAAGGTATGAATACTGGCCCACGGATGGGATGCTTTTTGGCAGTATTGAGGCATGGCACCCTGAGGGGTCGGCCATGACGTGGCGCAGATGAGTATTGGTCGCGTCTACGCGTGTGTAGGAATGGGTGTGTTCACACATGTTGTGTTATGAATGTCGAATAGTTTACTGGCCGCTGCCGCGGGTTGCACACCTTCCACGTGTATGGACCTGCACAAGCGTGCACTTTATTTATTTAATTTAGTTTAACTAAGTAATCGGTTACGATATAAGGAGGTGACCTCGCGGCCACCTCCGCCCCTCAGTAAAGGGTAACCGAGTTCGGCTCTGAACTGTTTCGCCATCGCGAAGTGCACAACTCCTTCCGGAGAAACACCGCGTACGGTACGACTCAGCTTCATCCCTCGGGATCATTCAGGCAATACTGACCATTGTGGCCTTACCTTCGGGCTCTTTTATTCCGTGTCTTCGGACTGTTCTTGTTTCTTATTTGTGCAGTTGTACTGCTTTCACCACAATTGGTAGCGTTTCCATCTCTGTATAGAGTTGTGCCCCGTGGGCTTAATACACATCGTCGTCTCCCGACGCCGGGTCTGTTGCCGCTTGCCGCACGTCCCGCCGCGGGATTCCTCTCTTTTCCCCCTTTGGTTTCCCTTCTTTTTCCCCCTTTTGCCTAGGGCTTACACCACTCTACGGTACTTTCCTCCTTGACCATTACGTCAACTTTCGCCAGATTCCTGGATCAGGCCCGTTCACCCCCCAACCTCCGTAGGTATAATCCGTACCAAGGGCGGTCTTACACCCGCACTATCCGTGTTCGGAGGGCTCACCACTGAGTTCACCTCGTCTAGAGGGCACGGACTCGAACGCCTTGAGAGACGATCCCATCGCTGGGGTTTTGCTCTACAACAACAGCTTGAATTGGAAGGGAGTAATGCCTTTTTCGACAATAAAAAGCGGCAGCAAATCGGCATGATAGCTTTCTTATCTTTTTCGCTATGCAATCTATGGCTCTTATGCAGCGTGTAAATGGGCTTCCGTTATTTCGTGAATGTCTAAAACGTTTCGAAAGACGCTCTAACACGTCAAAGTATCCCAGAAAGTGTCATTACCGTCATTACCACATTGCACGTTTCATGAAAGACGGCGTACGGTGTTGATGCACCTACACCAAATCCGATCACAATATCGATATTAATAGAGCCTGAAAGCATCCGTTAGGCTACCGCAAGTTTTTTCTTTGCGATATAGCTGGTCTGCGTGATCGGCGGCCAATTTTCATATTCTTTTCCAGAGAATGTGAAACCTTGAAATTTAGCTTGTCGAATACATCTTTTTTCATTCCAAGTGCCTTCTTGAAAGACTTAGCATTGAGAGTAGGCTCTAAATCTCCAAATGATCTGGTGAGGCGCACTAGAAATGGCTGTCGAGCTGCTACGGGCTTCTGGAGCATTTGCGTCTGCAATACTGATATAGAAGTTTGCACTAAATTTAGTGTTTTAGCAGCTTGAGTAAAGATCAAATTAGAAGCCTTTTGGATTGCTATCATGTTGAAAGTATTGAAACTGCAGTGGTATTATCTGTAAGAAGAGCTGTTACATGTATGCCGAAAGCATTAAAGTTTGTTAGAAGCACTGCGACAATGTATCAGCTAGAAGCAGTAGAATTGATTGCGTTGGGCTTTTTCTGTGTTTTATGTGCTCATTGGAAGTCTGGTTAAAAGATGATGCTGTGTGGATCACGGAGCAGTCGTTGGCGGTAGCACGGAAAAGGAGGTGCAAGGGGCTTTGGCGGTACGCGGAGCACGGAGCAGTCGTTGGTGGCCGAAGGGCTCTGGCGGTACGCGGATCAGGGAGCAGTCGTTGACGGCCGAAATCGAGACGCATAGTACTGATGGATCAAGAGCATTGTAGCGAAATTTAAGTGGCTTATCAAAGAAGAAACGTGTGTCATGTGGACACGACAGACATTAAATTACTCTACATGATTCTTTGAGGATCTCAAAGTATGCGTCAACACAACGCAACGTCAACACTTGTTAAGAACGGCCCTCAGTACTGAGATAATTGCTTCTACTTGATCTGTTATGGCGAAGAAGGAGAAAATGTGCGTTTATTTATCCAAAAAGCTGTCCCAGCACGACCGCTTGTCCCAAAGCGAAGGCACACGATGATACTGTGTTTGTTTTGGTCCGGCGCTCTGAAACCGGGTTAGAACAAATAGTGAAGTAAATTTATTGTGATGTATCTCCGTGCTTCTGTATTTCATTTCACAGAATCACTCATTCGATGGCATAACAAAGTAACTGCTTTTGTGGTTGCGAGATGGACTGCTCGAAATGGCGATTACACAAAGAAACGCATGTCACCGTAAAGCTCTCGTACCTGTTTGCA
Organism: Gracilaria domingensis; assembly: GCA_022539475.1. Lineage (NCBI taxonomy): Eukaryota > Rhodophyta > Florideophyceae > Gracilariales > Gracilariaceae > Gracilaria > Gracilaria domingensis. The sequence goes on from VCMS01000077.1 coordinate 160,996, forward strand.
AGTGGGGTTGAAATCATAAGTTGCTTTCAACCTTGTCCAATACTGCAATGAACGATTGCTGACTACGTGTAGCGGATTGCAACCAACCGTAGCACTGAAGCACTGATCTGTGAAGGGGAGTCTGCGACCATCGACTACGGTTTGTCGCTCGTGACGTGAACATGTAAACTTTGTCCTCCATTACGCTCGGTTGAGAATGTTGCAGACTTGAGGTTCACCCTACGGAGCAATGTTGTGCATGCGTTGCGCTTATCGATATCGACAGGACGTTGTCAATCTTTAATCTTGACCTGAAGTGGCTTCAACAAGCAGAGATAAGTTAGCCCTTTTACTCCTTACAGCGAGGTCATAATCATGTTTTCCGCGATTGCGTCGAGCGCAGTCTCATGTGCAGGTGCTGCTCCAATCCCGAATATTACGAGTTGAACCTTTTTCAGAGCTAGTCCAGATCAAACACCTTCTTGAAACTATATGTCATGCGACGGTTCTTTACATATTCGTACAGCTCATCAAGCTCTTCCGGCGACACCTCAACATCTTTCGGCGTCTTCACCTTTCGTTTCTGCTCATAGCGCCGGTTCGAGAGAATTGCGCAGTTGTTATTCTTTGCAAACGTCAACATTTCCCATGCATAGAGCCCCTTACTGTCGGTGAATTGAAGAAACCCTCGTTCTTTAATGTGCTTCAAAACACATGGATCATCTGCAAGTCTCTTAGTCTTTGAACCAATGTCCACGTAACTACTTGGCACGAATGCCATTGGTTTCATTCCGCGCTTGTACAGATCCTTGAGCGCTCGCACCACGTTGACCGAGCGGAAGCCCTTGCGGTCATGATACTTGGCTAGGTCCCAACCATCTACAACTATGCCATAGGTGCGCTCAGGCTCGCCTTCAGCTGGCTCAAGGCCATCAAGCTCTGCAGAGGGCTCTTTCGGTGCGGACGAAACTGGCTTTTCGCTACTGGCAGCGGGGTGCGATTCAGCGGCCGTTATATCCAGCACCGAACTCTTCTTCGAAGAAGATTTGACCTTGTCAGCGCGCGCTGAGGAAGGCAACACTGTGCTCTTCTTCGACGACGACTTGTGCGCGGACGAATGATGCGCATCAGATTTCGACGGACGAGACACATGAGCAGACGAGGCACCACTGTCGTTCATGCCAGCACTTTGCTCCGCCGACTGCGCACTGCCGTGCGGAGATGCAGATTGGGAGCGCGCTGGCGCGCTGTGCTGTGGGGAAGCATGCGAAGACGACTTGCTCTTCGACTTGGACGCCGAAACCTGGGGCGCAGACTCACTCTTCTTGTGCGCCCGCGACGACATGGGAACCATCTTGCACTTGTACGTGCGGCACGGCGCGCACTTGAGCGCGTCTCTCTTCGCGCAGCACTGCGCGCAAAGCGCGCCGAGCTGAAGCGCTCTCTTCTCGTCCATTCCGCGCGCGGGGGCAACTTGGCACGTCGAGCAGCAGCCGCCCTGGCGAGGAAGCAGCGCGCACCCGCCTGCTCGCGCCCATGTGGTGGGCGATATTTATGCGTCGCGCGTGGCTCGCCAGCCCGCGCGCACAGAGCGGTGGTAAGCCCGGCGGGGCGCGTGGCACCACGCGGAACGCGCCGATATGACTTGGCGCACGTGCTCCGGCAGGCGCTGCCCTCTCTGCAGAGATCCCCTCAGCGAGCGGCGCCAGCTCCCGCGTCTGACAGCTCTGTAAGCCACGCTCGTACCGATGCGATCGTCGTGGTTTTGGCGGGAAATGCGAATACCGAAGGGTGCGAGAGTAATGGCGGGCGCGTTGCGTTTCCCGCGCAAGCGACGTAAAGGCGGGCGACTGTGGGCGCGCCCCGTGTGCCGCCGCTTCTTCGTCACACCACGCGCACTTGCTCTCCTCGGCTCCGACCGACGTTTCGCTCCTTAGCTCCCTCTGCCCATCATGTCGAATCGCCGCTCTTCCACCGACGACACCGCCGACCCGGCGCCGCCCACGGGCTCCGCCACGGGCGGACGCGCCCCCTCTTCCTTTGCTCCTCTCGACTCCTCCCACAACCCGCTGCCAGAGTCGGATGACATCGAACTGGGGCATGAGTTCACGGTCGACGCAGACGCGGCCGAGGCGAACATCCTCACCAACAACCCCGAGGACGAGGAAGATGAAGGGGAAGATCTTCTTGGAGATGATATGGCCAACGACTATCGCCCGCTTGAGCAGCTTGATCGCTATGAGGTTGATCAGGCCGCTGAGAATGATGACGTCGCTCCGATGAGCGTTGCTGCTAGGAGGCGCGCGGAGCGTGAGCTGAACCGACGCGATATCCAGTCCCGCCGCAATGATCAACGCGGCATGGGCGCCGATGTTCGCATGAATGACTCGGATTCTGAGGAAGAAGGTGTGGCTGGCTTCCAAGGTCGTCGCAACAGACGCCTTGCCATCGTTGCCGGAAGTCGCGGTCTTCCCGACAACGCCGCTGATGCTGAAGCTACTGGTGCACAAAATGGCTCGCAGACGCCGGTTCTCAGCTTCGGTCAGGAAGAAATGCACGTTTCCATGCGAGATGAGCCCATTGATTTGGATGCCACTGCCTTCCGCGATCAGCCCATCTCTCAAATCGTGCAAGAAGAGAGGGTTAAGAGCGAGCTTGCCAGAAGGTTTGAAAGCTTTCTGAAGAGCTTTACCGATCAGAAGACTGAGTCGTTCGTGTACATGGACCGTATTCGAGCCATGGCTGCGAACAATGCCCAGAGTCTTGTTATCGACTTTCGTCATTTCACGCTGGCTGAGCCCACGGTTGCGACATGGCTTGCGGATGCCCCGACTCCAATCCTTGAGATTTACAACCAGGTCGCCACTGCCCTAACTTTCACCATTTTCAAACACTATTCCCGAGTCAAGCCGGAAATATATGTTCGCATTGCCGACTTTCCCATCCTGGACAATCTAAGGGACATTCGCCATGTCCATCTCAACACGCTCATCAAGGTCAGCGGTGTGGTCACTCGTCGTTCAAGCGTGTTTCCTCATCTTCGAAATGTCAGGCTCAATTGCGAAAAGTGCCACAGAGTGTTGACCCCTCCAGCCATGTCCACTTTGAGACCAGAGCGGAGCATACGCGCATGTCCGGAATGCGAATCGAGGGGTCCGTTTACTATCAACTCTGAACTAAGTTCCTTCGGCAACTTCCAAAAGCTCACTTTGCAAGAGAGACCAGGATCTGTTCCGGCCGGTCGCTTGCCGAGGTACAAGGAGATCATCGTGCTCGATGACCTTATCGATTGTGCGAGACCTGGTGAAGAGGTTGAGGTAACCGGCACCTATCGACATAACATGGATGCCTCCATTAACATTCAGAACGGCTTCCCTGTCTTCTCGACAATAATAGAAGCAAACTACGTCCGCAAGGTAGAAGACGCTCATGCAGAAAGCGAGCTTACCGATGACGACGTCGCTGAGATCCGAAAACTATCTCGAGATCCCCGTATTGCTGAGAGAATGTTTGCATCGATTGCGCCAAGTATATACGGTCATTCGAACATCAAGCGTGCATTGGCCTTGGCATTATTCGGGGGACAAGCTAAAGAAGTTGGGGAGAAGCATCGTATTCGAGGTGATATCAACTGTTTACTTCTTGGTGATCCAGGAACGGCAAAGTCACAGTTTCTCAAGTATGTTGAGAAAACGGCTAACCGAGCTGTGTACACGACTGGAAAGGGCGCATCTGCGGTTGGTTTGACTGCAGTGGTGCACAAAGATCCGGTAACAAGGGAATGGACTCTCGAGGGAGGCGCCTTGGTGCTAGCTGATAGAGGTGTATGTCTCATTGACGAGTTCGACAAAATGAATGATACTGATCGTACTTCAATTCATGAAGCAATGGAACAGCAGAGCATTTCGGTGTCTAAGGCTGGCATCGTTACAACCCTCCAGGCTAGGTGCTCGGTATTCGCCGCAGCAAATCCCCTGAAGGGGCGGTATGATCCTTCGATCTCTTTCTACGACAATGTGGACTTGACGGAACCAATTCTGTCTCGTTTTGACGTTCTATGTGTCGTACGAGATACAGTCGACGCCTCAAAGGACGAAACTCTGGCCAAGTTTGTCGTAGGTTCTCACATGAAGTCACACCCACAGCTAGTCGAGGATGATGAGGATTCTGAGGATGGCGAAAGCAAAAAGAATGAAGTTGTTGAATATGGCTCCACTTCTGTAGAGCTTATCCCTCAGCCCATGCTTCGAAAGTACTTGAGATACGCCAGAAGAGCAGTTGCGCCAAAGCTCAGCAATATGGATAAGGAAAAGGTTACTTCATTGTACATCGATTTGCGAAGGGAATCCACGTCCTCCGGTGGAATGCCGATTGCTCTTCGACACTTGGAATCCATCATCCGATTGGCTGAAAGCAACGCTAGGCTTCACTTGCGCGAATATGTTCGTGATGATGATATCAACACAGCTATCGCAGTGATTTTGGAATCGTTCTTTGCCAGCCAGAAGTATTCGTTGATGCGGCAAATGCGTCGCAGATTCCACAAGTATCTCTCGTTCCGCAGGGATGACAACGAGCTATTACTTTATATTTTGAATGGCCTCGTCAGGGATTATTCATCAACGCAACTGGCCGTTCAAGACGAGAAGGACAGCGAGGAAGCTTCAGGCAGCGATCGACAACGGCGACGAGTTGAAGTTGACATGGAAGACTTCGAGGCGAGAGCTCGGGAACTGAATGTGTATACGTGCCAGAGGTTCTACGAAAGTTCTTTGTTCAAGAAATGGAATTTCTCTGTGGACCAGAGTCGTCAAGTCATCTTAAAGGCGCTGTAGAGTTTCCCCCCTTTGAATGAAAACTGTTGTAAAGAAATATCGTTCTCCTCTAAAGGAAACCAACTTTTAAGGTCTCATACCATTCCGGTATGTCATCACATGTTCATAAGCTCCGACACATCTATCAGTCCTGTTCAGATACGTTCAAGTCTATCGCTGCAATAATCTGACTCCTTTGGATGCAATGCAGAGGCAAGGATTTCCCCAGAACTCCATTTGGGGATACTGGGTCTTCTTCCACTCTACTTCAATTCCCAGACTGAGCTAGCCTCTTGCAAAGAATGCCTCCTGTCCTGCACATACGTAACCGATAAAGAAATTTACAAAGACAAACTCGTTTACGCAAATAGTGTTGAACAGAGTCAAGCGGTGAGAGTCTTTCAAGATTTTCATGAACAGTATCGCTGTACAGATTTTCGCTTCTCTCCCGCATGCAAATCGAGACTGACGTCAATCAAAGCTGCTCGACTTACGATAAGAAGCTTCTTACGCGTTAATTAGTTCTACACACTAAAGTACACCAAAAGTAAGACATGATGGGGGTCAAAATTAAGCATACAATGACGCGGGATTTGCAGCTACTTCACCGCCTTGTCGTCATCGACAAAAATATGTCCCCAGTATCTGCTCTATCATTTCCTTAAGATAGTTGCCGAGGAATCACGGAGCAACTTCGCCCACTCCATGCAAGCAGGGCGTCAACATCGACATGAACATCAGAACTTTGCAGCTTGGCTACGTCCTGGTCAGCACGAACGTAGGAGCTTCGCCAGTCATGAACATCACCTGCTAGTACTGCAATACTATGGGGTAGCGATGTTATAAACCGTTTGGCCTCCTCTGGACCCAACATAGCGTCTTCTACGTCCTCTGTATCTGTCTCATTCCATCCCAAGAATCGCATCACAATTTTCAGAGGGACCATATTCGGCTGCGAATACACCGGACTTTCATTCCAGACACTCATCTTCAGCATAGTGACAAGGGCTCTTTCTCTCACAAAAGGAATCAAACCTTCCATGACTTGTTTTGTGCGGCCATTGGTGGCCAAGTGTGCGACACTTCTTTGAAGACGATTAAAGAAGTAGATCCAATTGTTGCTGAGCACAGTTCTGAGTACTTGTGAGCATTCAAACACTTTCATATCATGTAGTAAGCCATGCCCAGCCGGAAAGCAACGCATTTCTTCAGCGACACGAAGCATTGTTTGTGGGGTTCTAGAGCGAATGCGATCATAATCATCTTTGAATGAAAACAACAATGACAGAAACCAGTGACCTATGAACTCGTGCTCGAACCTGCCCCATTGAGTCACTCTTTTGCTTTGTTTCACAAGATCTGAGCAGTATTTGGCAAAATCATTGAAGGAGCCCATCTGTAATGCCGCGCATACCTGGATTCGAATGCACTCCAGCACTGTCCCAATTCTTGTTCCACGGCCGCTTAATTTTGTCACTACCTTAGTTAATTCTCCGCAGAGCTTTTCGTACTCGTACTCTCCACTCTCATACTCTTTCTTCAGATCGTCTACCTTTCGGAGCAGAGATGAAATTTCGTCACGGCTCTGAACGGTACTATCAGCTGGCTCCCACCAAGTAAGGGAAGATCCAAAGCGCTCGTGGCATTTTGTCAGATAAAAGCTCTTTTCCACCGAGACTCTGGACGCAAGTTGACGATCTTGCGATTCCGGTGATATTTTCCACGTCAAAACGAACTCCTTAACTCTAGGCTTGTTCTTCTCTGGAATTCTTTCTTCTTCTGTGGGTCTTGAACGAGATGTATGTCTCCCATAAGGATCATATGCTTCATTGGCATATGTTGCTTGTGGCCTTGCAGCAATCACGGTTGCCTCAGGATATCCACCACGTCTTTGAACATCGTTCTTGTTCCATCGCGGGTTTGTTTCTTGATATTCATAGATAGAGTGATAGTCCATCCCGCGAATCGTACTGCGATTATACCCACGCTCACGCGACTCATCGCTCCGCCGCGCGTCAGTTTCAATCTGTTCCTGAAACCCTCGTCCGGGATTTGCTTCCGACGTAGGATGGCTTCTCCTCTCCATGCCATCAGAATACGCATTGCCATCCGCAACAGGTGACTGCGGTGGCTGCGGTGCTGCGGGTGAAACGGGCTGCTCTGGTTGAGGCTCTTGACGTTTTACGAGCTGATCTTCATGAACCACAAGCACGTTCGATTTCATCTCATCAATCTTTCCATACAATTCGCCGGTAGCAAGTGGTCTTTGATACCACGGTTCCCTTCGAAGCGTGCAATGCTTGTAATGATGATCGTAGACAGAACGAATTTCAATACGAACAGCTGCAGTGATTCTATTGTCTCTCTCGGCACGCGCTAGCCTTGCAGCATTCTGAAGAGAGCGCATCGCCCAATCCTTAAACTCTTTTGGCCACTTGCTCAGATCCTCTTCAGTAAACATGGCAGCTCTGGCGGACAACTGCGCTTCTCTTTGTCTTTTTTGTTCTGAAGTTGTGAGTTGTTCCCGGAACTCTTCTTCAGTAAGCTGTATTTGCCTTCGTTTACCCTCTTCATCCAAGAGACCAGCATTTCTCAAGTGCTGATATTGCCTTTGATGGCCTCTACTTCGATCATGAGATGTTTTGGTAGATGGAGTGTTAAACGGTAGTTCACAAATGTCGCAGTATAAATCGGTCTGATATTCTTGTTCTTTATCCACTTTTGGAATAAAACCGCCGCGTGGCACTCGCTTGTCTTTTCGTCTTCTTTGCATGTCTACCTCTTCGACAGGCGAATTTTGCTGTACTGGTTCATCTGTAAGAAGGGCGGCGCGATTCAAGTCTTTGCTTGGTTGGGATGAAGGACGTGGAGTAATGGCATCGCTAAAGTACCTTCTTCGCTTTTCTCGCGGGACATGTACAGGTGGGCTTGGCGAGTCGTGGTGCGCAACTTGACGAACTTCTTGTCGCTGTTCACGAGGATCGTTCCAGTTGCTTCCTCGAAATTGGTTGCCGCGATCGCGCCCATGACCAGGGCCTCTTCCGCGCCCTCTGCCTCGACCTCGACCGCGACCGCGACCGCGACCGCGATTCATCCGGCTGTTTCCGAACAGCTGGTAGAAGCGCTCCCCAGAGAAACGGTTCCCAGAGCCTTGGGACGAAGACATGATTGAGTGTGGAAGGACACACGGGTAGGCAGTTGGGAGATGGGGACTGCTAGAGGCAAAGGCTCTAGAGAAGCATTAGGGTCGATGCTTGAAGAGCAGGGTGGCCCAACGGAAACTGCGCACGAAGCGCCGAACGGCGAGCAAATTGCCGGAGCAAGATGCAATCTCAGCGAGAGATGAACGCGTCTGCTCTCCTGCGCTCTTCTGGGCCTCGAGCAGTGATCTTCGTGAGTTAAAAATAATGACAATTTCTGACAGCCGCCACTCCGTGGCGGCCGCGGGCCCAGCCGTTCAGAAGCTTTACGCCGTCCTGGATTAGTCAGATAAGTCAGGTATAAATCTCATACAGGGATATAGGTATCCTTCGATTCACGTTGGGTTTGAAAGTTGTTAGCACCAACGCATAGTTCGGTACGTTTGTCAAGGGGTTCTCAAGCGAACGAAGAATGGACCAATTCCTGTGACATACGGCAAGTTTGATCTTTCCTTTGTGACCAAAAACTTCATTTTGCACTCCCCCATTCGTCATTCGTTAGAAGTGCAAGGCATGAAAGTTAGAAACAATGTTTCTGAACAGCCAGGAATGCCTACTTTCAAACGTCCGCGCAAGGGATGAAGACACGACACGTTGTGCAGAAGGCTTTTGAGACGCTCCCCTCAAGGTCCTCGTAACGGTGTGAAAAAATCAGGAGCCTGGCTTTTCATCGTTTCGATGACGTTGACATTTCGATTTCTCTCGTCTCACGCGAAAGCGTGTCAAGATACGTACGCACGTTGTGCAGGGTGTAGGCGCAGGCGTGCTTCCAGAATTTTCATGTACAGCACTGCTACAGTTGGACTTGTTCGTCAAACAGCACTCTGTCTACTGAAGCAATCGACCGGCACATACGAAGGTGTATAAAGCGTATAAAGGTACAAGTCGCCTGGCCCACAAAAACTAAGCTTTATCATGGTGTGGTACCAATGGTGTTCGAGGTGTTGGTCGCCTACCCTTGTAGCTGGCGGTGAACACGAGCTCAAGCGTGGGTGCTGAGGAATCAAATTTATCAATTTACAGAAAGTAGTCTGGACTACGTCGGGAAACGTGATCTTCTCCTCGCCGGGGCGCCGGGTCAAATTGTAGGAAGGTATAGTTCTTATTCTCTGTAGCAGCAGCAAAGAAAAGGTCAGCAGAGTGCTCTCAAAGGCGCAGTCTTGAAAACATGCGATGTATGAACAGAATAACATACCGTCTAATTCCATGATAGCGGCCTGGTTTCCACATCGATAACAATAGTTGGGGGCAGAGAAAATGGTGACGACGTTTCGGTCGTGACACCAGTTGTAGCCCTCCATAACGAGCTGATGCGCTCGAGCAATCAAAGTGATGGAGTTGTTGTGGTTGAACTGGTCCGAAATGTCCTGGCCAAAGGTGTAGCCCGCACCTCTGGGCGATATTCCCCAGCCACAGCGGTCATCCGGATCCGACCACAGCAAGTCACACATGGGCCCCTCGTGCGGGACTTCTTGCACGCGATCGAGCTCGCGAATCTGATCCAGTGTCTCAATGCTCGGAGACAAGCCGCCATGTAAACAAAAGATACTAATCTCTACCAAAGCCGTCAATGGCAGATAGTCGAACATATCGGTGAAAAACTTCCATACGTTTGCGTTGCCGTACTTGCGCAAACACTCGTCGTAAAAGCCGTAGACCTGGGTGATCTGACGACTCTCATGGTTGCCACGCAAAATGGTGACGCGATGAGGATATCGGACCTTGAGGCACACGAGTGCGGTAACAGTTTCAACAGAATAATAGCCGCGATCGACGTAATCGCCCATGAAAAGGTAGTTGGTATCCGGACAGGTGCCGCCAATCCTGAAGAGCTCCAGCAAATCGTGGTACTGGCCATGGATATCGCCGCTGACGGTGACGGGGCAGTTGACGGCCTGCACGTTGGACTCCTCCATGAGAATCTCCCTGGCCTTCTCGCACAGGCTCTTGACCTCCTCCTCGGCGAGCGGCTTGCACGACTCGGACAGCAGCTGCTCGAGGAAGCGATCGAGATCGGCGTTGGACAGCGAGATGGGCGAGGGCGTGGGGGCGGGCGGCGCGGCGGCGGGGACGGGCGCGACGGGCGGCTTGGGCGGCACCGGCGCCGTATCAACCTCGGCGCCCGACATGACGAGCCGGAATCAGCGGCAAACGCGCGGCGACAAACTGTTGGAACGGCGCCGAGCGCGAGAGAGCGCTGCGCAGCAGCAGCAAGCGAGGCGCGGCGGGCGGGGAGGAAGGGGGGGGGGGGGGGGGGCGGGAGGAACGCGACGGTGTCGACGGCGAGTGAGCGCGCGGCGTGCAAGTGACGTGTTTCGATTTGAGCGCGTCTGGCGGGGGGGGGGTGGGGGTGGGGGTCGGGCTGTGGCAGCCGCGCCCGCGCGCCGCCAGCGGCAGCGCGCAAAAAGCGCGCGCGCGGCGGTGCGTCGCGCGGCGCGCGCTCTCGCGCGCGCGCCATGAAAAAATTCGGCGCTTCGACGTGTGCGGCGACGCGCGCGCCACGGCCGCGCCGCCGCGGCGCGGCGCGCGCACTCGCGCGGCGGCCACGCGGCCACGCGTGCACGTGGCGCCGGCCGCTACACGTCGGCGCGCGCCGCGCGCCGCGCTGACGTGTGGCAAAAGGGCGCGGCGCGGCGCGGGTTGCGCCGCTGCCGGCGCGCCATTCGCCGCCGCGGCGCGCGCGCGCGCGGCGAATCCGCGTGCCGCTCGCTCTGCAGCTCGCGCGCCGCGCGCAGAGATGCCACAGCGTCGTTTTCCGGAGACGTCACGCTCCGGAACGCCGCCTCCCGGCGTGCCATAAAGCCGCCGCCGCCATGTCCGTCTGCCGCCGCCCCCGCCTCGCGTTTGGTACGTTGCCACCGAGCAGCTCCCCTCGCACAGCGATTCGCCTGCGCGCGTCTTCATCTTCCTCGCCGTCGCTCTGCGCTGCGCTCCACCACCACCACCACCACCGCCGCCGCCGCCGCCGCTACCACCGCCCGCCTATCCCGCGTTAGATGAAGCGCAGACATGCTGCCTGCCTTGCTGCTGGTCTCCCCCGCGGTCGTCCTTCCCACGGCCGATCACGCCGCGCTCAACCAAACCACCGCCTCCATCCGCTCGCTGTGTGACGCCGACTCCAAGCCCTTCCTGCTGGGGCCCTTCATCAACAGCTGGTGGATTCTCTTCATCACCCTGGCCACCGCCCTTCCCTGGGCCGTCGTCGCCGTGTGGGACGCCATTGACGCATCGTACCGCACCAAGAACGAGGTCGCCAGACGACTGCTGCTCTCCACCTCGTGCCTGCTCGTCGCCTACGTCTGCGGCTTGCTGTTTTCCGTCTCGCTCGCCTACTACCTCATCAAGTGCGCCGAGCGCGAACGCCAGGATGAGGTAGCCGCCGTGCTCGCGCTGCTGCTGTTCAACGTGTGGCACATCGGCCGCAACATCTTCGGCTGGGCCCAGTTCTTCGCCATCCACAAGCTGCAAACCCCGTTTGTGCTGCTGCAGAACAACTTTGCCATCTCCTTCCCGGGGCCGCGCGCCCTGTTTCCGAAGAAGGACTGCATCCAAGGGCTGGAACAGCTGCGCGTCTCCAACCGTCTGTTCGACAACGAGTGGACCAACAAGACCCTTATCTCAGCCCGTTCTTCAAGATTGCCCTGCCAGCGTCGCCCGCCCTTCCCACCCCCGAGTACGAGGCCTGGGCCATTGCGCTGTGGCGCGCGTGGTGGACGCAGGATACCTCGCCGCGAAATGGTCGTGACCTCACCGTCGCCGAGGAGCGATTCCGATGCGATCGACTGCATCGCGAGGCCAACGTCTACGATTTACTCGAGACATGTACGTACCTACCTCCTTACGACTTTTGCGTCACATTTTGTTCTGCACTCTACCCAGACCACTAACCAACTTCCATCCACACAGACCCTAGCGGACTCGAACCGTACACAGATAAAGAGGGACACCTCCACGAGCGCGTCGTCATGAACCAAAGCACCAACACCAGAATCACCACCAAGGATCAATGGGCAAAGGCGCTCATGACCTACGGCTCTGATGAAGGTCAGCAGGACACGCACGGAGGCGCGCTGCGAAGCGTAATGGACCCGTCCACCGCCTGCGGCATTGCCATACTGATCCACGAAAAGATCACCCGCGTTCCGAATCGAATGAGTGCCTTGTGGTACAACACCGCCAAATTTGAGGAGCGATACCGCGTGCTAAGCGAGGAGACAAAGGAAAGCGAACAATTTGAGCACTTGATGTTTCCCACCTGGGCTAGTTGGCTGCATCTTGCGCAGGATATTGCGTCGCATCTTGAGCGACCCCATGTATCTGAGTGATATGAACCTTACGGTTTACGCGGGAGAGTTGGCGAGTGCTAGCCTCATCCTCAGTCGCTATTACATCAGGTATAGACGGCTGGTGGAAATCATCCATCAGACGGGGCTGGAAGCGCGCTGGACGTTTGGATGGAGCGGACTTTTGGCGTGTTTCACGCACTTGTGGACCAAGGAACGAATCTTCGTGGCGATGCTAAACGGATTATCACTCCTCGCGCTCACGTCCACAGACGACCTAGAGTACTTGGACCCCAACGTAAGGTCCATGCTATACGGCTACGCAGCATTTGAAGTGAGCGACCGCGCAGTGGGGAAGCGAATTGCAGAAGACCGCAAGGACGAACTGCTCAAACGGTACAAGGAGAACAAGGGCAAGACGTGTCGAGGAAGCGGTGTGTGTGCGATTCGAATGGCATGTCAGACGCTCAAGTTACCGGCTGAGGCGAGTCATATGGATGGACTGCCCGCGTTTAGCGCCGGATGGGCGAGCGAATTCATCGAGAGAAAACCAGGCAATCAGACGCCCGAACACGGGCTGAACCACGACGAAGTGGAGGCGCGCTTCGGAAGTAGCAACGCGTGGCGCTACCCGCACACACAGACCTGACGGTCTGTTTTGTGCGCTGCATGACGTACCGACGGTACTAGGTAGCTGCACTAGCCCCAGACACTAACTTTTTTACTCCGAATCTACTGAACCGTTGGGATCTACCCTTGGTACAGTATACCCTCGCATTGCGAAGTTCGCAGATTCTTCATTGTATATTTGGCGACGGGGTTGACGCATGTGTGGGCGAAACGCCGAAGGTAGAAGCGTGTGACCGAACTGTTTTACGGAAATTCACTCTGCCGCGCAGCGCGTGATCGGGTGGGCGCAGTGGCCAATGGCGCTTCGCCAGTTGGCGTGCGCCACCACCTTTGGAGATTCACCCGCGCGCTGCCAGTTGCCTGCCGATGTCGTAACCATAAAGATAACGCGCTCCACCTCAACTCGCCTCGCCCCCGTCGCCAGCGTCGCGCTTTCCGCCCCTGTTCGCCATGGCTTCCGCCGCAACCCAGCAGTGGATAGAAATATTCCATAGCAAGCCGTCAATGCGGTACTGCCATCTGCTCGAAAAGCTACCGGATGGCACCTTCTCAAGCCGTCTCTGGACAATCGTCTCCGAGATGCCTCTCACATTCGCGCCGGCTTCCGCGTCTTTCGCCTGCCGTTTCGGCGCGTAGAGTTCGTGCTTACCAACGGCACCAACCGAAATTGGGAGGATAATAATGGCCATAACTATGTCATCGACGTCCCTGGTCGTTACGTCGTCGAGCATGGAATTCGTCGCGTCGCCGATGCCGACGCGAATGAATGTGTTCAAACCGTCTTTCGCCCAACGATCGTTTCATCCAGCTCTGTTTCAGGGCCGATTTGTGGGACAAGTGCTTCTGTTCCTTCCAGAGTGATGACAATGAGTGGACAAAGCCGCCTGGAGAGCTCATGACCCTCGTGCCTAAGGATCAGCCAGGACGTTACTTTGAAATTTCTGTAGAGGCTTCTCGTATGGCTTGTGCGTTCAACGATGGCGGTGAGAACTGGGACTCTAGATTAAACAACAATTACCTTATCGGATGCCCCGGCAAGTATGAAGTTAGTGGCGGCGCTGCCACGTACGTTTCACCCTCCGATAAGGATTTGAAGGCAATGCCTACCAAGGAAGCCGTGTCGGTGCCTGCCGCTTCGGGTCTCGGGATAGCAGCTCCGGCCTTACCGGCCGTTGTGCAGTAGCGCTGTGTATCTTATCACGTCACGGTACCGTCGTACCCCAACGGTATCCTTACTCAAAATAAGTGTGGTTGATACAAAATGTAGCCAAGAATCTTGACATGCCATAGCGATTGTGGCCACACCATTTTGCGTTGCTGTCTCTGCGTCTTGTGAAAAGTGTTGGTTGGCAGCTTTGATACACTGTTGATCACGCGTGCCCAGTTTATACTTGATTCAAACGACTTCACAGGGTAATCCGGATGAAGACTGCATGTAAACAAATAGCTTGCACCTTTCTAGTATTTGCTGCACCAGCGACTTTCCGTGCTACAACGTTCCTTCCGAGCGCTGCCAGACGACAGCAGCTGTTCTGACCTCAACGACTGGCAATCAAACGAAGATGATGGTCATGCTCATCTTGGTTTTGTGCTCTGTGGAATGAGTACTCATGTTCGAAAGTCCTTCGGTATCAGATTGTTTCATATTGTTACGACAAATAGCTGTGACCACCAAGCTTTTGGCCACTAGTAATGCGTTGAAAATGCAACTCGCCCTCTTATTGATAGAAGTACGAAAGATACGCTCGAGGTATCTTTCTTGCCGAAGATGCAGAGCAGCTAGGACATCTTCCACTGGAAAGTTCAAAGGGCCTCGAGGATATCTACAACATGCGCGAGCGCTTGCGAGTTGTCTTGCTCGCGTGGACGCCGAAAAGCAGGAAAACGAAAATCGCCTGTGTCACGTACTTTTTCGTCATCTTAACTTTAATTTCCGAAAGTTTCGGTGGACACACGCATGCTTGGACGCATAGGTAGTCGACTGGTTAGTCAAGTAGCGCTTTGAAGTCAATGATCGCTCCTTGTAACAGACCCAACATCTTGAGACCTGGCTTTCTCACCATGTTACTATCGAAGCTGATGGATTGTTTCTACTATCTCTTTTATATTTTCCTGAAGTTGTTGCACACTATATCAAAGAAAGCCGCGAACGCGAACGCCCGCTTTCAAATTTTGTTTGAGCAGTGTCAGGGCAAATTGCGGACGGAAAAGGCGGTGGTGGAAACCCGAATCATGTCGCATTATCTGGTGCCATCTCTAATGATATGCAAGCGGTATGGAGTAATGTGCAGAGCCTTATCTCGCGCGGTACGAGGCACATTACTCTCCACGATCCAAACGAAAAGATCGATGCGTCTGAAGTTGAGCGACTGGTGAAGGAAAGTCATATTGGTTTGGCATGCAAGGTTATACAGATCGGTTCAAGGTACACATTGGAATCAGTTATTCGAAGCGTTGCCAATTCGAGTGTGGACAAAGTTAGTGGCTTGGACGGATCATAGGAATACGAACATATACCGAGGTGATCGGCGCTGAACTCGAAATCGTCATAACCATCGTGGAGGGACGAAGCGGAGTGCCCCTCCTTACCCGCGCGCTCGAACACTGGCACATTCGACAGATATTGAAACCTCTCTACTTTGCCCCGAGTCTGTCACCGAATGGTTGGATAGCAACGCCGCCAGATGCATGCTGCCGTCCGAACCCGATGTCGTTATGGTTTTTCCATCATCGCTTTCGTCGTGGGCACCTGTGCTGGACGGGTTTCCTGTGTGGCAACTTCGTCTGTCTCAAATCGTGTTCGCAAGCATACCCATCAAGAGTCTGAAATTGCAAGAGTTACTACGACTTGTTACCAAAGCGTCAAGTGCGCCGAAACGCTTTGGCAGATAGCGGACTAATTCCTTACACGGATGTGCATCACATTACCTAACATTCGACAGAAGCATACAGTTTTTTTTTTTTTTTCGAAGTTGGGATGGTACGCCTGATGGTTTCGGCTGATACCACGCCAAGGCAATCATCATTCCACGACTATCTTTTACCGAATAATCATACGGGCGAAGTGATGTTGGAGGGTTGAAACAAATTCAAGCCATCCTCAGCGGTACTAACGATCAGAGAAGGACATGACGGATGCCATTGCGCTTCTTTAACATTCACTTGCCCCATGTGGACGAAAAGAAGCTGCGGTGGAAATTCATCCGCCCAGAAAGCACCACACCTTCTCGCAATTCCTCCTCTGCATCTCGTTCAACAGCAAGGTCCCACACTGATACAGTTCCATCCTCTGAACTGACGCAGAGCATAGAAGTATCGGTAGGGTTCCATTGCACGGAGGTTATTGGTTTTGTGTGCTGATTAAATTCTGCAGCCGCTTTAGGTCCTCCATCACCTGCAGTGGTCAAATATCGCATATCCAGACCCTGACCAAACCTCATCTCCTCCACTCACTATCAAATGGGTTTCGTTCCTGTTCCAGGAAATACGTTGACATCTGCGTCATGCGCTTTTTCGATAGCGAGAGCATTCCGTCTTCTTTCCCGAGTGTCCCATATCCGTATTGATTTATCTGCACTACAGCTAGCAAAAACATTTTGTTCATTGGGAGACCATTGAATGTCTTCCACAGACTTTCGATGACCACTGTAACGATCCGGAGATGTAGTGAACGCGGCCCTTCTCGATTTGATGGTTGAGTCAAATATATACTTCCGTTTAATGCTCCAGTGAGCATATGTGCTCGCAACTCGGCTCCAATCCAACGCATAACCTTCCACTCCATGACCTCTGAAAGAGTACATGGGCTTGATGTTAGAGGGTGAAATGGAATTTGGTGGTCTCATTCTTCGGCGACTATCCAGGTTCAAAACGTCCAATGCAGGAGCCACATCTGTGATATAGAATCGACCAGAAGAACTCCACGCAGCGACAATGTTCGGATGCTGGGGCATTGTGCGAATACGATTGACGACGGAGTCGAATTTTATGTCAACGTTCTGCAAAACCGGATTTCGACTTGGTAGTGAGAGCTTATCTTCTTCTTGGTCACTGTCTCCTTCATCGTCTTCATCGTCCGAAGATTCGTCAGACGAGTCATCTTCGGCACCCACTGTCTTGACCGCGCTCGGCTTTCCTTTGCGGCTACTTGTTCTATGCATATTGGTCACCTTGAGACACACGAGTTTGTTCTTCGAATTGGTACCTGCTTGAGAGCCAAGCACAAGGGTGGTATTCATGGGATATGTTTGTTGGAGCAATGGTGAGATGTTGCTGTATTCACCACTAGCATCAGAACATATAAAATCAAACGACAGAGACGGCCATTCCATCGTGAAACGATGATATTGATCATATGCAGTTTGATCATAGACGAGTTTTTCACCCTCACCAACTTTATCCTTGCGGGTCTAAACACACCGCGGCGTTGACCATCATGGGGTCCGAATTCGGCGCGGGGTTGTTCATCTTCGCTCTGGGTTCTTCTTCATACTCATCGCGTAGGGATTTCAAAACCGTTTCGGTATCCGGTTCCTCCTGCTGCCTGCTCAGTTGAGTCTCAGCTTGCGCTTCCTCAAAGCAGACGACGGGGATGCATTCGCCTCATTGCTTGATGAGGCAGGGAAGCGCGTAACTGCGAGCGCGACATTTTGGGCTTACCCCGAGTTTTGGCGCTTCTGTTCTTCGGTCCTGCCATGGTTCCACAAACTGCTCGCGCAGCAACAGGACGCAGCACAACGCACGCGCGACGCGACGGCGAAGACGTCAGAGTGTGTCGTGCTCCGCGTTGATCCAGCTGCCACGGCGAACATTGCACGCCTGGCCGGCGTCACTGTAAAAATATCTTGCTGTCAAGCGCTCTGAACTGCGCAAGGGAGCTCGAGCACATGCGGTACGGTACGACGAATCGACGATGGGACAAACGGGCCTTCTCAGAAAAAGCTTCCAGGACCACACGCCTCTGCGCCCCGTCCAGCGGTATCATCCACGCTGCAAGACGAGGCGAGGAGTGCTCCTCGAGAGGGAGTGCCTTGAAACCCCTTCTGACTCACAAATCAATGACTTGGTCGAAGCCACTCCAAGCCTACGCTGGTTGAGAATTTGAAGTCCAGCCCTCGCGACAGCACTGGGCCTCTGCTACCACAAAATCGTCTAGTCTTTGTGCCCAAAGTCCGACCTGCTTTGCTTCCAAGAAGCCACCAAGGTTGTGTCATGGACCTCAAAACGTTATCGTCACCTTGTGCGGAAAGCAGTCGCCAGGAGCGCTCGCGTCTGTCATGCACGTACTCTCTACAGAAGATTCAGAGCTCATCGACTTTGGCCAGCTCGTCGTGCGCAATCGCTTCATCGCAACGGCGCTTATATCAGCCAAGGGCGCTCATGAGCAGTAAAGGAAATTCTCTTCCGCGCTCACAAGGCTCAAATTCAGGTTCACTTCAACGTTGCACGCGGTCCGCTCACATCTCCAATCGTCTTTGTCATCCTATTCTGTGATCAAGGATCAATACATTCTCACTGTGTTTTCTCCGGCTTTATTCCGCCAAAACTACTCGCAAAGGTAGCTCAAATTTTGCTCGACGGTGATGCTAAGATCATCTCTATAATCGTCTCACAGAGGAGGGAGATAAGTATATGTGCTTGGAATTCACCATGACGTCGCAGACGAGCTGGTAATACAAAGCTTCAACGCCAGCTTTTTGAGCTCGGTCGAACTGAATTTCAGTGCGATCTTGCCCTCCAGAAGGGCAACGTATCTCGCAAGGCCAAGAGAATGGTCGTCTTCGACCTCAGTTGGACTCTTGTTCAGTGTGATTCCATCAATATCTTGCTTCATGCAGCAATATAGACGTGCAACGAGGAGGAGCAGAAGTTCCGTAGCGGAGAAATCAGTGGTTTGGAGTGGGTTCGCTTCAGAGTACAGCTACTAAAAGATTCAATGCGGAGGAAGTGAACAGCAGATCAGTTCAAAGCTTGGTTTACACAAATGGCGCTGTCGAATTGTGCAAGGGTCTGAAACGTCTAGGATGTAAACTCGCCATCGTGTCTTCTGGCTCGAAAGACATCGCCATGGCTGCGAAAGAAGCTCTTGACCTAGACTTCGTCTTCGGCAATGTTGTTGAATCGATTCGGCGGGAATGTTCACTGGAACACTTAAGGAACCTGTTGTTGATGCTCAACGAAAGTCTGATCTTATTGCGATGTTAGCGATGCAGGAACGCATTGACTCTGAACAAGTCATTGCAGTGGGCGACGGTCCGGTTAGTGCAAAGATGCTGGAGAGTGTTGGTATGAGCATTGCCTTTGATCAACCAGATGCACTGGACTCTGTCCACAGCGGGAGAATTGGGAGTAAGAGTCTTGCTAGCGTTCTCTATTTGCTAGGTGTTTCAGGGCATGATTTCCGAACGGTTACTGCTAGCTAATCCAAAGGCTTTAGTTCTAACAATCGCGGTCAAGCTGAATCCTTTGAACCGGAAAATTGTCCACCTTCTATACAATAGACCTACCTCATCATTTATCTGTATTTCGTTTAAACCTGAAGAATTGACGAGTTCGTTTCTTTCGAGAGAAAAGTATGTAACTAATATTAAATTTGTAATTTATATCAGAATTGTGGACGTCATTTTTGAACGGAATGACGCGGGTGGTGACAAACCCAACGGAAGTGCAGGGGGTACCAGCCAAATTAATGGCAATGTGCAGATGTGCACAATAAATAAACAACAAATAAAAACGGCTAAAGCCACGCCAACTCCAGACGAGGACTCGAAATAATTCGGCTAAATTCTGCGTCAAACTTCAGACACAGATTCGAACCAACGGCTAAAGCCGTGCCAAATTTCCGACACAGCTCGACTTCACTCGGCAAAAGTCTGTGTCAAACTTCAGAAACGAACTCGAAATAATAAAAGAAAATAATAGGAGCCAATAGCCAGAGGTAGGCAAAGGATAAAACAAAGAAAAAAAGTGAAAGGCCAGAACCACAAGTGATCAAGAGGAGAGTGCATGACAATTGACGCAACCACACCACACTACAAGGAGCAAAGAAAACAAAGTTGACGGAAAGGTTGACCAGCAAGTGTTGCTGTTTATGTCGAGATGTGTGATTGGTGGCTGGTTGGAGAGAACCAAACAATGGTCAACTCGAATGCAACCCTGCTTATAGAGAAGATTGCTACCCTCTATTCTAGCTTTCGTTTAAGGGTAGCAAATCGTTGAAACCATTTCTACGCATTTCTAATTTCTACTCTATCGCAAAATTAATTCTAGTCACTTTGTCGCCTTACTAATGCCTTACTAGTTCCTCCTCTGAAGCTCCCAGCCATTGAGCTATTTCTAACACTTTGTTTGGGAGCTTCTAGAAATTTTAGATTAAAGTAAGAATTCTAAAGAAGATCATTCAAGAACTCAGAAGCGCCTGTGTTTTAAACGTAGAAATTGCACATATCTGAAAAGAAATAAAGAGGAATTTGTAAGTGCTTCAGAATAAATTCACAAGCTAGTATTTTTTGATACTTCAGGACATTCTAGATGTCCTGTAAGTACTGTATTGAAGCATATGCGCCTTCACTAGAATACTTGAAAGTGTCGTGTAAAACAAATCCGAGCTTGCAGAGCTGAGCTTTGTCAATCGGAATGAGCAAGATCGCTTGGTGGTGGCGTCTCGTTCGCACCAAAGAAAGGTGTTTTTATTAATACTTATCTGAAAACTCTTTTGACCTCTCCGGAGGGCTATCCTTATAGCAATGCGCCCAGCGACTTAAATCAAGCAGGTCATGAACGTCGCCTCAGTCACAGCTGCAGGCGAAGCTCGCGGGCGATCTTTTAAGCACAGGCTCGCGCTTGTATCATCATTCATACATGCGTACACCATATCGGTGCTCGTTTATACCCCATATTGTGTTTGCAAGAACATTTTTAATGAAAAAAAAACAAATTGTGAGGAGTGTAAGACTCTTGCGCCAATCTTCTTTTCTTTTTATAATGCTATAAGCTAATTGGGCAAAGTACCTCAATAGATACACTGCTGTATTTACGTTAGAATGTCACCACGCACTACCAAAATTGTATGCGCTTATTGACAAGGAAAAAATTGAAACCATACTTCTTTTCATTACAAATAAATAGTAATTGCTTTGCCTACTTTAGAGCACTAAATGAGTCACGCTTTGTATCATAATGCATTGTTCCGGGTATAATGCATAATAAATATAGCTTTTTAATCAATTTTTAAAATACGTCAGCAACTTTGTTGAAAACAACTAAGCTGCCATTATATCTGCTATGTTATACGATCTCGGAAAGCGCGACGCCAATATGAACACAGCTTTGTTTGAGCGGTTCTATAAATTATTCGTATTCATTGCAAATTAGAACTTTTTTCAGAATCTCCTTGGAAGATCTTATCATAATTGACATCTGGTTTATAAGTCTGGTTGACTATAAATTGCAGATCAGAAGCACTTAGAAAGCATACTTCTTTACCATTTGGAGCGTGACAGACCCCGTGCTTTTATGATTTAGAAATGTGAACGTTAACAGTGATTATTGATTAAGTCATTGCTAACGGAACATTTGCTTGTGTAAAGGGGTAGTTTCCATTATTGTTGCAAAAAGAGTCGCTGTAAACCCAAAATGAAGGTGATTTCACTAAATCAGTTTGACAAGCCTATAATATACTAGGTATCTTTATTTCGTGTAGTTCGTTAATGACCGTGTTCATGCCTGCGCGACTATACATTGATCTTGTCACTGAAACAAGATTTAATTAACCTGAGCCCTATTATTTCACATAGAAGGAGAGAGCGGATGGATTAAGATAACAAACACGTTGGTGCTGCTTGGAGATCAACATTTATCCTAGTTGGAAGAATGTTTCATTGGCTTTATCTTTCGTTAGAGTTCCGTGATTACGTTTCTTTACTTCTGTTTCGTGTAAGAATGCTGCAATCCCAGCAAATTAAAATTATATTAACATATCTCTGATTAAAACGTTTTCAAAGTCTTGTCACTAATTTTCAATGAATTTTGTTGCGGAGACGTAACCCCGCACGACGATTCAGTGTGGATGCAACGATGGTGCGAGCTTGCTAGTGGGGCAGGCCTGCGGGGGTCTAGACCCGGGCGGAGGAGTGAAAAGGCGAACACCTAATAGGTCGGCAGCACCCGCCGTTGCATATTGTGATCTCGCGTGCCCAAGTGGGTAACGTTACGCCTGCCTGGTGTTCTGCCAAGGACACGTTAGAACCCTCGGAGAGAAGTTCCAAACATTAGAGATGCACATGACTTAGCAACACTTGGTGAATGTAGACGAACTGGTGTCAAATAAGTCCTACGTTTGGGTGCTTGACTTTACATTGGTGTGGGAGGTTTGGCGTCTCGAGGGGTTAGTACACAAAACATGAGTTTGTACCGAGCGCCCTCCGGTCCGCTAGGGCTAGTGCTACGTGGTGCATGCCGGGGAGGTGGCATTTGTGGTTGGCATCCACACGGCACATATTACACTACTAGTAAATTTTAATTTTCTAAATTATCGAAATAGACTAATTGTCCTGTCCAAGCGTGCGCTTGCGCGTCCCGTGGGTAAGTGCACACGTGCCGGGAGCCCGTGACGTCACACTTGGTTCTTGTATGATCGTGCGCGTTGATTCTGGCCGAGCAATACTCAGACCCCCCTCCAACGAGAGGGCAGCCCGTTGGTTGCGGAAGTTCCGACGGCGTTTGCGGCCTTATCCCAAACGGTGTCGGCGCGCATCGGCCTGGCGCACGGCGCGTTGGATGACGCGAAGATGGCGCGAGTGGCATCGGGCGTTTGCTCAACGAAGCGTTCCATGCTGACTCACTGCCGCGTCATACTACGCGCCGTACCACAAACCCATGTGGTAGGGTGCGACCGTATTACGTCCCTCGTGGTATTGGAACGCGAAAAACGGCGAACCGCGACCATCAGGTTGATCTTGTGCGCGCACTGGTACCACCGTGTTGACTTCGCCTTTCGTCCCTCCGAAAGGAGTCGCCACTTTCACTCATTTCGCCATATCGTCCCCGCCGGGGAGTTAGTCCCACGGCTCTACAGGTTGGTTTCGAGCTCCCGTCGTGAGGGTTGCGTTTCAAAGCGATCGCCACAACCGCCCCCTCTTCGTGGTGTCGCTCTATTGCTCGTTGGCCATTGTGTGTGAGTGCCGTACTCGAGTGTACCATGATCGCTTGGTTTCGATCACGTACTTGTTATTCTCTGCACTATGGATAGATGAGGGGCATTAGGGGTGCCGTTGCCTTGGGCGGGTCGCGTTCCGAGGTGAGGAGACTCCTGCCGTGGCTCTTCAGACTTCGCGTGATCCGCCGGTGCTGATAGGCCGTTTCTTAACTGAGTGGGAGCTCATGCGATGATGTTTCAGCTTGCATTCAGGTACCATGCGAAGGGTTTTACCCGAACTGCGCTCGGCGTTCAACGCGCTCACTGGTCATTCGCGTTCCTTCATCCCTTAGGTTCCTCTGGGGTGCGTTGCTGACTCCCTTGTTCACGGAACTCCCGTCAGCCGGCGCACACCTGGTTCATTTGCACGGTTGTGTCGGCTCGGCTTGAGCGGCGTGCCCGTTTCTGTGCCCCCTCAGGTCTATTAGTCATCCAATTGGTGGTGTTCCCCCTCTCGGTTGTATCCGCTCCGTGGCACGATCTTCGCCCAACTCGCGCCTTTTATCTCATGCGGTGATTTCACAAAGCCGCTTCCCAAGGGGTGGTCGATAGACGGTTACGAAAACCAGCCGTGAAGAGGTGCCGAGGAGGGCATGCGCACTCGGCCCTTCCCGGGGTGGTGGTGGACCCGAGGGATGAGTACGGCGCGGCCGTTTCAACTCGTATTTATCACGTGGTGACTTTTCGCTAGCTCTGTCCTCGCAAGTCCCACGAGGTATGTCACCCCCGTGTCCCTTTCCATCGGCGCCGAGGCCAGTCCGTGGGTGGTCCAACACACCTGTATTGGAGAGCCGCACTATGACCTATAAAAGGGATGACTATTCGGTTCTGAAGTCTCAACCCTCGGCGGAGGTCAAACCGTTCGGTTCGCGACAACTGTTGCCGTCAACAAGAAAAGAAATCGGTCGAGAATGTGGCAAAGACTATCCGCTGGGTTAAAGCGCGCGCCGTGCGTGGGTCGGCATCTTCAGCCTAAACGCGGGTTCGAATACTGCCGGTCGTGTCAAGACCCTTACGGTCGCGGTGGGTAGGATCCTACGTCTGCGTTCGCGGGTCACCAGCAATGTTTACACCTTTGCGGCTGGCCGGTAGGTGGAGGCTCAACAGCTGAATCTCATTGACTTAAGGAGCACGGGTCAGCCGCATGCCCAACTATAGTAATGCCGCTTTGCCGATGATCTCCGCGATTGGTGCTCGGGAATGGGCCTTTACATCATTCCTCATCTCTGTCCTCTTTGCGGCTTCCGCCAATGGGTCGTCACGGCAGTATATCGCAACAAACGCAATTGCCCGTTTGGGATTGTCGGCGGTTTGACTGGCGGTGCCTATGGCAACCTCCTCCACCACGCAAGGGCGAGAAGCAGAGCCCAGTCTAGGTTCGAAAGCAAGTGGTGATTCCCATGCGCGGCAGCGACATCACAGAATTCTTGTCGGAAGTTATACTAATCTCGGGCGTACGTCATCGATTCCCCTTCATCCGCTGCGATGGGAGTCCACTTACTTCCGCGTTTCGGTAGAATTCTTAACTCGCTTGGAACGAGAACTGACTACGACACATGCGTATGGTGATCATGGAGTCGCGTTTGACGCCCCTTAATACCTTACATGTATTGGATAGCTGACACGTGGGAGGTGGGGACCGATAGCGATGGTGAGAGGGCCGTGTTCGTCACCGTAACAACGTACGCGACCATGTTCCTGTTCCCAAAACGTATGAGTATTGGTCGCAGAGAGACCACAACTCGAACGGACATGGTAGCTCATCGACCTCTTGGTGGGACCATATAAGTATGTCAGTGGCTGGAAAGTGCGATCTCTCCGCCGGGTACCTTGGTACTTTGGTAGTAGCATATCCCTGAGAGGAACAACGCATATGCCGTATTTGGTCGGTCGCCGCGCAGCGAGTGGGCGTCCATGGGTGGCTATCCTCGCCTTCAGGCTTCGTGAAGGTGTGACTGGGACACGCGCTGCCCTGAAAGTCTGTCAGGGATACGGAATTCAACCAGTTGGTCCGTAAATCTTCAATATTCCCAACGATGTGGCGGCGACATTCGTGCCAATGGGGCTCTCCAACTCGTGGAGGGCCACCAAATATAACGCGGCAGCAGTTGGATAGTTCTCATGCGGTAAGTAACCATAATTGGGGGCCTGAACAGGGTGGATTCTACGACCCGGAGGTTCATAGCATCGTGCCTCTGCCAACAGCAGCACAT
>VCMS01000078.1:0-184447 GCA_022539475.1 Gracilaria domingensis
AGCGACGCCAGACTCATATCCACGTCATCCGAAGGTAATTCATCACCTTCGTCGAATAGTTCATTGACGTTTCCAGCCAAGCTCTCCTTCACCAAGGCAACGTCATCATCATCCACTTCATCCACATCCACAACTTCCATTCTAGCTCCACTGCGACTCCCAGCCATTGCAATCGCTTCAGCAGGGCTATTTCTTGACGACCCAGACTGCACATTCATCGCTGGCTGCTTCCGTAATGCAGAGACCGCACTCTCTGGAGTTGTGGTCAATTGTGCAGTTCCTACTTTGTACCACCATGGTCTTGCTTAGATGGAGCTTTAGGAACAGGCCTAGGCGCTGGGGGCGGTACTTCCTTCCCCCTTTGTTCTTCTGTTGTTGGCCTGGTGTTTTGGTCTGGGCTACCTGAGGTGGCAACCGCTTCCCACTCGGTGTACGCGGGTGTTTCGGTGTTTCCACCATACGCACTCGTTTCCCTCCTGTCGTGGATGCCGCATTGGTATGCCCTGATTTCTTACTGGGCACCTGCGGCGTGGTGTTCTGAACGGTCTCACCTGAAGCCATGAAGTTCAAGTCCCGCGCATAGAAACCCATCTTGTTTAAGTCCGCATGGTCTTCGGAATGGAGTCTTCATCCGTACACTTAAAGGATACGGGTACGGTGTATGGAGCTCCTTCGATACATCAGCTCGCCATATACCGACTATATCCTCTCCCGGCTTCCCTTCCAGTGTGTGACCATGCATTTCTCTTCGATAGTCTTTGCCGTCGCCAGCACACTCGATGGCCACCACATCAGCCGTGCCAATTGGGACCTTGTCCCCTCCATTCCCCGCGATAAGAAGCGTCACTTTGTCCCCCGGTGCGGGTTTCGCTTTCCCCGGGTTAGAGCTTATACTCTTCTCCGGATTCTGTGCTTCCTCACTACTCTTCTTCCCTCCTTCTTTTGTCTTCTTCGCACTTCAAGATGCGGCGTCATGGGGGTTGCGAACTTTCCGCGGGTTTCGGGAGCGCCTCATCTGCCGGTCCCCAATCCTCTTGGCTCCATTATATAGCGTGTTCGATTTAGCTTCGTCAAACACCTATAAAGGTTGAATGCAGAACAAAGCGGTAGTCGTATAATGCTCTGATCACGTCAGCAAACGGCGCACCCGCTCGGTTTGAACACGGTACACGCTTCGCTGTCGGTTGAAGTGTCGCACCCGTTCGTATCGCATATTTGTATTGCAGCACGCGGAAAGGCTCCCGTGAACATTCGCATCACTTTAAAAGAGTGGTATAGGCGGTTAGGGATGGTGTAGAAGGCTTAGATGCATACCAGGCAGCATGATCAACCCCCACGGTTCCCCCCTGGTACTCTCCTGTGGTGGCCGGATGCGACGTGTTCAGGCCGCGGTCTGGACCGCAGTCAGCCGAATTCATAGCCTAGATCATGACCATGATCTCGGCTATGAACGCGGCTGACTGCGGTCCAGACCGCGGCCTGAACACGTCGCATCCGTCTACCCCGCCACCCTACGGGGGGTGGGAAAGCAGGTTGTAGGGTACAACGTAGAGCTGAGTAGAGCTACGCAGAGCACATTTGTCGTTTCACATCGCAGTTTATACGTATCTACATAGAGGCAAGAAACAATTTCGCGCGGATTTGGTTTAATCGATGTTCAGTTTGAATGCCGAAGAGCAGAGCCATTCGAGAATGAGGGTAGTGGTGGCAGCACCAATCGCAATTGTACGGGTATTATGGTCATGGCTGTTTGTCGTGAAAGCAGTCTCAGAGGGACCCTCATCACGTTCAGTGGCGGGCGGCGACTGTACAGATCGTGTCATTGACGTTTTATGCTCTTGGTGTGGGTGCGAAGATGTTTGTTGGCGCTGCATCATCAACACGGTGTGAGCCAGAAAGTGCAATTCACGCAATATGCGCTAGCTCGTATCAAACTGAGCCCCTGAGACAGAAATTCAGCCCGGCGGTGGGTGTGTAGCGCAGTCATTAGGCATACCGAGATCAGCAGCTGCGGCCACGGCGGCTGCATTCGTCAAGGCAGCGCTATTATGGGTGTTTGCGCCTTGCGACGGTCGTCTTCATTACGTGAAAGGCGCGGCGGACGCCTGGCGAAAAGGAATGTGAGCACTGTAAAACGTCATGCTCGTTACTACATTGGAATTACCAGTACGGGGATAGGAAAGACCTAAGCTGCATGTTGTTCCGGACGCTCTTGTTGTTGAGTGCGACGGATGCGGTGGTCGAATATTGCGATGACGATGGCGTCTGGACGCCTTGCGCCTGCGCAATGCAACCGCTCTTTGGGTATGCGTCGGCGTTGGAGCGCAAGCGGCGAGGGTAGAGGCGGAGAGCGTACAGCAGATTTGTATGCAGCCGTATGATGGAGGCTATGATGATGATGCAGATAATGATGTGGGGGGAGCGGGTCGGTGTCGGAGAACGGCGATTCTGAGTCGTATAGGACCATATCTCATCTGCCCCATGCGCGCTACAACCCTCTCTACACGTGGCCTGATACCTGGTTCCACAGTCTCTAGACCGCGGTCCAGACCGCGGTCTGAACACGTCGCATCCGGCCGCCAGGGGGTCACTACTAGGTGATTCTACACAAGTCTGCGTACTACACCCGCTCTTGCAACCCTGTTCATACCCTCCTGCGTACGACTAACACCCGCTCAAATACGAATTTAGAATAACGTTTCATCACCGCCGTCTACTACTCTTTCGAGAACTCCTCCAGCGAGTTTCATCGCCACCGTCTATTCCGCTTTCGCGAGTTCTTGCGAGAGTTACATGGCGCCCGTCG
Source organism: Gracilaria domingensis (assembly GCA_022539475.1). NCBI lineage: Eukaryota > Rhodophyta > Florideophyceae > Gracilariales > Gracilariaceae > Gracilaria > Gracilaria domingensis. Next base: position 2,807 of record VCMS01000078.1, read on the forward strand.
AAACAGAACCCTCTATGGTCTTAACAGCAGAGCGATGTCGACTACCGCATCTTCCGTGGCATCTACGGAGTCTAGCTCCGATGAGAAGGATATTATGGCGACGCGGTTCCTTCGTTTGTTCAGCATACTTCTCGAGCTGAGAGACTCGTTTGCGGCGTCTCGAGGCTGCATTGGTTCCCCTCGTCAGGTTGGATACACGGCTCTCGTTGAGTACTTGTCGCAAACCGTGCCAGTCTGGCTTGTGCACGGGAATTTCTCACGGATGTTACGAAGAGCACGTACGCAAACTATACGCCGCAGGAGCTGGTGAAGATAAGTACCGATGTTAGGTTCATAAGTCGGTCTGGAAGTATGTCCGTATCATTGACGTGGTTGACTAGAGTGCGGATCGTCGGGTGAGGGATCTTTTCGAATGGAGTTTGGATAAGAATGTGGATGGCGGGAATTCTTCTATGGAGCGTGTGTTCTGGAATGACTTACTCAAAGAGCATGGTCCCGGATCCAAGCAGACGAAGAAAACTACCTTCCGGATTGAGCCTTCTACTCGTTTTCAGCAGTTGCTTTATCTATCCCTAGTGAAGCATATCACTATGGAGAGGCGACTCCCAGTTGCGAAGAAGGCGAGGACTGCAACTGGTTCTCGGAGACAGGTGCCGTTTGTTGATGGTTTCGTCATGTCAAACCAAGCGCACATAAGGCGGATGGGTTATGCTGTGCAAATGGTATGTCTAGGATGGATTTCTTTGCTTCCAGTCTTGGATGTCGTGACGCCGAACAAATGCTGTTACCGTTTGTTGGCCGTGGAGAAAGCGACGCTTTCTTTCGGCGCAATTGAGTCCCGTTCTTCCGGATACAGCCCAGCATCGGTGTTCAAACATTGGGGAACGAAGTGAAGCCAACCACAGAGGTCAACGCTACTGTGCCTTGGTTCACACCCTTTCGGATGATATCGATACCAAACTAAGAGAATTGTCAAAAGAGTTCCTGTCCGATTTGAACAAGGTTGTCTTAACAGATTTCTGTACAAAATGTCCGCTACTACCAAGTGGGAACTGCTGGAAGGCTTTCGAAGGAAACTTCAAACACATTTTCTATCTCGTTTTGATGCTTTCTCCGATGAGTATTTGGCTACTCTTCGTACCGCTATTGTCCAGCTGAACCTGAGACCTTCCCAGCAGCCATCCCGGGCCACTCTGTCAGGACGTCAGGAAGGGAGCAACACGGTCACAGTGAAGATTGAAGATACGGTTACGGCACAGAGAACCATTTCCTTGCGGCCAAGGGCTAGGGCGGTGGGTAAAACATCCGGTAAAAAATCCAGTGCAGACCCGGGTCCGGTAGATTTCATTGTCATAGACGACACGGATGAAGACGACGATGGAGCGCACCCCCTTTCTAATGTTCCTGATGATATTATTCCACCTCACGACTTTGGCGATGTAAGGACGACGAAGGCTCTCGGTGTGGTCAAAAGGAACATGGAGCAACAGTTCTCTATGCATTGCGTTGGTCATGAAGAGTTAGTGGAGGCTCATGGTACACTGTTCCCTTCCGATAATTCCCTAGAGGGCAATGTTCAACTCGTACTCACGGACCCACCTTATGGTATACGTGACAGTGAGCATGATGAGCTTCTCGACGAAGATATGGTTAATACTGCAGAAATGATGGCCTCAATGCTTTGCCCTGGCGGTCATTTTATAATGTTCTGTACTATCGAACAGTTCGCGGACTGGGAGGAGATTCTACGTGAGCACAAATCGGAGAATGCACTGGGGAGGCAAAGTGCTTCGTTCTTAGTCGACCCCACACCGATGCAATTCATTCGCTCTCGTACGCATACTTTGAAGAACCCGGAAGGAACACAACACGGTTGTTCTCTGCAACCGAGTATGCCGTGCACGGAGTCCGGAATGGAAACGCGTACGAAGAGCAGAAAGTGATGGTGAACTACAAAAATTTCAACTACGTTCCCACGCAGTACCCCGAGCGTTACTCTATTATCAATCAGGTTCCGCATCTGGAGGCTGGTGAAGGACTCCGTTGGAGGGTAAAGAAGCGTTCCAAAATACACTCGGTTCAGGTTCGCCCCGACCAGAAACCGAGGGCACTGCTAAAGGAAGTCATTGCCAGGTTCTCAAATCCTGGGGGCGTTGTGGTTGATCCCTATAGTGGAAAATTTTCCGGTGCCTTGGAGTGCATGAACATGGAAGAGCCCCGACGCTTCATTGGATTTGAGAGGGATGAGCAGTGCTTCGCTCATACTGAACACAATGCTGTAGTGATGTATGCGAGGAAGGTTTGGGGTAACGAGTTCAACGCAAGAATAACTGTCAGTAATGAGGTCGTTCAAGCCTCGTATTTAGTACAGACAAAGTTACTGGAAGGGAAGCAAAGAACCTCGCGTATATGGACCGCACCGAAAGGATTCCCGCCATACCAATGTTTTTCGTTTCATATCAATTCCCACATCGCAACTTTTTGCAGAGAACGGAGTCTCATCGCGCAGCACAAGGAGAAACCTGTGCACGAGTGGCCTCTGAATCTCCAAGGCACATTGGAGACGATGGATGTACAGAGTTTGCTCGCCGCTGAAGCAGCAGGTTTATGGTTTTACAGGAAGAAATCAAACATCAAACACCCCATAAGTGGAGATGGAGTGTTCAGTAGTAGATCGTTCTCGGAAGGAGAGGTTGTCGGGTACTTCCATGGGACATTGGTATATCATGACATAAGCCGACGCAAGGCAACACAGATGAAATACGGAAGCGGAGTGCTCGGTGCCACCGTTTCTCGTTTCAGGGGTATTGAATGGAAGTGAAGCTGTAAGGGCAGATGTACAGCACGCTTCCTGACTACGATTCCGAAATCAATACTGCGATTGCATGGGTAGTACCAGCTCTTTTCTGTATAGCGGGCTACATCAATGATGCTTCGTACCGGGATGGGGACGAAGAGAAGGATTTGGCCGAGATGGAGCCTTACCAAGGCCGCTTACCAAACGTTATTATTCGACAGCCTTCCGAGCATCAAGCTACCACATTGGGTACACTCGCAAGCTATAGACTACTGTTGGTGACGGCTACAAGGGATATTCATGAACACGACGAACTGTACGTAGACTATGGACCCAGCTATCCATGGGAGAGGTATTTGTAACTCTCCCATGCTTTATAGTTTGACGTAGTACAAACTGTTGTAGTGTATTTCATAACTACTGCGTCATTTATTGAATGCATTCATCATTCCAGTAAACCTATTGTTGCAGGAATCGACAACGTGGCACAAGGACACATTGTCGTGCTAAGCAAAGAGCTACTAAGAATACTCCACAGCGGTCAGAGCTACCACCTCAAAAGCAACCCTTCAGAACTAACACCTCACACCCGGGAGGTTGGACCAAGGAGCAGAGGACCTTCATCATGAAGGGACCCGACAGACGGACCTGGCACATAGAACATAGCCAGTGAAAAATACGGCCATGGGAAATGTGGAAAATTGGTATGAATGTCTGCCACAAGAATGGACCAGCTCACTCAGGGCTCAAGAACCACTGAAGGTCTCCATCACCTGCTGCAAGGTTTCACAAGCTTCCGCTCTTCCGCTTTTTCACCCCACACTACGAGCAGGACTCCAGAAGCTTCCGTTTCCGCACTCTATAATCCGAACATAATCCCTTCCTTTTCACACGATTTTGAAGCGCAATCATGGCTCCACAAAAGCCCAGCAACGCGGACGACCGGGAGACGAAGGGATCCCAAACAATCCCGCGATATGGTATTGGCATCGCTAAGCGCAAGAACCCTCCGCCTGCCGCGACCCGGAGAAGTACTCGACGACGAGCTCCTCGTGTCGGGCTTACTGGAAAGGAGTCTGGTTCGAAGTCAGCACTCCGGGATTCGAAGGCAAAACCGAAACCGAAGCTGGGTGTTAGTACGACCACAACGGAAGTGACAGAGAGCGAAGTAGTTTTACCACATCACAGTTCAGTGGAGGGCGGGTTACACGACACATGGCTGCAGAGGAAGTGCCAAGAATAATCGATGATGCGAATTTGGAAGAGAATGGTGCCGAGAGACGTACGAGAGCGAAAGGAACACGGACAAGAAATTTGAGAAACAATGTCATCGAAGAAGAGTTGGACAGACATGAAAGAGCAATCTCACCTGGTAGGACGAGGGGCATTACCAACGATTTCATTCAACCTCTACGTAGTAAGGACGAAGAAGAAGCCGATGATATACAGCCCAATGTACATGCGCTCGCAACATCGCGAAGGGAGATAAAAAATCGGAAGGATTCTCTTCATGCCGATCGTGCTGGTGACGAGGAAGAAGTCGATAACATACAGTCCTCTGTACGTGTGCCCGCACCGTCGAGGAAGAGTTTCCGGAATGGAAACGATTCTATTCATCCTGAACGTCGTACGAACGAGGAAGAAGTCGACGAGATACAGCCTGCTCCTCGTACGGTCGTACCATCGCAGAATAGGTTCAACCAAATGAGAAGGAAGGGTTCGACCTCGATTTCCTTTGGCGAGATGCGTAGGGAACGGACAGAGGTGGGGTCAGAATTACCAAGAGAGACATGGAACGAAAGGGGTCGTAATGTGGCAGGTCGCCGGAAAATTAACCGTACGCTTCTATCTCGTGCTCTTGCTGGTGTAGAAGAAGAAGGTGAAGAAGATGAAAGCCTAACGCCACGCTACGAGCTCTTGGACAAGATTGGAGACTTGAAAGCGGATCTCTTTCGAGTAACCGAGGATAATCAAAGTCTGAAGATGAGCGTAAGAATAGCACGGAAAAGCGTGACGGAACTAGAGCTAAAGGTGAAGGAGCAAGATGTTCTAATACAATCACTTCGAGAGGCACTGAAGCGAGGAGCAACACGGAGGGAGCGTGATTCGCACACGGTAAGGAAAAGATACGAGATTGGTGTGAACGACGCGTATGTAGGGGTTGCGAAGACAGTATACGAGTCCATACTGCGATACGCGAAAGACGAGACGAGGGAATTGTGCTTCGAGATGATTTCACCCCGAGAAACTGAGGGAATCGAAGTGAGACACTCGGACCTGAGACTGAGTACAGTGTCCTGGTCGTTGATGGGAAAGAGATTGTTCCACGCTGTCCAATGGAGGTTGCGATGGAGATGAGAGCGTATACTCCATCGAGTCGTGGTACGGGTCATAGCTTGCTGATGCAAATCGTGGAGACGGAGGTAATGAAACCTCGTTGGGAATCCGTCCGGGAGATGAAGATGGAAGAAGACTGCATCAGACAGCTGACCAGCGACATGTGCTTACGGAAGAGGTTGAAGCAGGCCTTGAGCGATGCGGTGGGGGTTCGAAAACGCCATGCGAAGGAGAAGTTGTTGATGAGGCTAGGGTATGACATGTTGGTGAAGACACCATCTCATGAGAGGGAGAGGAGCATGTACCTAAAACAAGCGGAGGAACTACGGGAGAAGCTTCTGCCGCTAGATGCAAAAGAGTGTGAGGTTCTCTCCAGATGGAGAACATCCAAAAGAGAGGACATATCATTTTCCGGGTTCAAAATCCGTGGCGAAGAGAACAAGCCGCAAGACTTGCTGTTTAGAAACGTTCTAAGCCTATAGGTATTACGGGAGTTTCTGGGTTACGATGTGAACCAAAAGGATTCGAGAAATGCGGGAAACAAGAACTCAGTGGATGGCACAATAGTGCAGTTGGCGCGTCTAGACGCTTGGATCGCGTCAGTTGTTCGCGCTACAGAGTTTGAAGGAGGGAGGGGCGGTAAAAGGCAAGTGTTGTTCTCCAACCTTTTCGGAAAGTAAGTTGCACAGGCGTTGGAAGGTATACTGATGGCTGTACGAATGAAAATGGAGCAGAAGTTTGGAACGGAGTTCAGGAACGACTCAATGGCTCAAGTTCCACCCCATGAAAATGATGACCGTGTGGGAACTGTGGCATACTGGATACCGTCTAAGAAGAAGCTATATCTAGCTGTTCGGGAAGATGTATTCATGGAAGAGATTACGGAACATCATGGAGCCGTATTGGATTGCTATATTGGATATTGTGACCCACGGGATCGCGTATACTTCCCTATAAGAGCAATCGATGAAATCCAAGATAATGATGTGATCGATTGTAATCCGAATGTCTGGGAACAAAGTAGGGAACGAGACGGGGGAGGCGTGGACGATGAGCACGAGATGGAAGACGAGGAGGAGAATATCTAAAGTACATGAACAGTTTATGTTAAGATTGTTACGTAGTACGAGTATGATGAATGTGGGCTCGAGGGTTACGATAGAATCTGTTAATGTAGAAACGATGGAATTGCCAGTGAAGGGGAGGGAAAAATGGACGGGCAGCGTAGTTTTAGCGAATGACCTGTATGGAGCCTTTGATTGAGGAGAACGGGATAAGCACGAACCAAGGAGAGACCGTAGCAGAACGAGGTTTCATCCTTGACGTACTTGGATGCACGGTGTGATCATGCTCATCGTCGGTGGCCCAACGGAGTGATATACAGTTCAGAGTTTCATCAACGTTATCCAAGGGCTCCGTCACTTCAAAGAAACGAACGAAAGCGAGATCCAATTCAGAGTTGTTCCTGACGCGAAGCAATGCAAATACTTTGCATACCCACGCTGTGGAAAACGTACAGTTGGGAGGGAGTGTTCCGTGCACGAGAACCGTGGAGAACTTAGGCAACCTGGAAGGTCCGAAGGAGGTCGTAGCGAAGATGAGTTCACACAGTTGTACATCCAGCTTTCTCAATCTTATGCATCGAAGATCCCGATCGTAATCATCGAGGGAGGGGCACAAGCCGCTAAGAACGTATGCAGAGTTAACAGCAGTGAATTTGATGTGTGAGGGTTCTTCAGCTGTTGAATGGTTTCTACACAAAGGGTGCGGAAGGAGGTGAGAGCGTCGAGAGATATTTGGTTGATGAACTGCAGTGTGGTTGCCGAGAAAAGTTCTGCCAGAGCCGAAGAAGATACATGTGGATGCGATCGTAGGTACTTGTCAGCTGTGATGATGTCAAAGAGTGAGAAGAAGTTACCATCGAGAACCATGGCCGGAAAGCGGTTGATGGAAGGGCTGCGAGAGTTGGGGGAGACAGAGAAATGACTTTCGACCGAAAGGGATTGCAAATAGTCCTGCGACTCTTGAATGGCGTTCACCGTTTCCTTATGAGCTGTAGTTCGCCTTCGAGAAGTTCGACGATAGTGGTTCTCGAAGAGAAGATGAGCATGTTCGTACACGCCTGCATTGCCGAAATGCAGGCCTCCGTATCGCCGTATGTCTGGAATGATGTGGTCAGGGAGGTGGAACTTAAGAGTACGAAAGTTGGAGGCTTGGTGCAGGCCGAGAATGGAGACTGTGTGAAACTTGAAGATTTTATCATAGTTTCCAACGCATCTAAGCGATGCTCCGTCCATTCTGGAGTGGTATTGTAACGAAGGACGTTGTCGACGAGGTCAACGTAGGATGTGAACACGGTGGTAATAGAGGCGGAGGATTTCTCACCACAACAGCGGTCAAAGAAAGCGGCAATGAAAGGGAAGAACATATCAAGGGAATGGTAGTCCTTGGCTTCCAACATACCCCTGATGCCGTCTGTCGTGAAGAAACCGTTGAGAGAATTTCCTGTTTCGGATGTGGAGAAGTCGATGTGAAGTCCGGATGCCAGATAGGAGCGCTCAATGTCGGCGAGAATTGCGTTGGCGTGGCTGAGAATAGAAGTTCGAACGGTCTTGAAAGACCTCGGGTTTCCCTGAGAACCAACAGAAGTGTGAAGCGAATCGGACTTGAGGCGTTCAATCGAGGCGAGTTTGATGAGTTTTGACATTCCGAGATGAAAGTTATGAAGGGACTCGAAGGAGAAGATTGAGTAAGGAGTGAGCAGCTCGGAGACATTGAGCATAGGGAATCATTCGAGAAAGGACTTGTAAGTGGATAAGGAGGTGGTTTGGAGTAGTTCAACAGCTTCATTTCTCAGGGTCCTTGCCACTCGAAGTCTGCGGGAGAGCAGAGCCTGTTCAGCGCCGGTAAGTAGATCTTGTTGTTTCTTTCTCGTTGCAGAGGCGTGGGATACAGTTCGCTCATTGAGAATGGCTTGATAGACGTTGAGTTGTGAACGAGGGATAAGGCATCTGTGACAGGGCTTGTTTGGTTTCGTGCCGTGGAGGACAGCGAGAATGTCCTTTGCTTCGGGAATGTCAGCGCTAAAGTTAGCGATGATGGGATGGCACTGACGAAGGACTCCCTTGGCGTCTCTGAAGGGAAAGCCTTTTTTGCATATGTCGTACAGAGGTTTGAGTATAGTTTCCAAGGACTTCTGGAAGAGCTCCATGCGCACAACGCGAGTTATGTTCGACGAAAAGGGGCCAATTTCCAAAGAATCGGTGTCGGTGGAGGAAGAATCGGGGGAGAAGGATGTAAAGGAAGTACGAATGTAGCCGACGAGAGTGTGGTGGTGTGTGATACATTTTCTGCGGAAAGAGTCCTTGAAGTTGAGAAACGTAATATGGAGGGGGTATGATGTGACAGAGGAGCTTTTTAGCGTGGTGGAGGACTTATCGGAGTAGAGTTGAAGCATGCCGATGAAAACGTCTATACCAGTAGTGGTGGGATCATGCCAGATGACTCCTGGGTTTGGAAAATGTGCGATGTGCTTTTTCAGAGCGGGAACGACGTCATGTCCGAGTTTGGAGGCCATGGGATGCGCAAATGCGTCGGTTCCTGTGCGGGAGGCGTGGTGAATTGGGTGAAAGAAGGCGTTCTCATGGGATGCTAGCCGAAGTTGTTGTTGAAGGACTTGAATGGGGTCCTTGACGTAGAGGGTGGCAGAAAACTGACGGTCGTTATCGTGAATGGTGGTGGAGGTGAAGCCAATGGAGCTCACGGTCTCTCTTCAAAGATTTTGGAGTGTAGTTTGAGACACTCAGAAGCGGAGGTGATGGGGGTTTGGAGAAGAGAAGGGGGAAAGTTGGACTGCCTGAGAATGTTGATAACCTCGTCTGCGTTTCGTGGCGATGGAGGAAATGTATGTGACGAGATTTTGAATGTTATCAGTTGGAGCGGGTGGAGAGAGGGCATGACCGGAACCTACGTAGAGGGACTGAGAATTGAATGGGTGTTGTGGTGTAGCGTCAGAAGAACGTATGGAGAGAGCGAGCTGCTGTTCTTCATACGGTTCGTCAGTGGCGAGTGCGACATTATCGGAGGGGCGGTTGGAGGGAGAAGAGAGAGGGGGTTTGGTACTGCTGAGTCGGCGACGTTTCGTTCGGGCGGGGGGAAGAGGGAACCGCGGAGGCCTGCAGGAGTGAGAAAAGGGTTTGGGCCATTCCAGTGCCTGCAACGTTTCTAATGTTGTGCGAGGGAGGCGATAGAGTCTGTGTGAAACGTACAGAAGGGGAAGCAACATATGTACATGATGCAGTAGGGCGGGGAGGGGGGGAGCGGAGGTCTAAGGTGCAGTGTTGCAACTTGTAGGAAATTGTTGCCGTACCGTGTGGGGGAGAATATAAGGAGAGTCGAATCGGCGCTATGCACGTGATGGTTTACGTACATCACGATAGGAGATGGGTACGTCGAGGAGGGACGGAATTGGGAAAAACTGAAAACATTCCTAAATTTTTGAGCCCATACTTTGCGGCCGGCGTGAACTCTACACTAGACGTAGTTAGTGCTGCACTAGAGAAGTCAAAAAAGTGCCATGGCACGGGCCTGACCAGTGCGATGCGAGCTCTGATCATGGCACTTCTCTGCGACACATTATCTTCCAGATCATGCGAGTTCCATACAGGTACGTGAAACACGTAAGGGTTTCGACTTACTGCGATCTTATTTGTTGCTGACCTAGTTCGATGCGAGCGATGTACGAATAACGAGCGAAAGACTATTATTCAGATCATGCGAGTGACATACTGGTACGGTTGACACTCTATCTACGGTTGTCATGGGATCTAGTTCTTGCTGATCCCGTTTGACGCCAGCGATTTGCGGAGAGCGAGCAAAGGTTCTAGAAACGCATGTGCGCGCTCGTAAGGTACGTCGCTAATTACGCTCTAAGAAGCGATTCGAGTGAGAAATGTACTACAATTCTCACTGGAGACGCTTGTAGAACTTAATTAGCGAGGTTCTAATGACTAACAGCTGGGTTTGGTTTTAGTTCTGGCTTAGTGAACTTTGTGTGGTCCATTGAATTGGCTTGGAAACTGTGGCACAGGGGGGGCGTTGAGGGTAGATGGTGGAGTGGTAGACCGTGCAGGTGTCCCATTATCAGGACTGGAAGACATGGAGAGGTATGTAACAATAACTTACCGAGGAGAGTTTTACCTTTGTCGTATATGTACTAACTGTGTGTCCCATTACTGCTTGCATATTTTCGATCCATGTTGAATAGGAACGGGAACGTTCACTTTCCTATTCAACATGGGTCGAAACTCTAGAAAACATGGATCGTGAAGCAGTGGAGGGTGAATGTGCAGCATTAGGAGGCGTTGAGGGTCGATCGTGAAGCAGTGGAGGGTGAATGTGTCGCATTAGCGGACTGGAAGACATGGAGAGGTATGTAACACGAATGAATCGAGAAGAAGTTCGTGTGTATTATCTGATTGCTAACTGTGTGTTTCATTACTGCTTCTTGTGGGGTCTTGATTCTTGAATAGGGACGTGAAGGTGTGTTTGGATACGAAAACTGGAGGATTTGAAAAGGTAGGGAGATATCGCATTGAAAGGTTTGTGTGTGCGCTATGGGTACTAACTGTGTTTCAGTGTGTGTTTCTGTGCGGTGCCGCGATGAAAGTGTGTGGACAGTGATTGGGACTGAAAGAGATGGAGAGGTAAGAGCTTCAGGTATCGAAGAGACGTTTCTTGGTTGTTTTGAGTATGGCCACTAACTTTGTGTTCGCTTACGGCTTTCTGTGGTGATGCGATTGAGGTATGTGGACTGTGCGAAGGAAGAGGTTACATGCAACAGCCGATGAAGAAGTTGTGAAGATGAGTTCTGGGTTTGATCATGGTGTTTTGAGGATATGCGGTTGCGGTGGTGGTGCTCAGGGGTACTGCAGGAAATGAATGTTCCAGCCGTAGTATTCTCGGAGGCTGGCTGCGCTCGGTCCAGGCTGGTACTTTCTCTGGGCTTCCCATGTGGTCCGTTGGTGGACCACCCGAATGGGCCCACTCACCTAGAGCACTAGCAAAAGTGGAGTACTGGAAGTACGGTTCTGCCATCTTTCATACTTGCTAGTTTTAGCTGTCTAGTATCAAAAACATAGCATACTTCAGCATACCTCCGAATCATTCATTAGTCGTAGTTTTCTCTAGTTCTTCCTCCGAATGGAAACTACAGAAGGTGCAATATAACATATGAAAAACTAGCATTTCGGAACTAGCATTTTTGGACTGCTAACTAGCAAAACGAGAACACAGACGTTAACCAAAAAGGGAACCTTCGGTCTGCAGTCCATAATTCTATTAGCCATTAAGGAAAGGTGACGCTTAATCGTCTTCGGATGGTTCTGAGGCTTCAACAGACCAGCGGTTTTGCAGTGAGCCAGAGCGGTAATCTGCGTCATGGGCGAGATCGTTATCGCCCGTGACAACCGAACCTTAGTGGAAATGGTATTCTTCGCCGACGGAGGGCGACGTGGGTTGGCGTCGGGACCGGATTTGGATCCGATAATCGCCACTGGAGAGGTGCGGTGGAAGGAAACCTTCCGGAGCGCGAGGTAGATTGCCTTCACGTATCAGTCGATGAAAGACGTCCCAAGGAGACATTCGGCACCTAAAGTGGGACAAACAAGGAACTAAGTACGGACCCGAAGGTCGCCAATCTGTAAGCAGAGAGGAATGATTCCTTTAATACCCATTGGTCGTTTTGATGCATCAGGTACCCTTGGAGTCCTTCTAACCTTCACCTCGTCCTCCCAGCCAGCCGATGAAACCTTTGGATGGACCAAGTTTGGCCCTTCTCTAGTGTCCAGGACGCTGGTAACGACCCGTGACCTTGAGGCAGTTAAACCAATGGTGCGTCTTACTTTGTAATTCTCCTTCCGTATGATACATAATGGAGAATCCGCTTCACTGTCTAGTTCGTCACATTATTTTGCGAAACTTCTGTCTTCCTTTGGTGGCATCGACGGTTGAGTCCCCGAAGGCTTCTGAAATTCGCTTGGACAAATTTCTTCACCTTCGGCGATGAGGCTAAAATCCTGAGAGGGGCGCCGCGCCTCAAGCCCTCTACGAGTTTCCCGACTGAGTTTTTCCACCGGTGGTGTACGCGTGACCACTGGCCTGCACTTCTTCTGGAACAGCCGTCGGGTGTTCTGAGATTGCATCATCCCCTGGATTCGAAACTGGATAAACTTTTGGAGCCTTGACCGGCGTTTCCAATGGTGTGGCGTACCTCGACGTGCCAAGGGACGACGTATACTGCGGAGCCTGACGGGTGAACATTCCATCGGATCGCCGTGCCCGGTAGTTCTCGTTCCTTAAGGCCATGAGTTTGTCCTTCGTTTCCTTCGGTAAGAACTTCTTGCGATTGCATGGAGTAATCGTTGACAGGCAAATATAGCATGTCTGACGGGAGCTTTGGGAGACATCCCTTCGAGGTTGGATCGGAAAATACTTCGGTGTAGACTGTTCAGAAGAAGTTGTTATTCCAGTCGACGGTACGGAGGGCGCGACTGAGTGAGCTGAACTAAAGCAAACTGCAAGAACGTTTCCCTCGTTCTCGTAGAAACCTGAGGCACTGCTTTCCGAACTCTCAACCATATGGGCCTGGGAGATTTTCCGGACAGGTGTCGCTCTTCCTCTGCCGTCATTATCAGGTGACCGGCGGGAATTTCTATAGGTTTTACCGTAACCTTCGGCATAATGTACCAACTGCCTATAGGAGAGGTTGGAACGGTCCATATCGTGATTTCGAACGTGCGTCCTAATGGCAGGCAGCAATCCAGCGATGAAATGCTGCTTCAGCCGGGTCTCGGAGAACAAATTCCAAAACCTATAGGCCTTTCTCCAAAGCTGGTCGGCGTAATCTTTCTCGGCTACGTTCGAACCTTGCCTGTAGGATATGACTTCCTGATAGGCGTCCATAATGACGTCATCCGTTGCATATGTTTCCAAACGGTAGTAAACAACCTCCTAATAGGACCTAAGATTTTCCTGATCGGTTGCATCGACGGGGTCCGTAGTTCCAGAGATTTTAGAGACCACATGGTCGTGCGCTTTCCCATGGAGGAAAAACTGAAAAAGATACAGAGCGGCACCCTCGTGGACGCCGTTCTGATCACAGGCCGTGCGGATCAGACTGAGAAACATAAGGATAGAAATGGGGTCGGATCCCGAAAATTTTTCCGTTATGGTTAGCTGCATCCGTTTGGCCCATCTAGAGATCTTTTCGGCCACCGAGCTAAAGTGTCGCGCAGACCGGTCAGGCTGCCGATACGTGCGGTAATCGAGTACTCTCTTGATGAGTTCATTGGTTGTTACCCACCGCTTGAGGCGTCGAACGACCGCCTCATCCGTCTTTGAGCCACTGAAACTAGACGAATCCGAATCGGACTCGCTACCGCTGGAGTTCCTCCGGCTTTTTCTCTGGTTCTTCGACTTCTTCCTTCTGCTACTTCTCTTCTTCCTACGCTCAGAACTTCTAGCTTCCAATGGCGGCTCTTCATCTTCAGCCTCTAAACCAATGGATGCTCGGAGGCCCTGGGCCCCGGTGTATCTCGCGGGTGGCACGGCCATTAAGCCTTCTTGCCGAGGGACCACTCTATTGTCCCTTGGACGTGCGCTCGATTGGTCTGCCTGTGGTTGAACCTGGCGAGGGGCTGGCAAAAGCAGCTGCTCCCGGTGGCTCGGAACGGGGTTGCCATACAGATACCAATAGATTACTTTGAATTCCACCCACGGAGGGCTGCAGGCCTACCCGGCGAGTCACCTCACGGCGGTTACCTAAGGCAAGCGAGTCGACGAAAGCGTCGGACTCGAGAACCTTTGGAAGGACATGTTCAGCCAGTTGGTCGGCGTGCTCTGCGAGAGCGACAGAGACTCGGAGATCCACAAGGGTTTCGAGTCGAGCGTCAAGCATATCTCGAACCCTTGGCCATAAGACATCGGCAAGTCTATCAGTTGTTACGGAACCAATGGTTTCCTGCGGTGCTGCCTGTTGTGTGTTGAGTTACGAGCGGTCCTCGTCGAGCTGTTCTCGGAGTTTTCCGGCCAAAGAGAAGTCACAGTTAATCCGCTTGGGATTATCCACTGGTGTGAGCAGATTAACCTGTGGCTGCGAGCAGGTACTCCGACGGTCACTTTTGTTGTCATCGGAAGGTCGAATGACATCAGCCAACGGTGTAGGAATCCTGATGGCTTGAAACACGGGTATATGAAGGTCTTTTTGAATGGTTCGATTGTTATCTATGATGGCGGTTGCTTATGTTGCCAGTCCGTACGTAGTTCAGATCTAATGGTATAATTCCGGTATTTCGTCTTTCCTAGAGGTAGTTTTTCACTTCCGTGCAAAGTTTTAGGTCGGCATACCAGAAATGTGGTATAGGAGAACAAGCCACTAACCACTAGACGGACAATCCAAAGAATGAGGGGCCAACGTAAAGACCACTCGCAAAAAGTGCAATGCTCAGGCGCCATCGGTCGTGCCTACAGGAGACGGCGAGCCACGTAGCGATGGCTTGAACACCTTAAGGTTCTTGTTATCTGCTAAACTATAGGGTCCAATAGCTGCCTAGGGGTCTCTTACTTTACCACAGGAGGGAATCGCAGCTCGAGCAGCCTAAATATTGGCCGCGAGGCTCCTTGACCTCGGCAGTAGTGCACTATAATGCAACGCACCACGTCTACTATTTACGCTAACTATGGTACAAAATCTACTAGATACAAATTAGAAAACCAATGGAAGCCAACCAAAGAACACGTATTCTTTTTCTTGGACGTTCACACAGCACTAGGAAAAGACAGGCCATTAGAAGTCCATCCAAAGGCTAAATATACTACATTTTCAAACAATTGGTTTCGTAATCTTCGGCTAAAAATGAAATATTCCCGCTTTTATGTCCTTACTAACTTCCAAAAAAACAACATAAAAGTGTCCAGACTTTGTTGTAATATAGAGCAGATACTATTGTTGTTGTTTCGAAAATGTAAAGACTCTCATCGAGAACCAGAAAGAAAATTTTGGACAAATGAAATGCATATGCTCGCTTCAGCAATTTGATGAACAGAATATGTTCGGGAACATTGACTGGATCTTGTGCTTTACAATACTATAAAGCTGTCAAAGAAGCACATGTGTTTTTGATTGTGTAGATTTTCGACTCCCTGCAATCTGCATGTAACAACCATAACATATCTATGGAACAAGATGTAAAGTACAAAAGGCAAGAATCAAAATGATAAAAATAAAAAATGAATGTTTTTTACTTCTCTTGCTTTACACGATCATAAAACTAGGGTATATTCTCTCTCCAAACTTGTCTCTAAGTTGTCTTACGGTCAAGAAAAAGTCGAAATTGGAGATATTACCTTCTCGAAAGCGTTATGCTCTGAAACACTACTCAAAAAAGCAAAACCGTCTCTTTTCCAGCTCCTTTATTTGCTACAAAGGCTTCAAAATTAGCATTCACACAATATAAAGATGAATAATCCTCTCTGTGACTAAGATGAGAACCATCAAGTCGTCTCTTTTGTTTGTTCGCGTCTTTGTGTGGTCGTTTCAAAATCCTTTTCCCAACCCGGTTATTTTCTCAAAGAAACCCAAACGTAAGCGTCTCATTGCTAACTCCAATGCCATCAAGCTTGTCAAAATGCAGTTGGAGAGTGTTGAACTCGATGACACTGAGACAGCGAAAAAAAGGTGGCCCTTCGAAGCTGTTTTTTTAAGAACACAAGCTGCACACCTTTCGGGGATGCGACAACAGGATCAAGAAAGATATAAATCTTCCTTTTAAAGATGAGTCAATTATTTACTATTTGTCTCAATTATTTTTTTGATATAACAGTGTAGGAAGAGCGTGCTGTGCAGATTGCTCCTTGAAAAAGTATAGATTTGTGACGCGAAGATGATGCTATAGTAGTTGAATCTGATCAATCAGAACAAGAGGAAAATTAATATGATAGACGTGGTTCCGTAGATGCAGATTGTAACAAATGGATGCTTGTTGATCAACTTGACTGGCGCCGTTTTTATTTAATTTCCGTATAGAAAGAACTCAAAGCAACAACTAAATGATTAGGTGTGATAGTTGTGATGTTATCAGGTTTACAGCCTGGAAATATTTTTGTTCAGATTGTCGACGAAAGCAAGTGTCTGCTGATCAAAGTGAATTGACCGCGACCAATGATGCATCGAAAACTTCTACATTCCAAATGGTCAATTCAAAGTGAGTAGCAATATACAGGTCATCACCCAGAGCTTATTGGGTTTAAATCAGCACTGAAGAATCTAAGAACATAGCAAAGATTGTATTTTACCAACGAAAAAATTCATTCTTTCCCTGCTGTAGAATCTAGACTTGTTTAAGATAACATGTGGTTCACTTGCAGAACAATTATTTATTACGTTTGGCTTAAAGCCTTTAATGGGTCCTATGCTTATGCAGGCCAGAATACTGATGAGTTTGAGTTGGTGGAATAACAATATTATATTGTGGCTTACATAAGCCACAATATAATATTATTACATAATATGCAGGCCCGTATTCGTGACTGACTGATTTGAAAGAAAAACAAATGACTAATGACTAACTGACTACCAAATGCAATAAAACGGTAGTCACATTTAGTCATTTAGAGTACACGTGGCCATAAACACACGTGTCACATTCATAACCACTAATAGTGCTACACTTGTTCAGTATAGTAGCTTACATGGTTTTCAAAATATGTCTCAAGTTTTAATTTTACTATAAATAGTATACATAGTTAATAATTTGATAAGATATCCCTTCGTTTGATTAATTTAGCCTCTGTTTTCAAATTTTTAGTAACTTTTCAAAACTTTCAAAAACTTTGAAGTTTGATATTAACATTCTTTAGAACGAATTTACGATGTTAGAAGCTGAACAAATTGACAAATACACTTTTATATCTCAAAAAAGGGCAGTACAGTTTGTTTCTAAGCAAACACGCTTAGAAAAAGAACAAAGAAAAACTTGACTAAATATGACTGACCATGAATTTTTTTGAATGACTTTGACTTTCGGACTTGCTCAAAAATGTAGTCACAAATACGGCCCTCGGCTTATGTGTTGTTAACAAAATTTTTTAGAGTTTGTATTTCTAACTCTTACTTGTAGAAATTTTTTTTGTGGAGTACAGGTTTAGATTCAAGAAGAACAAGAATTGAAATAATGCTATTTCTTAAATGCAGCCACAAAACGTTGGTCCAATTCTATAGCGTCGAGTGCGCACTATATAACAAATGACAACTTGACTTGAAATATACCAGCAAAGTGTCTTTTGTACGAATATACGTGAAACCCAAACCCGTTTGTACGACATAGGTAAGGGATATGTGTCTGCTGCGATTAAAATTCTTTAAGCGCTTGCTTCTCAATAACTTTAATTTAAACTACTGTGCGATCTTTTTGTGACTCACTACAAAAAGAATGTTGCTTTGAAATGCGTTTTTAAAAGTCTTATTGAATTTGGAACGTATATAATCTTTAATAGGCATTTAAGCTAAGCATTGAACACAAGACCCAGTTTTTTGCATACGAAACGTAAATGTAACTTACGAGCTTTGCGCATATTTTCGCAGGCATCTGAAGCAATCTTAATCAAATTTAGAGCTAGTCTCGAAAAAAAAGTTGTTTTAAAACATCTTATCATCCATTTCTGGGAACCGTAGTCTACAAATTGGAACACTGTCAAATTGCCCATTCTATACAAAGCACGTCTTTTTTCCTTTCAAAAGCAGTAGCAATATTCGCAAAAAAACTGTTAAAACCGTACGCCGTGTCACACGGCGCATTAAAGTCACTTTTTGGAGAGATAACCAAAAATAGATAACAACACATCCAACAAATTAAATTTAAGCAGATTAAAAATCCTTGCATGATGTGCATTGGGATTTGCCTGTAACATATGTCGAAAACTTTACCTATTTCTTACTAAGAGTCTACTCAAAAGATCCAAAGACAAAACCAAATTGTTGTCAGTGTTCATCAAAAGCATAATTATCAAGACTTTGTCTGTCAATAAAAATTTCTAAATTTACTTAAAGTTTCAATTTTTACTTGACACATATCTTAAGTTTTCGCTATAAAAGCAATGCTAAGTTTTTTTGTCGATTTTATGTGCAAAGGCAAAAGAATCTTACGGCAGCATTCGAAAGAGGTAACCTTAACAGCAGAATTTCAAAGAATAACTTTATAGAATACAACAATCCTTATTTTTAGAACATCTTAAAGTGACCCAGCAAGATCTTGCTCCTTCAATATCAAGTTCTGGTGTTTCCCGCAAGCTCCAGCTGAAACTTTTGTTATTTTAATATTGACTCAATCGCCAACTGGGTTGTCTTTGCGCGTTTTCTTCTTTGAGAAGCTCGCTTCTCAAAGCACTGATGTCATGCCATCTAAGGAACTCACCACGTGTCCCCGCTGGAAGCCTGAGCCCGTTCTTGTGACGTATCGCGAGCTCCTGACGTCAGGAATCGGGTCACGAACTCGCGCAACGCAATCATCGCACTGGAGGCAAACACCAGCAACACGCCGAAAAGCGTCTCTGAAGAGAATCTCTCGCCCAGAAAGCTGAGCCCAAGCAAGTAAGAAAACGGGATGCTTAGACTTCTAATCAGCAGGCCAGGCCCCCCTCGACAATACTGTAACCCCTTGTTCATAAAACCCTGACTACAAAAACCGGCCGTTGATCCGAGAGCAGCCAATAGAGTGCCGGCGATGTTGGTGTACAGGTGAACATAGTTTTCAGTTCTGTTGAAGGCAATGGCGATTAGAAGCGTGCAAATTGACAATGAGAATCCGTTGATCATGAAATGCATTCTCAGACCCATTCGACGTGTTACTGTGGCCGCCGATGCGTTCAGAAAGGCTCCTAGTAATGCTAGTAACACACCTGTCATGGACACGGATGCCACGTTCTCTTTCGTAGCTGCTTTCCATGGGAGGTGGACAAAAGTAGGCTGTGAAACAAGAACAACGCCTAGAAAACACACCAACAGACTCAGACAATCTAAACCTCCGATAGGCTCATGCAGAAAAATTGCGCACAGAGCCATTGTAATGGCAGGATTGCAAAAGAACAGTGTTACAGCATCTCCGACGGGAATGAAATGCAGTGCAGCCACCAAACATATCACTCCCGTGCTACCAAACACGCCTCTAAACACCAGAGAAAGTGTCATAGGTGGTGTGATAACAGAAAGATATGAGCCAACATCAACATTATTGTACAGATACAGCGTTGACAGAATGACTTCCAAAAATCCGCGAACCAAAATTGCACTACCCGTGGGAAAACCGAAATGCGTCTCGCTGAGATGCACGAAAAACGACATTAGAGCGTGACACATTGCAGAGAATAGCATCATTGAATAGCCGAACAGATGCGGGTGAAAGACCGCTTGCCGTGGACCTTGGACATGCTCGGTAGGTCGTGACTTGTGTGGAGCCAAAAGTGGCTTGGTTTCTCGACTTTCATTGAATCGCAAAGGGAAGTCATCCGCGCGGAGCGGACTCATACTCAGCCGAGAAATCGCGACGTATGGCAGAGTGGAGCAGTTGCTCTAAGCGATCAAGAACGGGCGGCGGCGTGATTAGTGAAGGCAGGCTTTCAAAGGGGTTTGGCATGATATGGTGCGCAAAATTTCGAACGATCTTGTGAGGGTCACGTGTATTTATACAGTTTAAGTAGTAGTACTGCATGATAGACGCCAAATGCCGTTGCCAAAAAGTCTGAACGAGTTGTGAGCAGCCCCTAACTCTTGTCCACTGCATTACAAAGAGTTATCGTAGGCCCCCGGAGAACCTACGCACCGTACCGGTCGTATACGGAGGCCCCAGAACCTCCCCTGATATGAAAGAAATTACAGAGGATCCTCCCTAGAACATGGAGGCTCTTCCAGATCCTCTCTCACCATTGAGGGCGTGCCAAGTCAGTAGCAGTCGGTAGATCCTCTGTGGCTCACAACCTTATTGGTTCTACACAAAATCTCCCGCGGTGACCAACAACACGGCTCCCACCGCGTGACATCTTCTACCTAGCCGCCAAGCCGTCACTGCGCGCGCTTTTTGTAAACGATTGAAAGCAAATGCGCCGCGTAGTTTCTGCGTTTGAACGGCCCGTTCCTGCGTTGTAGAACGGTGAGATCTCTCCTGGTTATTGATACCAACAGCTCTGGCTTCATTGCATCTTCTTGAGATACAGCATACCAGTGCTACTATCAGTGCTACTATTCTACATCTCTGTAGCGTAAACCTTGCCATTAAAACGTTACAGGATGGCTTCCATTCACAACGATGCCAATCCTGCCGTGAACTACCCACCCGAAGTTGCATTCGATTCCTTCGTAATTGGATTCATAGATCCTCGGAACGAAGACTCCGGTGATGAAATGAACTCTGATGGAGTCTTCGTGAAAGGGCCGGAAGATCCTTGTAATTCCCACCAAAACAGCGAACGTAATCTCACTCCGAAAGAAAAAGGTGATATAAGGAAATTGGTTCAGACTATCTCGACATTTTTACAGACTCTATTACAGACACGTCCGATTCAGTTCGATAGGAAGAGCCCTCGTGGATTTCGCGAACTAAAGCGTCTGTGGTTCTATCTGATTCTTGAATATCGCAATGCTACTAATAGGCGGGGGGAAGTTGGTCCAAATATTGTAACGTCGTCCGCTCGAAACGCCTGGTTCTGCAACATCCTGATGGATGCAGGTATTTTGGAGTTGGAACCGAAGAACGGAGTTGTTCTTATTCCTGCTGATACTGGTTGTAGGATCTCAAACCTTTCGAACGTTTTTGAGACCCAATCGAAGAACGAACAGTTAGAGGTTCTGGGGCGTTACGAAAGGCGTTTCAGTGAGAAGCTTTACTCTAGTCCGAATTCAATTACGACAATTGTCGTTCCAGTCAACGTCGGACAGCTTCATTGGGGAGCGTTTTTGGCGCGTAGGATTGAAGGGAGAAAGTGGGAAATCTATTGGGGGGACAGTCTTCGCTTTGACTGTCCAGTGAAATGTAGATTTCTTGTGACTTCGATGATTGATCACGCACTGCGTGAGCAGAAGGACTGGGTCGTGAAGAAGGAGAACTACATTTTGGACGTACTGGGGTATCGAATGCAAAATGACTCACATAGCTGTGGCGCATATGTGATATCCATGATGAGTCACTTCGCACGAACACTAGGGGTGATGCCGAATGTGAAGTTCTTTCGACAACATCCCCCTAATCTAGCAGAAACCTATCGCTGGGCCTGCGTGGAAGCTCGCGTGCGTATGGTAATGGCAGTCAGTCATATGCTGCCGATATCGAATGAATTTGCAGTATCACAAATTCATATGCAGCGCCGGGAGGAGATATATGTCCGACGGCATAAGAGTAAAGATGATAATGTTTGTGTAGATACGGGTAGTAGGGCGAAGGGGTCTGGATCGAAGCCTGTAGGAGGTGGGAAGGGTGGCAGCGGGGACGTAGGAGCTGAGGATCAGGCCAACAATTTGAAGAAAAGCATGGATTCTGAAGAAGTTCTGGATTCAGGTGGACAGAAGAAAGGAGTTTCTGTTGGGACGGGACGAAAAACGCGAGAAGCGCGTAAAGGACGTGTGCAAACTCGTAAAGCTCACAAGAACCCAGTTGTTAGTTGCAAAAAACGAACTGAGAGTCGTGAAGAGAAGGACTCCGATGACACATCGTGTGTAGAGTGGACTGTTTTGGATCTTCCAAAGTATGTGTTCGACCTCTGTGAGTCAGAAGGGTACGAGTACGGGGTTCAGTTTTGCAAACCTGTGACGAGGTCACGACAGTATGGACTCAATGTGAGACTGCGGTGTCTCAGGTACAAAAAAAAGCACCCTGGTTGTGGCTGTAAGGCAGCCTTTATGGCGAAAGCGCTTTTGAACGAGAAGGGATGGATCCTCTCTGGCACGAATGTTCATAACCATGAACGTCTCCAGCTGGATAGGCGGGGCGGAAAGACGAAACGAAGGGACGCTATTCGTGCGACTATCAAGAAAAACGCACCTGCACGGTTGCGCATACCTTTCATCACCTTCACACCCAAGACCCCGGTTGATGCCGTGAGGACAACGACCGTCGCCGCGAGTGAAGGGGGTTCAGATGCGGACGACTTCATGGACACCCTTCCCCCTAGACCCTCTACCGCATTGATGGGCGTGACAAGGAGGCCTCCTGACGATGGTGAGCATATGCGCACAAGGAGGCCTCCTGGCGATGGCGAGCATATGCGCTCACAGCCCCAAATGCGGGAATGCAGAACTGAGAGGGCCCCAGAGATCCTCTCGATACCCAGCGGATCATCGAGTTCGGTTCAAGTTATCGACATGGATGAGAAGAAGGACGGCTCCCTTTCTGAAGACAGTTCTGTTCGTGACGTTACAGAACAAGTGAGGCAACAGCGACGTCGCACGGAGAACGAGGTAAGAATCAGATTACTTTCATTTCTGAACACTGACTTACTCACATTCTAACATGCTGTGTATCCCAGAATCTGTCCCCATCCATGGCTTTACAGCCAGATTCTAGCGAGGAAGAGGCCCCGGGTTTCCATTTCGGTGTCATGGGGTCAGTACTGGGAGGTTTTGCAGCTCCGTGCTTATCCAATTCAGATAACACGGACAGCTCAACCTCCAATGAGGAGTTCACGACGGAGGAGTGTGTCCGTCGAGGGTTTGTTGCGTACCTCGACCAAATGGATGGCAGTGAGCAACACGAGGTGTTGCAACATCTTCAGTACATCGCCGAATATTTCGGGTTCAACCTCTTTACCAGGGACTCTAAGTATAAAGAGGAGGACGGAAACAAGATACTACTGCGCGGCTATCTCAAATGTGTTATGGTGCATGATGAGCACTACAAATGCCCCTACAGTCTGAAAGTTCGAAGAGTGCGAGTGTCTGAAGGTGGGAAACGGAAGCATATATTCTGTGCTGATTTCGCTAAAGCTCATCATAATCACCCTCCGAAAATCAACGAGCTACGACGTAAGCTCTCCCCAGCAATGGAGCGCGAAGCAAAGCATTTACGTAATACTCTACATCTCCAGTACAATGTAGTTTTCAAACTGATCGAAACGAAGTATGGGGTTCTGGTGGACAGGGAGCTGTTCAGAAAACGTCTGAAGTATATGTACGATACTCAATACCCGAGGCATAATGAGTGCCTCAGGTTGTACCAAAATCTGCTGGATCTACAATCTAACAACCCGAGGCACAGAATATACTGTCGTACGAACAGTGACAACGGCCTTCAGTATGTAGCCTGGTGCTTGGAGGACTGGGTGCGAGACTACGAACGATATGGCATAGTCCCGGGTGTATCTGTCGATTGTAAAGCGATCGCCAATCGCTTTAATCTTCCCCTCGTCAGCATAAACGGGCGTGACAATGACGGCAACCTTACGACATTTTTCATGGGTTATATGGGAGACGAAACCATGATAAGTTTCGTTTGGGTACTTGAGCGTTTTAGAGAGTGCATGCGCATTTCTCCCTCCTCGTTTACTGTGGACCAGTGTGCATCACTTATTGGAGGCATAAGAGAGGTGTTTCCTATATCGTTCATCATGTTGGATGACTGGCACCTCAATAAGAATCAGGGTCCTAATATCGAACGGTGGTGCAAATCAATAGGGAGGACCGACTTGGCTACGCAAATGGGAACGGACCTGTTTTCCCTTCGCAAGAGCACAACTGTAGACAAGTTTGAAGCGCGTAGGGCACAGTTCGAACAAAGATACTTTTACAACTTTGGAGCGAGAGTACCGCAATGGTACAAATATCTTTATCGCGACAATCCTTCAATGCTCATGCGATGTTTCAAGGATTTGAAGCTCCCGTAGAGGTTCCTTTTCCAGGGATCGGGGTACTGCGAATCATCTCATTCGAGGTACCGACACTTCATTTTGAACGACGAAGTCCCATTTTCGCAAGTACCGCACGTTATGGCCTCCCTCACGGATCGTTTGAAATTTGAACGCAGGAACAAGGCCACCATACGAGATACGGCACTGAGAAACCGTCTCCTCACATCAGGACTTCCGCTATCATTCGAAACTGCATCCACCCTTATCCAACACTTCACGATTTATAGTATAACCCACTTCCTGGAGAAGAGTGTGCAGTATTCATCACACTACAAAGTAACCGATGCTACGGTTCTCCCCGCACGTGACGCGCCGTTCAACTTTGACATTGACGTAGAAGATCTGCAGCTGTCTTCCGAACAACCCATTGTAGTGTTCTCTCTGTCAAAGTACCAGACCACAGAAGACACTGTTCCTCAAAACAATCACCAAAACAGGGTATACAATATATACCTGCAAAGGCGCCCCGACGCTTCAGAGAGGACCACTGGGAAATGCAGTTGCAGGAACATGACGGCGTGGGGAATTCCATGCTCTCACATCACGCGTCTTTTCGTCGTCTTCAGTGATGTAGTGGACCGGTGGCCCCAAATTAGAGTGGCTCTTCCTCAACATTTCCACATCTCGGACCATTGGCATCCATATTGGAACAGAGACCCAAATTATTGGACACTAGCGGACATACTGAAGCTGCGGGAGACCGCAACCCGCTCCATTGCTGATCAAGAACAAACAGAGCCTCTCAACGACCCGGTCCATGGAGATCAACCTCGGAATTCTGCACCACACAGAAGCTCCGAGAGAGCAGAGCAGAGAGTCAACCAGGTCCTCGCAGAGCTCACAGAACAGCGAAGACGCGAGTTATCGTCCTATGCGACTTACGCCGACTGTAAGTCGCTCTGTGACCAGATGCATCGCGTAGCTCAAAGCCATGGGGACATAGCGGTTCAGAGCCTCAAAGAATACTTAAATGCAGGACTGCAGGAGCTCAATAGGGGCCGCTATCCCCACAGACCCCAAGATCCTCTACCAACTCGAGCCGTAGTACCCGATCTTCCTACAGCGGCGAGAAGTGGTACGGTTGTGGTAATTGAGAACCCGAACGCCGGCCTGGGAGCTCGCGCGAGGAAGAGAAAGAAGGGTTTCCTCGAACGAGGAAAATCAAAGCGTCAAAAGCTCAATCCTAACGAGGAATCTCGGTTGCTCTCACCTCAAACCCGTAACACTAGAAATGCGGATACCTTCCCGTGTTCCGATTGAAGCTCTGTATTGAACCCCCAACAAGCTATCAATAGAGCTTTTTCTGTTGTAGATCATCCCAAAAATCAATATCGTGCGTACAAACGATAATCAGTACATGAAGAGAATATGTGGTGTGTTAGTTTGGTGTTGGGAGTACTTACCTAGTATGCTAATGCCTCAATATCGAATAAGTAAAGCGATGGGGCGAGCTAGAGCGTATTCTCATTGCCGAACGCAGGGGGAGAGAGGGCTGTGTGAAGATCAGACGTATTGTTTTCTCATATTGGAAGAGCAAAGAAGGAGGAAGAGCTGAGATGTCTATACCAACGCTTTGAATGGCTTTGGCGTGGTCTGCCCGGCTACTTTTACTTGCAATTTGAAAAGCGCGCGCAGTGACGGCTTGGCGGCTAGGTAGAAGATGTCACGCGGTGGGAGCCGTGTTGTTGGTCACCGCGGGAGATTTTGTGTAGAACCAATAAGGTTGTGAGCCACAGAGGATCTACCGACTGCTACTGACTTGGCACGCCCTCAATGGTGAGAGAGGATCTGGAAGAGCCTCCATGTTCTAGGGAGGATCCTCTGTAATTTCTTTCATATCAGGGGAGGTTCTGGGGCCTCCGTATACGACCGGTACGGTGCGTAGGTTCTCCGGGGCCCGTTATCGTACCACAACATGTAACGTCATTTGGATCAAGCCACGTAGCGTCGTAACGTGTATGCTGTTGATGAAAGCAACTTGATTCAAGCAAGTGTTTGAAACTCCTACCCTCCTACATTGGTGGAGAACAATAATCGGGGATTATAAAGGTATTTATCGTACCACAACATAACGTCATTCGGATCAAGCCACGTAGCGTCGTACTGCGTATGCTCTTGATGGAAGCAACTTGCTTCAAGCAAGTGCTTGAAACTCCTACCCTCCTAAATTGGTGGAGAACAATAATTGGGGATTATAAAGGAAATGACCCCTCCCCCATACTGCGCTATTGTAGAGAGCAGGACTTTAGTTGCTGAGAAGAAGCTAGCGTTACGGTAACCTTCAAGGGGTATACCTTCTGTATCTACCAAGCTGGGGGTACCAAGGTACAGTAGTACAGAGTTTGTACGGTGTTACATTTTGCAAAATGCTGACGACAAACCTTGTTAACTACAAGAGTACTACAAGCGTACTACGAGCGTAAGAGGACAGGATAGGCAAGACCTCTAAGCGTGTTCTACTGTCCGAACGTCTTCTGTATCTTCCTCTATCCATTAGCTTACCGGAGTGTCAATCGAATCGGACCCGAATGAGTTAGTTGCTCGGCCCGTCTTTAAGATGAACTGAAACCTGCAGGGGCACTCAAAGATAAACTGAGCGTCTAATTGCTTCTGCGCGTCGAACCAATGATGTGGGGTCTTTCGTCCACACTTTCTGCCCGCTGCTTCCATAAAGCCGGTTGTTCATGCTGCAACTTCGAAGAATAAGCTCGAGAGAGGAAAAACTTTTTTTTCCCCTTTCTATAATGCGCAACGCACATCACCTTCTGCGACGTTGCAAACGTTTCTATCCACAACTTCACAGTTTTGAAAGATGACAAGTACCATGTCGCTTTGTAGATCGCTGTCTGCACAAGTAGAAGCACAATGAGAACATCGTGGTACAGAACCGCATGTCACAAAGCGACATATATGGGATGGGAACATGACGAGCAACTGTCATGTGCGCATGGCGACTTGCGTAGGGCGTCCTTCTGGCGAAAGAGAGCATACATTGCGATCAGGAAGCTTACAGAGAACGAAAGAAACGATCCGCTCGAATGCGGACTTTGCCAAACATTGGAACTTAATAAAGTTCTGTGAGAAGCGCGACGCTTCTCTTGTTCTGGCTGTGCGTAGGTAGTGGAATAAAAACCTTTTTAGACATGTTGACAAAATCGATGTTCGGTCCCAACCCCCATGCGTGACAGGCTTGTCTCACCGAAGCTGTGGAAGCAGAGTCTGATTTCAAGACTCTCACACTCTGGAAAGAGAAGTCTTCAGTGGTTATCGATATGCACGGTTAGCACATCCGATATTAGTCCGACGCACTAGATAAGCATATTGACGCCCTTCCAGTTGCGTACGAATAGATCTTGCCTCAACTTTGAGGCCTGACTCTGGCGCAAGATTTCTTCTTCTTCATTGTAAACAGCAGTTTTCTATTTCTCAACTGCAGAAAAATCTCAAACGAAGCTTTCTTCTTTATAAAGCTCAAGAATTTCTGGGGCCCCTGTCGTACCCGAACCAATGATTTCACAGCATATGGCAGACTTGCGAAAAGTTCGCGTCGCGACGCGTTCACAAGACAATATCGCAACACAGCATGATGACCGTCCTTCTTTGCGTTTGTACCGCAGTTGCAACGTTTTACTCTTTTCCCAGTGTAAGAGGCGCGAGGTTTATAGCTGATAGATGCAGAGTCACGAGTAGCTTGAGATCTAGATGTGTATGACAGTGGAGCAACTTTCACAAAACAGACTTCGTACACATCTCTGGAGAACGGTTCTACGCTTGTTTTCGCTGAATTTCTTCCTTCTTGGAGTGAACGCCAACGGTTTCAGATTTGCGACCCGTGACTACGTTTTCTTGAGGACGTATTATAGGTTATTGGGGGAAATAAGCACGACCCTCGTGTTACGAACCATCCACGTACGCGCTCACAATAAAGAGAAGAAAATTACACCCGGTGTACACCCGGTGTACTCTTCTTCTCTTTATTGTGAGCGCGTACGTGGATGGTTGTACGGGTGTACACCGGGTGTACTTTTCTTCTCTTTATTGTGAGCGCGTACGTGGATGGTTGTACGGGTGTACACCGGGTGTACTTTTCTTCTCTTTATTGTGAGCGCGTACGTGGATGGTTCGTAACACGAGGGTGACAATCCCCAATCTGAAAAGCTTTTTCTAGATTATAACGCTTGCAGATTTGTGCATTAACAATGAGCTATTTGATACGAAACGCAGTGCGTTTAGCCGCGATTTTGCTGGCGTGCTTGTGCCACCGCAACTCTTGTGATACGTTTAAGCAATGAAGGATATTGATCAATTCGCCCCTTGTCTCGTCATGCTTCCTTCTACAGACCAACTGATGAAGTTCACTTAGAAACTCCAAAGGGTGGTATATAAGACGAGAGAGTCTGACACACCCTACACATGGAACTTCCTCATCGATATTGACAACGGCTCTGAACCACAGCGCTCATCAATTATCCTTGGTGTAGTCGTAACGAGAACTCAGTATGGTAATTGTCAACGCCAATGAACCAGATCTCGGCCTCAAAGATCCCACATTGCTTCCCCGGGCTTCATTTATCGATAACGCTGCCCACACGACCGAGCGTTCGGAGCCATTAGAAGTCCTCAATCCATCGGATGCCAGCCTTGTTGTCACAATTGCTCAAACGACACCGAAAGCAGTTCAACGGGCCATAGATTCGGCTACTTTAGCTCAGATCGAATGGCGTGACACTCACATAGACTATCGTATACAACTGCTACAGAAATGGGTCCAACTCATGCGCGAGGCACGGCAGGATCTGGCTCGAGTGATAACGCTTGAGAATGGAAAGCCGTACGTACAAGGGCTCGGTGAAGTAGATTATGCCGCCGGTTTCTTCGATTGGAATGCTCAGCATATTTTGCATGCCTCGAATACGTCTACAGTAGACTTGTCCGCCACATCGCGTTCCATTGTCACCAAGTCGGCAATTGGAGTCGTTTTGGCGATCACGCCATGGAACTTCCCGCTTGCGATGTTGGCAAGAAAAGTATCGGCGGCAGTGGCAGCTGGTCGTTCAGTCATTGCCAAGCCCTCTGAATTCACTCCGCTCGCCGCGCTGATGCTCGCCGAGTTAGGGCGTCGAGCAGGAGCGCCGCGTGGACTCCTCAACGTGCTAGTTACGGAACAGGCAGAACAAACTGTAGATCAAATTTTATCTGCGCCTTCTGTGCAAATGCTGTCATTCACGGGATCTACGCATATTGGTAAGATTGTTGGGAAAAGTGCCGCACAACGCGTTCTGCGTGTGGGTTTGGAACTCGGTGGTCACGCACCTTTCATAGTGTTCGAAGATGCTGATTTAGACAAAGCCGCGGCAGGACTCCTGAAAAACAAGCTTCGCAACAGTGGACAATCTTGCGTGTGCGCCAACCGCATATTCGTTCACGAAGATGTACACGATCGCTTCACAGACTTGCTGCAAGAAAGGCTGCAAGGCGTCAAGGTTGGAGACGGATTCGGTGACGTAGATATTGGGCCATTGATCGGCAGCAAGTCGATTCAGAAGATTCGTGCTCAGCTTGAGGACGCTAAGCATGGCGGTGCAAAGTGCAGAATCGGAGGCACAATTAACGGCAACTTCTGCGAGGCCACGCTGTTGACAGAAGTTACAGATGATATGTTAATTGCCGGGGAAGAAACGTTCGGGCCTGTCATAGGCGTGCTCAAGTTCAGCAGCGAGTCGGAAGTATGGGATCGCGCAAACAAGACACAAGCAGGTTTAGCTGCTTACCTGTATACTCGGGATATGGGCAGGTTAATGCGAGGACTGCGCGAGCTACAGTATGGAATGGTCGGCTTAAACGATGTAACGCTCAGTGCGGCCTCCACCTCGTTTGGCGGGCTTAGGGAGAGTGGCTTAGGAAGGGAAGGTGGACACGACAGTCTTGAGGACTACCTATCCACGAAGTTTGCTGTGCTTAGCTTTTAAGTTGTTCTGGTCTAACGAGATTGTTATCACTATTGTTCTTCTCCAAGTTTGGACTAGATGATTAGGGTATGGGCTTTGATAGTCACGCGTGAACTATTATCTGACTTGTGGAATTTCTTGAGCCTTCACATCCTTCTTCCAGTGAGAAGGCGAGGAAGGTCTAAGAAATCTCTCTATTACTCGTATCGCGAAGCACCAATTTCATTAGACATTTTTACAGACACGAAAGGAAAGAGCAGAACCCGAACAATCTTTTAACGAGAAGTTCTCCTCACCCCCCTGTGTGTTCCCTCTCTCCAAGGCAGACGGATTGTTCCTCAGCATACCGTATGTGGCTGTCTTTGTCTGACGTCGGGACTACCTACAGAGCTGACCTTGTCCTTAAGGATACTTGCACTTCTTTCGAATACAACACGAGATATGCAGTGCGCATTGTTACAATCTCTTTTGTATCTCATAGAAAGTTTTGACGGCCCGAAGTTGTGTCGAGACTTGTTCTTAAGCTGTCTCCACCCTTCTATGCAGGGCCGTAACTATGACTGACTAACTACCTTAATTTTTGCCAGGGCCGTATTTGTGACTGACTGACTAAGCGAAAAAATGGGTGACTAATGACTGACTGACTACGACGGTAAAAAATATTTAGTCATTTTAGTCATAGCAAATTTTAGGTTCTTCACGATGGCGTATTAAACGCGGAAGTCTACGTGATACCGAATTACAAGCATATTCACAAAAGTTAGAGGTTAGACATGTCCTGTTGCACGAAATTAAACTCAAAGGTTTTCAAAATATTGTTTGAAAACATCCAATTTATTTCGATTTTTTGTTACAAATAAGCATAAAGACGATTACGTAGCGCAGACTACTATTTTAAATCATGCTAAATGCACCGAAGGTTCTTTGGTGGACGCCATTGCGTAAGAGCAAAAAAATATTTGAAAGCTTTTAATGACTAACATGACTGACTAACTGATTTTTGGTTGTGACTAGTGACTAGGGGAAACTAAATTTAGTCAGTCACAAATACGCCCCTGATTTTTGCAGGTATTTTAGACCTACCTCAGCTTATATCAGTATTCCGTTATTCTCTTAGCACCTTACGAGAAAACTTAGTTTACAGCATTGAACTACTCTTTCCATAGAAACCTTACGTGTCAATATAATTGAATTGATCTATCATTTCAGTACTTTCGTATAGGTCCCAGAGAAAACAGTAGAAAACTCACTAAACTGTAGAAGACTCTGTAAACTGGAGAAAACTATCTCTACTATAGACGTCTGATTAAATTGTAGAAACGTGCTGGGCACAAACTGCTTTTTGTGCCCAAGACAGACATCGAAACGTTTCCTCGTCTTGCACTCATTCTTTTCAAACATGAACGCCCAACAAGCTTCTAAAGCGCTAAACTTTATAACCGAGGCAAATAAGGCACGAAAAGCGAAAATTGCGTCTTTCTCCGCTGATAATTTCGAAGAATCTGACGAAGAAACCGGATCTGACCGTCCAGTTTCTGACGCTTTCTTTGAAGCTGAAGGTGAAAAGCCCATCGTTCAAATGACAAATTTTACGAAAACGGAGCTTGAGCATCTTTAAAAAGGATCAAAGAATTCTATTACAAAGGCGTGGTCGTACGGAAGAGGTCAAAAGTGTTCTATTTTAGCCTTTCATATCTTATTCATTACACTGCCGGTCTGCAAAGTTGGTAGAACATGGGTACGCATACAGTAACCCGGGGTAAAATAAACTTTACAGTACCCAGAGGTGTTTTAAAGCTTAGGGTGCACGGCGGCACTTTAAGCCTTATTTTACCCCTCCGAAAAGTAAAATTTACGTTTATTTTCTGAAGGCAACAATAACCATAGGGCCTCCAAAAATTTGCAATGCATGCAAAGGTTCTTCGAGAAAGGCATCAAGTGGCTTTGGAAGGCGCTTTGGACGAAAACCCTTTGGGCCACTCAGCAGGCGGATCGCAACTGCGTCACTGCAGCATGGTGCTTGCAAAACAAACTCCAATGCTGCCTGTCAGGAGATGAGCAAAAAACGTGAAACTAAATCATCCCCATTGTCGTGCTGGCTGCCTCCGGCAGCGACAGATTGCATATGAGCGGTCTACTATTTGTAGTTCAGAGCACTCTCTCACACTTGCAGGTGAGCGGGTAATGGGGTACAGTTGGTAATGAACCCACTAAGTACCACCTATGCAGTGGTAGAATGCTGATCTACTGTGACAAGCTATGCGCAAGCAATATCATACTAGCGACTGCAACTGTAGCACCGCCTTATTGTTTAAAATAGCTCACTGGCTGACGCACTAGAGCCTACTTTAAAAGCACAGACACATTCAAGTAGAGTAGACGACCGGGAAGCGTCTGGTAGAAGCCTACTGTGTTTCCCATCTCCATTCTGCTCCACACCTGTGGACGCCATTTTTGGGCGGAATGACGCGGGTGGTGACAAACCCGAGGAGAGCAACAAAGATTGTTCGAGAGTACCAGCCTAAACGGCGAAAGACGATAGTGTAGCTCAGCGATAGGGACAGCCCAGAACAACAGAAACAGAGCAACACACCCGGTAACCAACGTGTCTCGAAAGCCCACAGCCAGGTGGAGCGACAACAGGAAGGTACCACGGTAATGCAAGGCACGGCCTGAGTTCGTGAAGGGAACGAGGGCGTTCGAATAATAAAGAAGGTCGCAATGTGCGAACGAGCCCAACAAAGGGCGCCACACTGTATATATTTCAATAATGCAAGGGATGATATGTCATTCGAGGACATGGCAAAGCTCATGACAATTGAGTACAACAGCAACGCTAGGCAGTTGCAGGTGTACAGCATGTTGAACACGTTACGTATTGAAAAGTTGATGTCAGAAAACGAGATCAGCACCTTCTCTGATGGACTCACCAAAGTAGTGAGCGTGATTGAAGAGCTTGCGCCCCAATGCCCTCCACATTTTCGCTCCGAATCTCACCGGATAGGGTACTTGCGAAAGGCCGTACTTGGAATCGCTTGGGCAAAACTCCCTATTGCCAACATTGTGACGTCGAAATACACTTTCAATGGTTTCATAACTGCTCTACGAGAGAGCTTGCAGCTTGAGGAAGAGATTCAAGACACAATTCAGAAGTCTGAGACAATCCAGTTTACGGAAGATATTTTATATCAGAGGTACGGCCGTGATCCTAAACACGTTCGTAAGCACCCATTTCGTGATGAGCATAGGACTCCTAATCGCAATCCAGCAAGGAGCAGTCGAACTTTCGAAGAAAGTAGGCGGCTAAACGAGTGTCACAGATGCCATGCAAAATGGAAACCTGGACACAGATGTCAGCCTGGTGCAATTCGAGATCAAGTTCGCGAGCGAATTAGACATGGCGAATCTCCAATTCACATTGTGTCCGATCTTGTTCTAACCATGGAAGGAGAAAACGCATCGCACGATGAACATCACAGTACTGATGATGCAGACGCAAATAGCAATGCAGAAGAGGTTCTTCTATTCGACGAGCTCACCACAACACCTGGCATCACAGACCAAGCTGAGGTGGAGAACGCCGACCGGGAATGGTTCACAAACTACCTTTCTGCCACCATGAGCACCAACTACCACATCCCTGACTCTTCTTCGGTGCAGCATTTTCTCTAGGGCGACGAAGAACAGAGCCTCAACGTCGTCGCCCAGCGAAATGGGTTGCTTCTCACAGAACTACCCTGCCGAGGCGTAAATCGGTAACTCACGTTGTCGATGTCAACCTTACGAACGTAAGCGTTTCTCACCTCTCACGTGAACGCACTCACTACCGCATAAATGGATTTTGTTTGGATATTGGAGCTCCGAGATCTGTCGTTGGGATCAAGGAACTACGACGAATCTTTGCTACCAAGAAGCTTCGGGTGCCCAAGCTTAAGAAGTCTCACTCACGCACTCGATTCAGATTTGCGGATTCCTGCTTTGAATCACTTGGACAAGTCGCATTAATGTTGGAAACCCCCGCCAAGGTACCTGCCATCGTAGTGATCATGGATGTAGTGCAGGCAGATATTCCAGCATTACTTGGTATGGACGTGTTAGATCGAGAGTCTTTAATTGCGGATACTGTTGCAAATCGACTCACGAAGCGTATGCTCATCACAATGGAAGATGGGACTGTTGATTATGCAGATGAATGGTTTGTGCCAATTCACAGGAGCAAAAGTGGTCATGTGTTTGCGGATATTTGTTTCTCTCCCCAGATGTACTTTACTCGTACTCAGCTACACAAACTACACCGCCAGTTTTTCCATCCAGCGGTTGACCGACTTTTCAAACTCTTGAAAAAAGCAAGACCGGAGCAGGCAACACCAGAAACGCTTGCTACCCTCAAAGATTTGACGAAGCGATGCGATCCATGCCAGCGAATCCAGACAGCACCAACGCGGTTTCGTGTATCTTTTGGGGCTGAGCATGTTCGATTCAATGAGAGGGTCCTCATCGATATAATGTATATTGGGAACAAACCAGTACTACATATCGTAGATGAGTCTACACACTTCTCAGCTGCTGCTTTTCTTCCCAGGGTGACAACTGCAGCTATATGGAACAGAATGTTGCTCTGCTGGGCATACATATACACTGGTTTGCCGAACCGTATGCTGGTAGACCAAGGCAGTGCGTTTGGCCAGATGTTTATTGATATTGCTGCGACTTCTGACATTGGAGTCGACCGGACCGGAGTAGAAGCACACTCTAGCCTCGGTATCGGAGAGCGGTACCATCAACCTCTAAGGCAGACATACAGGAAGATAATGGTTGAGAACCCGGGTACAGAACGAACAGTGGCCCTTGCTGCAGCCGTTAAGGCTATGAATGACACTTTAGGGCCTGAAGGTTTGGTACCGTCGGCCCTTGTATTCGGAGAGTATCCTCCTGTGTTTACAAGATCAGAGGTTCCAAACTTGCGCGCGACTCTGGCCAGCCGGGCAAGGGTTGCCAACACTGCTAGAAGCGAGATGCATAAATGCATGTCTCAGCTTCGAGTGAACCGTGCTTTAAAGCACAACGTCCCCACCGCTGCTGACCGTTCTTATGAAATCGGGGACCGAGTTCTCGTATGGAGGGAGAAAATTGTAAACAACCGGATCGGGGAGTGGCTTGGACCCTTTACTGTCGAAAGTTTGGATGCTATGAAGAAGCTCGTTTACGTTCGCGATGTGAGCATTGGTCCAGCAAAACTCTTTGGCTGGGCACAGGTCAAACGGTATCATGAACCAGAATCTCTGGCAAATTCCTTCTTTTATGACCTAAGAGAAGGTCTAAACTACTTCGGCAACCCTCAGGAGAATCACGTATACCTGACAGAAATAATTGATAAGAACGACCCCAGGGCTAGTTCAAAAGCGATGGCCGAGGCGAAGAAGAAAGAAATTAAAGAGCTCTTGGACCGAGGTACATTCAAAATAATTCTACGTGAAGAACTTCCACCCGATGGCAACATCCTTCCTGGAAGATTTATGTTGGCAATTAAGTCTACCGAAGACGGTCAACTGAAGTACAAAGCTCGATACGTTATT
Organism: Gracilaria domingensis; assembly: GCA_022539475.1. Classification (NCBI taxonomy): domain Eukaryota; phylum Rhodophyta; class Florideophyceae; order Gracilariales; family Gracilariaceae; genus Gracilaria; species Gracilaria domingensis. The sequence continues at coordinate 38,410 of VCMS01000078.1, forward strand.
GGTGGCCATCGAGATCGACTCAAGCACATGATGGTACATTCGAGCACCACCGTTCAACCATCTTCAATACGGTTATTACTGGCTCTTGCTATGTTGTACGGATTCGACATATGGACTTCTGACGTCCGTAACGCTTACTTGCAATCTGCCGAACCACTTGGACGAGAACTATTTATTTCGAAGCCAGCCCCTGAGTTTGAATTGGATCCATCACAGTGCTTTAAATTGCTAAAGCCCCTTTATGGACTGTGTGAGTCCGGCGATCTCTGGCACAAGACTTTAGATGAACATCATGTCAAGGATCTTGGTATGAAACCCCTGCGGTCCGACCCTGCTTTGTACTCTTTGATGCAGGATAATCTTCTCAGTGGTTTGTCAGGAGGATACGTCGATGACCTACTTCGAGCTGGTGATACACATTTCAGAAATTTATCACGAAAAACGACGCAGCGATTCGACATGGCTGAAGATCAGCAACTACCTTGCCATTTCACTGGTTTCTCTTTGAAGCGTGACGAGAACGGTATCGTTTTGCAGGATCAGAATGATTACCTCCGAAAGTTAGAGGAACTGCACGTTGATGCATCTTACTCATACTTTAGGTCTATGCGAATGAAACTGGCTTGGTTATCGAACACTAGACCTGACTGTCTTTTCGAAATATGCCAACTTGCACAGGTGACAGAAGATATATTCGTTAAGTCTAAGGAAACAGTCATCAGACAGCTGAACAGGGCAGTGCGATACGCGAAATCCGAACATGTGTCCCTGCGTTTTCCTGTTCTTAACCTGGAGACGCTACGAGTAATTGGGTTTTCTGACTCGTCTTTTGCAAATAATGTTGATCACTCTTCGCAGTTAGGACACATATGCTTCCTTGGTGACGCAACTGGAACGGTTATACCGATACATTTCAAGTCTTACAAGTCGAGAAGAATCACCAGATCAGCGATGGCTGGAGAGGTGATTGCTTTCAGCGATTTGTTCGACTACTGTACAGCTTTTGCAAAGGAACTTGGACTTCTTCTGCGCCGGGATATTCCAGTTCAGCTCCTAACCGACAGCAAATCTCTCTTTGATGTAATTTCAAAGGGATCTAGGACATCTGAGAAGCGAATGATGTTGGACATCGCCGCAGCGCGGGAGGGATTCAAGAATAACGTAATATCCGATATAGGATTTGTACGAAGTTCTCGTAACGTTGCAGACGGGCTCACAAAGTCTATGCAACAGGCAGTGCTTCGTAACATACTGCTTACAGGTCGTCTAGATATCATCGCAGAACAATGGATAATTCGTGGATGAGAAGAAGCGGAGTTTTCATGCATTGTTCTATTGTTTGTTTTTATATGGGTTATTATTCATTGTAGCTTGCAGAGATGTCGACGTGCAAATGGAGGGAGTGTCGGTCTTTCTGAGCATTGAAGCCGAATCTTACGTGAGATTGCAATCTCTTTGTTAAGAAGTTGCGCAGCTGCAATCAGTTGCAATCTCTTTGTTAAGAAGTTGCGCAGCTGCAATCAGTTGCAATCTAATGCAAGTGTTGTCATTTTGGTGAGCCTTGCGTTAGGTAATCAATTAGTTGCCCTACACGCACCGGTACTGAATACCGGTGCGGTGCGCATCTCCGCAAGTAAAGCTTATCTACCACTGCGTGCTTTGCTCTCTTGTTGGGAGAGAGCAGAGCATAGCAGTTTTGGGTTTTGAAGTTCTTTCTCCTATCACGAGAAGACGCTTCAACGCGAGCGAAGAGACGCTTGCCCCCCAGTTCCGCTACACGATTAATCGTCAACGTTGCACCTCTCACGCCTTTTCACACTCTGATTGTACAAAGTGGAGCTTGAGAGGGACACGCGTTTCGTTCATAACGACACTGACAACGTTTATGGTTTAATAGTGAAGATACATTCTCGCCCCTAAGGCCCCTAAACAGATGTTATTGTAATGTTAGGCTTGTTACTGACATGAGATACCAGGTGAAACAGGTCAGGCTCATCGAGCCGGCGATTTTCAAACAGAACTTACGATGCCCACTTCAGAGAAGCCCACTGGCTACGTGGCTCCTCGATCCGAGGGGAAACTCTTTGTCACCCGCTGGGTGGCAACATGAGATATTCGTCTCATTTGCCAATGAAAACTTTCATGACAACAAATGTGTTTAGCAACAACTGACAACCTTTCTGGATATCACTTTTGTTTTTTCTTTCTGGCGCCTCTTCCAAGGGCCTTCTCTAAGATCCTCCACACAACAAAGCACACTAAACTCACTCCTTCAACTTCAAGTCATCGTTTCAGAAGACCAGTTAAAGAAGTATGCCTCGTTGCTGGTCTTTTGAGTCACACAGCCTCCACAATTCTTTTCCTATCTCATACAGTTGGAGTCAGGTAGCAATCTTATTCATCAAGTGCCTAGTTCTGCCAACTCGTTGCTCGAAGTGAGAAAAGGAATCATCACCTAGGCCGTTCTCAAGATATACGGCATCCTCAATGATGACACTGCTGACGAGATTGGCTCCAGCCCGCATGTCCCAGGTCCCCGAGATCCGTAAATGAAAAGCGTCAGCCAGACTATCCTAATGAGTCTGATTGGTCATAATATGAAGTAGGAATCTTTGTTCCTTAAACCGAGGCCTAAACGTTCCAGTCAGGATCTGGAACACACCTTGCTGATCTAATAGTTTTGAAATATTTAGAGAATGAAGTGCTGGTAGCAGCAACGTTGAGGTTAAATCTCCTTACTCTGAAGAAGTATTCAATACCCACGTCGTTTTTGACTCAATTGCTTCATATCTACTTTGAAAGCCCGGGAGCCTGCGGTAATTTCCGTACGCAGTTAGATTTTCGGATTACAGAAACGTGATAAACAGCGGTGGTATGCCGGTGTCAGACTGAACTTTAAGTGTAGGCCTTGCGCTCTAGTGATTGTCAGTCGCGTCACGCTACGCCAAAATTTAGTAAAAAATTTTTCTATTTGCTTCGAACATCGCGCGAATGTTCGCGAATATTCGCGAACAATTAAGATGTTCGCGAATATTCGCGAACGCGAATGTTCGGAGACGAACAAACTTCCAAGGCCGAATTTTTGTATATGCTTTATGACATAAGATGTAATCTCTTGTGTACATATAGGCCTTTTAATAACCTTTCAAAGTAATTAAAAAGTTTGTCGATCCGGTTGCGCAGATAGGTAAATTCGCGGGCAAAAGTTGCGAATATTCGCGAATTTAGCGGTTTTTAATGAAATGAGAACTGCGAATACTCTATTCGTAGAGGTTTTCATGGCAAATCAAAATAGGGGTACAGAGAAGACCTAAAGTAGATTAGAATAACAGTACTATCTTCTAGACTGAAGGCTTCATTTGGTAAAATATGCTACTTCTTAGTCGATATGTTCGCGAACATTTGAATGTTCGTTGGAAGAAAATGTGAAGAATGAAGATGCGGTCAAGTTATCGGGAGCTTGCGGGAAACACCGGAAGTTGATATTGAAAGAGCAAAATCTTGCAGTGGTTTCAGAAAGTACAACAATGTTCGTCCAAAGGATTGGTCTTAATTTTTATTAAAAATGTGAACCTTTGTAAGTTGACAGATTGTTCCTGTCACACTCTGGTATTCACCCAAACTTTTTGCTAAAGAAGCCTGAAACTTGACCGTATGTTCAAATTACTGTTTTCTTTCAACGAACATTTTTTTGTTCGCGAACATTTTGAGATAGAAAAAGCCTTATTAGACAAAGCAATTTGTCTTCATAGACATAAAGCATATAGTTTGAAAGCATGACGAGCACTGTCCATGCCTGGAACTCAGATACGGTTTTTGACTTCTGCGGAAGAAGTATTCGCCGCTTCAAATTCTTAAAAAACGCTCATGTTCGCGAATATTCGCCATGTTCGGCACGCAGACATTACGTTTCTTGTAAACTACTTTCTTACTCTTCACTACATCTCAATAGATCTATAGCTGGGCCTTACATAGAACAAAAATTGTAGGTTATACTGCACGCTTTCTAGTAAAATTTGGGAGCTCTATTTTGTTCGTTCTTAAACTTCTGCATTTTCGAACATTCGCGAATATTCGCATTGTTCGCGAATATTCGCGAACATTTCCAAGATCTTCTTGCCGAATAAAAATCATTTTTGGAAACCTACAATATCTAATGTGACACCTATCACGTGATTGTAACTTTATGTGACATTCGTCCAAATAAATCTACAATGTCTTACATGCTGACGTCTGTAATAACTTGTTAGTTTATGTCAACAAACGGCGGTTCCCGCAAGCTCCGGGCATTTAGCGAAAACTTTTGGACGTATCTTGGCTGTGTGACCATGGTTGCCGAACAACATGTCATCTTACAAGTGTTCAAAATTTTAATTAAAATTGCTGAAAACTGTTGAGAGGCTTGTGGCAAGTATTGCCATGTCGCAGAAGTAATTGCAAGAATTACAACTTGCTGCGTTTCCCGCAGGCTCCCGGCCCATTTCGTCTCCGATGTCTTGTCCTCATACTTTACAAAATATGCACTATATGAGACACACATATCTCTTCCGACATTATCTGTAGTAAGGAACCGCGAAAACATCAAACTTCTTGACTCGTGTAGGAAATTTCAGTGTCGACATCTGTCGATGAGACTCGTTCTAGTCCCGAACTGGGACTTGACAAGCTGTGTCTGCGGCGTTCGGCGGCGGGCCTCGGCGTGAGGCTTGTGTCGCGATCGGTCGCGGACAAGCACAGTGGAAGCTCGCGGACGAGCTGCATGTGCAGGACGGACTTACGGCCCGCGCAGGGCAGCGTCGCGCTCGGTCAAGGACCGTCGTAAAGCTGTAGTTTACTGAATAGTTTAGATACGTAGTTTGATAGATTGGTTGATTACCATTAGACTAAAGGACCAGAAGCTATCGCACTAGTCTAAGTACTCATGCGCCGGCGCCAGCGCCGGCGACGGCGGCGGGCGCGACGACGGCGGCATCGCCGTCCGGCGCATCCAGCTCATCAGCCGCCGTCGTCGAACACGGCGCAGGATGTGTGGAGTCCCCCGCATCCTTCGCACTCAACAGGAAGATAACAGGCGAGCTGGCTCTGCTGGTCTTGATTACTGCAGAAAATGGAGCTGCAGGGTAAGTATGGAAGTGGCGGAGTTCTCATCCAGTTCTTGATCTCGATTAACATTTTACATCCCAGATTCTATGGTTTTTTACTGTCCAACTTGCCTACCTCAGACAATCCCTGGCAACATGCCTACCTCTCACGTATGTGGATATTAAGGGTTATGGTGAATAATCTATCATTTCTTATCTCTTGATGATCACTTGCATTATTCTATGAGTGGGGAGAGCTGCTTTAGCGAGCCAACGTTGACCAAAAGGAACATTCATCATCGTTGGCGCACGATCTCATATATCCTCAGAGTTGTGGTTCTGGTTGCCACCTTCCTGTTGCATCCTGTTTTGAAGATGCATTGCCAGTGGTACACAATCAGCAATGAATCCACGGGGTGCGAAATATCACTGCTGCGATCTGCAAAGAACCGCTATAAAAAAATAGTGCCGTCCACCTTGTTCTCCTCCCTTCAACGTCATCACCAGATTCTCAATTCATGACTTCTCCTGCACGCTCAGATTTGAGTCATCGATCATGAAGTTCAGCCTCCTGAACGCCATCGCGGTGTTCAGCATTCTGATCTGGCTCTCCGCTGGAGCAAGCGTCGAGCTCGAGGAAGAGACGGAGAGGTATTCGGAAGACTGCGATATTCCCTCTGATGTGGCGTACTGTATGGATGTGATGCGCGTTGGAATGAGGTTCAATGATGACACTGCTGAGCACTTTGTGCGCCTTGAAACGCAACTGTCGCAGCATGCGTTAGAAGAATGCTCATGGGAGTCGTTTGACGGAATGAAAAGTCCTGGGGAATGTATTTCGACGCTGTCCAGGTTTGCCGATGGAAAGGATGTGCTTGACGATGGGTCGAATGAAGTGGTTATTTCCCAGCGCAGCTCGGAAACCCTCAAGTTCTGCTACAGGGTCTGCAATGCAAAGTGCTTGACGTGTAAATTCAAAAAAAGGCCAGGTGTAAAGGGGTGCGTGAGGAAGTGCAAGAAGAAGTGTCGCAAGAAGTGTCGCAGGATGTTTAAAGGAAAGAAGAAGTAAAGGGCTCCGAGATGTTTTGTTGCAATTGGTTTTTGTGAAAGACATGCGCGTTGTTTTCAGCTTGCTCCATCTGCACTGAATAGGAACAGCAGTGGATCTAGAGGTTCAGTGATAAAGCCAATGTTGTTGATAAAGTTACTTATTATATCGGATAGATCACAAGACAGTTGTAGCTTGTACAGTTTGTGCAAAGGCAAGGACCGCGTCCATTCTGCCAGGTGAGATCTCCACAAGATCAATCATTCTGGGATATGGGTGGGTGGGTATGAAAAGCAAGAACCTGGAAAAGATTGCAGCGCGATTGGAAAGAGAGACCCCGCAAACTATGTCTTGAGACAGACGTCTGCGGAACACGATAGACAAGACGTGTGGGTCTGTCGTCGTCGCCACGCGACGGCGGTGCACCAAACAAAAGCACAACTGTCGAGGATCAGAAACCTATAAATAAATTATATTCTTCGCCCCTCGAAAAGCTCATAGAACTTCTAGGAACTGCAGAAGTAGATTCATTTGAGCAACAAGAAAAAAGCGGCCTTCGGCCGCACGCGGCACTTCGCGCCGCGGTCGAATGGTTTGTCTGTCACTGCAGCCATAACTTTGTATTGAAAAACAGCAAAACTGTGCGATACCTAAATTATTTGCGTTCTGAATACAGCAGTGAGACATACATTGCTTGTGCTGTCTTCGACGTACTAGACTTTCTCATCAATACACAAATGATACCTATGATTCGACGCATCATCCAAATATAGCAAAATTTCATTCTTTGTTTGCTAATTGCAATCAGTATACTCGAGTGCGACGGTTAGGTGGGATTTAAAGTAATCGCAAATACAGTTTGAGCCATGTTGAAGCAGTGACACACTGTAGACCATTTTATTCAATTTGTTCAATATACCGGCATATACGTAAGCATAATGTAATCCATATAAAAAATTGACTCACTGTAGACCACTGCCTTGAGCTTCCATAGTTTATATAACAACGCACAATATAAGCGATGTTAACGAAGTGACTTAATTTAAAACTATCCATTAAATTTTTAACGTAGAATACGTAAGAAAAATGAGAGTCAGGGTGATGCAGTGACTCACGGTAGACCATTCCTTTGAATTTACAAAGTGTAATGCAGTTTAATTTAGAAGAATGTGAAGTATGTTGAAGACCTCACTGTAGACCACTTGGAATCAAAGTAGACTATGGCTTTAAATTTGCTTAGTGTAACGGCGTATCCGCACGCACAATGTGTACCATATTGAAGACGTGACTCCCTCTAAATCATTTCGTTAAATTAACTCATTGCAGCGGCGTATACATAAGCACAATGTGAGCCATGTTGAATATCCATCTAAGTGTAAACCACTGTTCTAAATTTGCTGAAGGCAACGGCTTGTACGTTCGCGCAATGAAAATCATGTTACATGAGAAATTCAGTGTAGACCATTTTCTTGACTTTGCTTCGTGTAACGTTCTTTTAGTCAGCAAACGTTAGGCCTCGTTTAAAATAAAAATCAATATAGACCCTCTTTTTGAACCTTCTAACGGGCACGTTGCGCATATAAGCACAATGTGAGCCACGTTGAATATGAGACTCACTGCATACCATTTCGTTGAATTCGATTAGGGCGAGGTCGTTTAAATAACACACATTTGAGCCACGTTTAAGTGGACACTCTGTGTAGACAATTTTCTTGAATGTTCCTAGAGTAATTTTTATCTACATTCTATATTGAGAACTGTCAAAGCTTTCGTGATACATGAATGTGTCTGCTGTGATGTCTAAAAGGGCAACGGATGGATTTAGTTCATGTAAAAGATGCTTGCAGTAATCTTCAGTTACAAAGTACAATAAAAACTTTCTGATTTCAAATCTATCGTGATATATGAAGATTTCTGCCGTTTCGCTTTGAGAAATTGAAACTGGTGGATTCCCCTAATGTCGGGGATGTTTGCTTGCAGTTAAAGCACATTGTACATGACGGCAATAATTATGGATCTAGCTCTTGATGACACATGTTGTGCTTGTGGACTGCGTTTTAACCACCAACCACCAGCAGTTTCAAGCATTTTTTGCACTATAAAAAGAAGGCTAAGATTGATAACCACTAGATCGAATCTAAAACCTTCGGCACCTCAGCTCTTCGACAACTAAGAATTTTCTCCCTTCGGCTAGGCAGCCCTTCCGCTCTGCTGACTCTCTCCCTCCGCTCTCCTGTTGCATCCCTTTGCTTCCTAACCCACTTCTTTGCCCACCGATTTACTCCCTTTCGTTACCCCTTCATTCCCTCGATCACCGAAGATTTTGCGAACGGATAACAACAACACCGGTGGCCGCCGTAATACGCTTGCTTTTGATAAAGTGTATCAGTTCTATGCTCGTCTCGAACTGGGGGGCCAGAGGATGTTGGTGTGGTTTGACGGCATAATCGACGATCTTACTGAGAAGTATCGTCTGGCTTGGGCGTCTTTTCACATCATTTTCGGATTCATGGAGCTCCGTGGGCCGTTCCTAACTGAGGAGCATGCCCTTCTTCTCAGGAAGCTTTTCATCGCACACTACAACGGAGTCATGGAGGACCTGCATGACGAGTTTCAACTATATCTGTAGGGTTGGATTTTTGCCCAGTTTGGTCATCTAAGTCCGAATAGTGAGGATGCGTTCATGGATGAGATCGAAGCCGCTCTTGTGCACATCGAGGAGTTTCCGGACGACACCGACTTTTCTGTGGAGTTTGACCCTCGTTCCCATATCAGCATCTTCTCGAATCCTCCTGGAGTGTTCGAGAATCATTTCGTGGCTAATGGAGTGCATACTAACTAAGCTGTTTGTCATTACTTTTATTATCGGTGATCTAATATGGCATGTGTTTTTGGAAGTTATTTATTTATTTTGTATTGTGTGGTTAGTATTCTGACCACAATAAAGGATGCTTTATTTTATAATGGCTTTTAATGTGCCATAATATACGAATTGTTTGCTTATTTACTTTGCGTTTTCGCCAAATACAAATAAATGGAAGAGAAAACAGTGTAGTCACTTTACTGTGTTGATGCGTTGTAAATATCTATGGCCTCTTGCGACACAAAATTTAGCATAGATTTAGACTTCAAATGCAGTACACTTGAACCTCGAACCTGGAATACTGGTTTGAAGAGAATCATGATCTGATGCGGCTAAAGCACTTTCATCGCCCGGGTACAACAAACGAAATACTCCACGAGACGAGCTAGCAAATGATCTTATCGCTACTCTGTCTAGCTCACCCACAGAAGACTAAAAAGTAGATGTAGTTCCAGTTGAATTTGAAGTCGCTAGATAAGTCGGAGAAGGTAGATAGGTCTATGGCAGCAGCAGGGAAGGAGCGCATGGCCTTGGAATAGGCGGCAGCGGTGGGGAAATAAATGGCAGAAGAATAGTTTGTAGCGGTAAAATAGCGGGTAGTGCCGGAATAGATGTGTGCAGGTAACACCGCGTAGCAGCAACAGAAAGACAATAAGGGGCAAATCAGTGACGAGCTCTATTGTTGCTGCTGTTTTTGCCGCTGCTAAAACGATAGGAAATGTTGAAAAGGGCTAAAAGTAATTGGTAAGGAGTATTGCTGACGACCTAGTCAGCGCTGTTTCTTACGCGCCAGCAGCTAAAGACCGCGGAGCCCCGGACACTTGTTCGGAACCCAATCCTTGTATTGAACCCACACTAATTGCAGTGTTGACCTGTAATGTTATAGAATGCTACTTAGAAATTAAAAGATGCGCTTCTGGCTTATATAAATCAATTTATTTTAGGTAGTGCAGTGATGCAATTGTGCTATTGTTGAATTTCTATCTTACCAGAACACCTCGACGCGATGTTTTTGGATGTTCAAAACGTTTGATTATCATTGGCCAAACGTTTTGGAGGACCCAAATGCTCGGTGGCACTAAAATTTTCTTATTTTACTTTTGCGAGAGGTCTCCGCCAAAAGAGGACACCCCTTGATTTGCCTTTATTTTTTGAGGGGCTCGGGCTAATACCCATCGCAATTCTTAGTGCTGGTAGATTGATTCAGCGATCAGGCGTGAGATGCTCTGCGATGGAAACCACCATCGATTTGCTCTAACACGATGTGAGCATTGCGGTGAGCCACATCAAGCTTCAACGTTGTGAGCCTGATCTCTGAGTTAAAACCGACGCACTCTCCCTAGGGAACAGTATATCTCTTCTAGAGTGTACTGGATGCATTGATTTCTGCTCAGGGGGATGCTTAGACAACATTGTCTACACCACCCCGCTTTTCCTAACACTAAAGATCTCACGCTACATAGCGTGATCTACGCGTTCGAAGCAAAGAGTGTTGGAGTGTCTTAATGTAAGTCATATTGTAAGCCACATTCATGAAGTCTACGTGCCGCGAGTGACAAGAGTTCTCAAATATATTTCAGATATTTCAGAAAATAGAAGCCAGAAGCAATGGACTTTCGAGGAACGAAGAAGTGGATTTATTTGAGCGAATCTGCCGCGCGAGATCGAAAGAAGATGATCTTTGGATCGACGGCGGTGTCACCGGCGCACCGTCGTCGTACTCCTTTCAGCACTTCCACTGGCGCACCGCCGTCGTTTCCGATCCAGCGATCCTCCTCGTCTCTGGGATTCCGGATCCCTATGCGCGACGGTCTTCTTCGAAAACGCACCCCTCCCTCCCAAAGTGAACTAATGGAACTACGTTTCTTTGGAATAGTACTTTGTATATTTTACTACTCTTATTGATGCGAGACATGGCCGTCTGCATCTGGGAGCCGCACCTCTCCGGTCGAGGGTGCTGTGTGCGATGAATTGTGTTCATCAGCACGACGGAGATCCTGGTCGCATCCCGTCACTCGCCTCTCCAAACATAAATGATCTTGAGCGAAAGCTCGGCTAGCTAGCGGACAATACAAAGATAGGCCACGACCCGGGAGGTCGTTAAACTCGTCCCAGCGATTGGCGCACCAATCGCTGTTCCGGACTCGGGAAGTCGGTAAACTCGCATAGGCGCTCGGCACACCGACGCCTCTCCGGACTCGGGAAGTCGCTAAACTCGCCGCGGTAATCGGCGCACCGATCGCCGCTCCGGACTCGGGATGTCGTTAAACTCGCATGGGCGCTCGGCGCACCGGCGCGCCTCTCCAGACTCGGGAAGTCACTAAAATCGGCCGGACGGTTGGTCTGCTTACCGATCGCCATTGTCGACCTGGGTGGTAAGTCGTGAAAAGGCCCCCGACTAGCTGCACGCAAGCAGCAGGCCACGAGCTGATCACTGGGAACGATCCTACCGATGTTTTCCCTGGCTTTCCCTCCCCATGGTGTGATACATCCAACGGAGGCAACCATGTGGCGGTTTTGTACAGGGTTTTTCTTCGTAAAAGCTTTTACGCACATGCCTAGGGTCGAAGAACGATGTGAAGCGACTGGCTGCTCCTTTGCCTGGTGTCGCCAAGGAAATGAGGACTGAGTGAAGGAGAGCCGTCACAACCTCTTGTACGGCGCAATGAGGTACGTGCAGAGCGCCTTGCCGTGGTGTACCCCTTAGCCGATGACCTCAAGAGGAAGAAGGAAGAGGTACTACAAAAAGAAGGAGAGATGAAGAGGCTGAATCATCGGTGACGAAATGCTCACGCAGACGAGAGAACACTTTAGAGGTTAATGCTTTTGCTGACACAAAGCTCAGTGAGCGTAACACGGTACAAATCAGATTTGTAGTCAGCAGCTACGTTGATAGGGAAAACATTATAAGTGCTGGGGGTCCTTAGCAAAACCCCACGTGATACGAGCAATAAGCGTATCACGCTCATAATAAAGAAGAAGAAAGATAGGCCAAAGCTGGCGAAGATCAGAACTAGAGTGGACTCTTTGAACTGTGGCGTCACCGTCGAAATGATTACATATGCTTTGATAAAGTCCAAGAATGAAGCCGCACGATGCACGAATACTGAAGATCCTCTCTGTTCTCAACTGTTGACCATCAATTGATGGCACATGTGCCCACTGTTACTTCTCTTTCTTTTTCCCCATTTCCCTTCTTTCGTTTCGTTCCAAAACGCACAAAAGCTACCTCCATGATGAAGCTTTGGTGCAGATGAACTGCTGTACGTCCTACTCGCAGGCAGATAAGTTCTCAACGGATCCGTCAATGGCAAACTCTAAAAACAAGAGTTGGCCACACGGGTGTGAGCTAACAATATGATCCGCTCCTTTCACCACTGCGACATTCTTCTTAAACACTGGATCAAGATCTACTACATCTTCCATGGGCGTAACGGGATCTGAATCGCCGACAAGCACTAAAGCAAAGATTTCGGTTTGCGGTCCCTTATCGAGCGGGAGACCTTCGCTCCTCAACTGGCTGAACGGCATACTGGGACAGAACTTGACCAGAGATTGAAATCCTTCGTTCAAGTAGAACGGCGAAAAGCCTTGCAGCCCCACTTTGTGCAGCACATCCAAAACAAGGTTTCCGAGCCTTTCTAAGAACCTGGCGTCAGCATCCCAAGGAACTAGGTCAATCATACTATTGCAAATGGTGGACACCGACATTGCAACGGAGAAATTACGAAGAGGTAGCACTGATAGCTCCATCTCCTCTGCGATTTCTTTCAAGCCTGTGTAGTTCCTTTCATTGGCAGCGGAGGCAATGGCGTCGGCGAAAGAATCTGACGTGAACCTGTACATATGGAAGAGAAGTCTTGGATCGATTTTCAAATCCTCTCTCAAGGCTCTGTTCCAACGCAAGCGGCGGAGAACCGACTTCAACTGGTTCTTGAACTTCTGGGGGAAAAGTCTGGATTGCCAGTGTTTTTTAAAGCATGAATTCGATCATATGCCGCATGACGACGAACTTCATACACATCTCGGTACCGCAGAGGCACAGGCGAATCTAGTATCATAGATCGGACGCTCTTCGGATAGAGTACGCCATAAGCTTGCGAAATGAGCGTACCGTAGGACACCCCAAACAGATCCAGCTGCTTGAAACCAAGGGTCTTTCGAAGCGCTTCCAAATCATTCACGATGGCATTCGTGGAATAATGGAGCACCTCCTCCCCAATCTCCATAAGACACGAGCGAAGATCAAGAAGGTCAACATCATAAGAGTAGGGTTTGCCTTGTATCGAGCAATTCAAGCGAGACGCGTTTCCAGTTCCACGAGGATCGAACAGGATCAAGGGGCGTTTGAGTTCATTCACAAGCTTGAGCGATGTGAGATCTTCAATGGGATGTGGTAAGGCGGAGCTACTAGGCCCGCCAGGAACAAAAACAAAGGCACTTTCAAAGTCCGTTTGGATCGAAGGATAAGTTATAGCGTAAAGCATCGTAATATTGACAGTGGCAGAAGGGTTTGCATGGTCGAGTGGTACAGTGAGCTTCCCACATGTCGAATTGGAGAGAAAGTGCGGGCAGGAAATGGGCTCTATTGAAGCATAGCCCAGCGGTACGAGAACGAAGAATGACAAGAGAACTAAGAACGAAGAGCTCAACATTGCGAATGCTGATGGAGTGTAGTCGAGTTTGTCGGAAGCTGCTGGTGTTTGAAAGATGATGCGGGAAACCGATATGGAGTTGCGAGGCTCTATTTATTATGCAAGCGATTAAGCCCAGCAGTGTGAAAGCGGTTGTGATGGAAAACCGCAGTGAAGGCATAAAGAGTAGAAGTGTTGTCGACACAATTCTTCACAGCTCAAAGAAACTCTTTATGTTGTAACACGAGGGATAGAGAGAACCAATATCCTGCAACAGAAGAAACAGTATTCCATCCATTGCAAACGCTTATCGTTTGTTCCTTTCTCAGCACAGAGTTTTAATCCCCCTTTGATTTTGGACATATATACATGTCTTGATCCTTTGTCAGAAGTTCGACAAGGGTACGTAGAGGAAACATTCAGGTTCTCTTGTGCTTCGAAGCAGTTCTCCTAAACACAAAGAGGCTGACCATTGCAGAAACTAATGGATGTTTCCATAGAGCATTGTCGAATTCGGCCAATGAGAACAACCAGTCACCAACAACTGAGCTTTATTGGAGAGTTGTTAATTACGTCGGAGAGCCAGAAGTGGTATCCCAACAGAAGTTTTGTCATGTCTAAAGGGGTGTGGCCTTCATTGTGGACATGGCTCCCACGTCTCCGAGCGTATAGAAAGATGCCAAAGAATATTTGGATGGGCTTCAAATTTCATTTCATTGACCTGAGAGTGTACAGTGAGCCTCTTCTAACTATAATATGAGGTGCATTGTACGCACTCTGATTGGCAAGGTACGTCAACGCCGTTGCCGTTGGCAACTTGCCAAGTGCACGGCGTAGCGATGTCCAGCAAGGAAGCGTTGTAGGACACTTCAATGTAAGTTGTTTTAACATTTTTCGAATCTTTTCAGAATTTTCATTTAGTTCAGAAATAGTTTGTAAATTCATACATGCCACGTGACGAATTTTCTGTGTGATTTACCTTCGAAGGTAGTCATGCCTGCACAAGGCGTCAGAGAGCCAATTTGATTGTGTTCGAAAATATCATACGTTGTGCTGGCGTTCGTGAACTATTGAGGCTTGCACGTAAGACGAAGAGAGTGAAAAGGGCGGGCTTCACGTGATGGAAGGCCATCTTACGTTCCATGGATGCTCCATTGTCAGGCGGAGCTGTGAGCTGGGTCTGGCTGGATCGGATTTGAGGAGCACAGAAGTCAGAAAAGTTGATGATTCGGGATGAAAGCATGAGCTAGGATCGCGAAGGCGACGGAGCGTGGAGCGGAGCCGCCTTCGGTCCGGGCCGGCGTCGCGCTCTGAAGAGCAACTTGAGTGCGACGCGTGTCAATCGGCAAAATAAAACCACTTCTCCGTATCTCGAGAATCCGCAACGCAACGTGCGCTGTCTACGCTGACATTGCAGATCAGGTAATAAATATCTCGGTATTTATTATTACATGATTGATATGATTGCTTGCGTAAGATATATCTCGATCACAAAAATACTTGTGGTGGAATCAAGGAGGCTAATTCTTACGTGTAGCACATTTGCGCCTTTGTTTGCGTTTCAGAGATTGCATGGAGATAGGAGCTCAAAAGTACGAAACTTAGGAGGGCCCCCATAAGAGTGTCACGCCGAGAGTTATAACGAGAGAGACGAAGACAGACAAGCACAACAGAACGAACAACTCCACCGACAATAAAGCTACTCCCCTCAAACTCGTCCCATTCCACTCCCAAGCCTCCTCGCCATTCTGACGATCTTCGTCGTCCAAGCCAAGTCTCCGATTACGTCGTCACTCACGAACAAATCGATAGTACCCTGGCTGTACTGCCAGCCAAATGGTCTCCACGCCCCCCCCTTGCGACATCGTCGTCCTCATAGATGCGTGCAAGGTACTGACATGTCCGGATGAGGGTTGTGATTACCAGACTGTGCGTGTTTCTTCCCTGCACCGTCATCATTCGATCTCGGTATAGGAAAACAGGGGGACTATTTTTGAGTGTCCCGATTGTGCCAGGCGGTTTAATAGAAAGGACTCCGTGAAATATTACGGAGACTTCAGCTGTCGAATTGGACATGGAATCGAGAAAATATGTTTCCGAAATAGAAACTGAAGCTGATGTAACACAACACGGGATGTTTATTTACGGAAGTTGGAACAGCTTTGATGAAAAGATAATAAGAGTAGGTAACACTACACTTTTCCCACGTACCAAGAAAATGCACAAGGCAGTCGCGACCTTTGCTCCGGTTGGAGGAAGAAATTGAATCAATCGTTCTCCCAAAACCTTTCAATGTCATTGCCAAGCCACTCGATCCATTTCAGTACCGGTTTGCCACGAACCAAGTTCTCAATCGTATCCTGCGCCGCCCTTCCAATCCCTTTACAGAGTCTCTGTCCAGCTGACACAGATGGCTCAAAGTGAACACCTGCCCAAAGCCTTGACTCACCGCAAAGACGAGACCATTCTGAAAGACGATTAATGGGGATAGTCACATTCTCGGCTGGAACGCGGCCAGGATAGAACTTGCTCGAACCCTTGGTGAACGTCACATTGTAAGGGAATTCATCCCGCCCCTCACTGAAGATGAGCGCATGTTCAATCAAAGCCTCGCACACACAAGCGGAGCCGGACGGAAATTCGCTGTGAGGCATGGTCCGTATCAATGGCTGCCAATCCCTAGGGCGAATGCGCGTGTTGTCACGACCAGGGCCTCCCCATACCTCGACCGAATCGTCCCCAAGCAGTAAATCCATCGTCTGGCCAGTTGGTCTGATTGCATCATGACGAATCTTTTCCTTCCATACAGCCACCGTAGCGTCAAAGGTGACGATGTTAGCTGCAAGTCCGTAAATAACATCCTCATCGAACGAAAGGTCGAGAACCGGTCCAAAGATGAAAAACCGCACTGCGACTGCGATACTCGTAGAGCCAAACGGATTCTGGTTTTGGAAGGCGAACACCTTATTATCAAACAGTTCAGCTAACAATCTTTGCCTCTGCGTCAGCTCGGCAGATCGTTTGAGTACATCACGAGCATATTTACGCAGTTCTCGTAAATCCCTTCTGGTTGCTCGTTTAATCGAAGCATCAGGATGACGATAGGGCGACCTCACCTTACGACGTTGAATCTGCCTCGGCGTCTGACTGAATGCTATGGCTTGACCCGCATATGGAGTGACATGCTCCTGGCGGAAGAAAAAGCCGACACCATTCGATTCGAGCACAGGCTGCCAGCGGAACGGAAAATCGATTCTCGACGGCGAGTTCACTGGTGTATATCCTGTGTAATCGGCAAACGGCATGGAATAAGCTGGATCAGAAGAACTGAGTGAACCATTGGCATTCCAACCATCCATCAACAGCAGACGGCCTGTATCCATACCCTCTCGGTTTCCGATACCGACTGGAGTGGTCATGTCAAGACTCATGTCATCCGGGTCCAGTCCTTGCTCGATCATTCGCTCACGGAAGTCTGGAAAGCCTGAATCGCCTCCAAAACTGGCGGGTGACGTCTGGTACAGACGAAACAAACAGTAGTAGATGGCGATGTTTTTGTTTTCGATGGTGTGTTCCGAGGCAGGACGCTTAAAACGAGAGCGACCAAAAATATCCACAGCGGTGGGGTGATAGTTGCTCCAAGCATTGAAGACGGCGAGGTTGAGGTAAAAGAATGCACGGATTTGAATTGGGGTTTCTAATCCATCTGTGGTGATGGCGTTGAAGACGTTGGGAAAGAGGTCAAAGGTGTACGCCTGGCTTTGCCGTTCGAGAGTGTTCTGTGAGGGCTGGGCCAGAACGACCGAGGCCACAAGAGCCCAGAGAGTCGTAAGGGTGAAAGCGGAGGTGGTACGCATTTCTTCTGGGAGCGTAGATAGAAAGTGCGGGTGAGAGTAGCGGATGGTGCAGCAGTCGCCTGGTCAGAAAGGCAGCGAACAATCTCAGCGGTCTTCCACGGGATCTGGATATTTATTGTGCCTCGTTCGGGAATTACACGAAGAACAGTGGGGCTGCGTGGAGCTTGCTGTTAATTTGGTAGTGACTGTTTTGCGTGGCTCTGACAAGCTACGCACAGATTACGCAAGCGCTGTGGGGAGCGGGAGCTGTCTATCCAGCGGGATACCCTTGTACGGACCTTGCCCTTGTCCCGTGGGTGGACAACTTTTGAGATAGCTGCGCTTGCGTAATCTGTAGAGATTTCCTCAAGATGATGCGGGCACCTACGATATGCTTACGTTGGGCAACGTGCGAGATATGAGCTCAAATTTGGCTTCTGAGAGATTCAAATCTACACTGTAAATGTTTTCTGCACGTGTCTTTCTTGTACTTGATGTCCACCAGTACACCTGTGCGGGTGTCCTTCGTCAGTGGCGCACATAGGCGTGCAACTGATCGCTTGCCTGATCTGCGGTAGCAGGCCATCGGCCGAATCCATTGCTCACACCTAAAAGCACTCATGAGCGAGCAAGGATGTCTAGCAGACAAATAGCGCTCGAACTGGTCTCCAAGTATCAAAGGCACAATAATGAGGTTCTCCAAAACGCGAACCGCGTGTCCACATTTGGCGCTCATGTAATTGCACTCAAGTAATTGCGTAAGCACGAGCCCCGCCGTTTGGGTGCGGAATCAGCACATGTTGACGGTTTACGGTAGTGTAGTCTACACGTAGCTTATATAATTCCGTTACAGTCGGTACCTAAATGTTTTCAGACTGTCTCTGGGCACGGTACACTTTTCACAAACGATCGTACATGGCTTCGCACGTAGCCTGTCTTGAACCAGTCAAGAAGGCAGTCTTTCGTGGCGTCATGTGCCGCCATAATCAAAGGTTTCAGAGGTGTGGTCCACTGTGCTACGCGTTTGAGCTCTCGCATGCTCAATGTTTCATTCTGCCAGGTTCTCATGTATGCTGTTATCAGATCGATAAAATGCGGCTGTTCGCGAGTATTCAAGTCCAGAAATGGATGTCCTATGTATGAACATTCCCAGTCAAAAAACAAGAATGGTGACCCGTCTCCTCCAGATTGTGCAACATTAGCGGAATGCAAGTCGCCGTGAACAATTGTATTGGGCAACGGCGTTTCCTCCCATACTCTGAAAACGTGATCCAGATACGGTTCACACACTGCGAAATGTTCGAGTTCTACTCGGAAACTGGTTGCGTGTTGTTCCATATAGGTGGACACTATTTTGAACGCGTTGCGAATCCATTTGGAATCGTAGAGAAGTACTTGACTGGCTATGAGTTCGGGCACGAGCGTTGTGGATTTTTGATGCACATGTGCGAGCTGCTCCATAGCTGCATTAACAGACGCTTGTACTCGTTTCGTCTCGGAGATACTCATTAATGGCTTTCTCAGCGGAACAAGAAATGAGCCCATGGCCGGTAGTCCAAAGTCCAGTGTAGCAAACGCATTTAGAGAATGATTGACGAAAATGGGCTCGGGCGTGAACTGGGGAAACGAACGGTGTAATGCTAGCGTTTTGGCAATCTCGTTGTTTCCTTCAGGAACGAACTTCACGTACACGTCCGCCTCTGTAGTTGGGACGCGATTGATACAACTTAAACACCCGAAACGAAACTGCTCCGGATTACCTGTAGATGTGTATCCCGCCGCCTGCAGTTCTTGCTTTACAACGGGCTGAATTTTGTGATAAAAGCCCAACGAATATTGTGGTGGCGTTTCTTAGGGGGTGACCCGCCGTCCTTGGGACACCCCCAAAAGGATTTTTATTTTGTCCTGAAACTTCCCAGGACACCCCCGCCAGAACTTTTCCCATATCTCGCCAGAGAGAGAAGGAAAGTGCAGCGTGGAAGCTGCACTTCCCCCTCCTTCTCCCCAGCCTCAGGTTGCGCGCGTCGCACCGCCGAGGTGCGACGACGCGAAAGCTGATTGTTGCACGCGTCGCGCCACCAAGACGCGACGGCGCGAAAGCTGGACGTTGAGCGCGTCGCGCCGCGCTGGTGCAACGGCACGAAAGCTGATTGTTGCACGCGTCGCTTTGCGCCAACGCGACAACAAAAAGCCAAAGAATGAGCGCCTCGCTCCACGCTGGGGCGACGGCGCGAAAGCTGAATGATGCGTGCGTTGCGCCAGCGAGATGCGACAACGATTAAGCTAAATGATGAACGGTTCAGGTCTCGCTGGCGCGACGGCGCGGAAGCTGAATAATGCGTACGTCGCGCCGCCGGAACGCGACGGCGCTAGGACAGAATGCTGCGCACGTCGCGCCTCGGCGAGGTGCGAGGGCGCAAGAACTGAATGACGCACAAATCAGGCCGCGAGGAAGAGCGCCGGCGTAAAAACAGGATGTTGCGCGTCGCGCCGACGGGGCGTGACGACGTCCATGCAGCATGTTACGCGTCGCGCGGCCGTGGCGCGATAACGCAGGGAGAAGCGGACGTCATGCGTCGCGCCGTAAGAACCAGTACAATGCCAAACCCAGTTTAATGCAAGAGCAAGAAAGGGTGAGGGAGTATCAATCAGTCGACAACATCGCTTTGACAACGGCATGAACGAGATGGAGCGCACGTGCGCGGGAGGAAGAGCGCAGCACCATCATCGAAAGCGTCAGCCCAACGCCAATCCCGCGCACGAATAGTTTGGGGAGCTCGCTAAGGTTTTCCTTCAGCTCATCCATCGACACTCCACGCTTGAAAAGAAAGTCATACAGGGCCTCCTCACACGCGAATAGCTGGGCTTCGGTACGTTCTTCGTCGTCGTCCTCGTCGGCGAGCGCGGCGTCCTCTTCACACTGGATTGTATCTGCGGTTACCTCTTTAGCCTCATGTTCAATAACGCATGTCGATTTTGCAACCGGAATGTCAGAACGGTCCGTATCGTCGTCCGTAACAGTAGCTAGCACTTCTTTCGTGGTCGAAATTGTAACAATGATGGGAAAAGAAGTCGAAGATGAATTTGGGAGGTCTGACGACGAGGTTAAGAAAGGTCTGTTTTGGCATGTGATATACGACAAGAGGTAACCGAAAAGACAGCAAGTTAACAAGTCCACATGGATAATACCAGAAGAACTGGCAGACGCCCCCACGCCAGATCAGCAATGACCAGTTAGAAATGAACATAACGAAGCGAGTAGAACCAATACTAGGGTATCATGTGGAAGACGGGTATTACCCGAAGAACTAATTGAGAACCTAAATAGCCAGATGAAATCTGGCCAACCACCGACCTACATAATGAAGAACCGTAGAGTGACATCACTCCCTACTATGGATATGGTGAGAAGTGCTAGGGTATTTGTCAGGAGACGAAAATCAGACTACAACTTAGGGCACGCGCAGCATCATAATTGTAGATATAAACCCCCGAGTTCGAAGCTTCTCAGCCAACTCGGCGGGGATAGACCACTTTTCCCTGTCGACAACCTCCCCCACCCGCTCCTTAACCGTTCCTCTTTTCCCTCTCTCTCTTTCTTTCTCCCACCATCTTCCCTTAGCGCGGTCTGCGCCTCCCTGCAACCAACCTTTCCCCCTACATTCCCTTGTTCGCGGCGGCCCGGTCTCCTGCCGTTCCCTACGCAGTCGCCTGTGTTGCCCTCCATTGAACTCATCCGCACATTGCGACCATCCCTACGTCTCCATTCTCCCGGGCGGACGTTGGCAGTGTTACGCATCGCACTGGTTCTCTTTCTGTCGCCACCTTGCCTGGTTGTTAGGTTTGTAGTGGCATCGACGACAGACTCCTCCGCTTCAGTCCTGTCAATCTATCTTCCCGCCGACACCTTTGTGTGTCTTGGTCTGTTGGTCCTGCATTCTGTTGTTGTGTTGACTCTCGGTATCGAACGGCGAGCCATATTCTTGTTGGAATCTTATCCCTGTTTTCAGTCTGCGGGGAAATTCCTATCTATCTTGGGGTTGTACTGTCTGCTCCTGCAGACGTCTGAGATACGTTGATATCTGTTGCCTCTTTGGGCTGGTACTCTCGAGCATTTCTTGTGCCCTCCATGGGTTTGTCACCACCGGCGTCGTTTCCCCCAAAAATGGCGTCCACAAATATCATTGCAGATTTTTTCGGAGCCTTTCTGGGCTGGAGGCGTCTGGGTGACGTAGAAAAGCTTGAACGAAGCGTGCGGCGTGCTCATCCGCAGCCAGCTGCTGTCCGTTGTTCAGAAGAAGGTGCCAATCGACCAACTGAAACGGGGCAGGTGGTTGAAGATTGTCGTCATGCACTTCAATTATGACGACAGATTTGGTGTTTGGCGGGAAGCCATCATCGACTTCGAAATCGGTATCGTCAACCACGTGCACGCTTCCAGAAATTGCAAAGTGATCGCGTGTAGAGGAAAGATAGTAGGTGCGTTGCACGTCCAAATACTTTTCCGTGATTACTGGCAGGTCCAATGATCCGTCTTTGTGTTTGTGCATCACGACAGACTTGCCATGGTTTGCGACCAAGGCGACATGGTGCCCCTCGCAGGCGCCATGCGATGAGGACGACGTCTCTCCGGTACTGGATGCTGTATATTGGGGCTGCTTCGGCTCCGAGGATCGTTCAGACGATGACGACGTTTGTTCACAACGGGCGGCTGTGTCGGGTTGGTGCGGTGGTTCCATTATTATAGCTCGCTACTAAGAAGAATCGCAGCACTTGAGCAAATGGCAGCGGATGATGTTGAACTTCTATACATGTAGCACTTTGTCTTGAAACAAACAGTGCAGCCTTGGATTGCACGTGTACATGTCTGATTCATCCCAGTTGTCGCCAATTTAAACGAAATTTTTCTGGGAAAAAAGCTTGAAAAGTAAAATTTGTTGTCTATCTGACTCTTCGTCAACAAGCCTTGTTGAGAGGCTGTCATTTGGGTTCGCGCGCAGCTCATCGGAGGGCCGCCATTGCGAGTAGCTCGCCAGCCGTAGCACAGTTCCATTAACCTTGATGACAACGTTCTGGCGCTGTGTACGACGCAGAATATCCCATTTTCTAAGCAAAGGAGCTCCCTATACGCGAATAGATCTATACATAGATACGCCGCAATTTATGCCAATAATGCAAAGAACAATGGTCTTGCTTGGTGGCTAATACTCAGAACTAGTTAAAACTTTGTCAAGTTTTCAAAAGACAGCACGCATTCGTTAACGATTTTGACGATGTATCATGAGTGATCACTCAGCCAGTCTTTGTTTATTCAAGCCTGTCTATGCTTTTTCATCTACAATCGATTAGCTAAGGGACGAGTAGAGCATCACTATAAGTCTGAACAACCTTCCAGTACTTCAGATTCGAATGTGCCGAAGGTACCAACGTTACCCACGAAACCATGCCCGAATCGATGACTGGCCGACTACGTCCATTTTTGTCATGACTCTGACTCCGTGACTTCTTAGCTCTGAGCTGTAGTCATAAAAGTAGTCAAGCTGTCTAGAACGCCCGGTAGAGTCCTCCCAACGGCTCTTCAGCGACCTAGGTCGCATTTAAGGTTATCAAAGTCAGTCTCTATTGTCTGGAACTTTGGAAATGACGGAGATTATAAGGTCTTTTGTTCATTCTGCGGTACAAACACCCTGTCAGACTCAAAGCTCTTTGCTCCATCCAAAGGCATCAGCGTTTCTTAGGACTGTTCTGAAGGTCGCAAACAAGATTTTGGAGCAGTGAGTTACATATACAAGCTAAACAATTCATGTGCTTGGCCATTGCTTGCCTGATCACTACCACTGTAGAAATCATGTTTGATGTGTTACCGGGTACGTGAATGTGTTGCTGCAAGGTACAGTTGGCAATGACACTATCAAGGCTCGCGTTAGGAACTGCGTGTACTCGTGCCTGTACGATTCTATGACGCATTTGCGTTCTACATAGACTAGCGCTAGACTTGCTGCTGCCCACGTCAGCCGTTGTTCAGCAATCCCCGTTAGTCTTAGGTAGTGGATTTACTCCGCTATAAGAACCCCTACAGACTGGTTTCGTCCCAGATGGGAGGAGGCAAGGGACTCGACAACTACTGTCTAGTGGTAAAGATTTGTTTATCTGTTTTCGATCGTCTTCACGCCGATTTCTATTGTTATGGGCCCAGAGAGTTCTTCAAGCGACCTGCCGACGCGCCCTCGCTTCTCTTGGGACATCCGTAACGTCCCTTGGACAGATGGCCGTGGCAACCAGGAACAGTATGCCAATGCCGTCTCGCTGTGGCAAGCCTTTCACGCTACTTTGACTGACTCCAACGACAATAAGATTCGGAAAAACGTGCAAGGCATTATGTTGCAGTCGCAATTGTTTGGTCGCGCCCGCGACATCTGCAAGTCAATCCCCGCCAAGAAGATTCGTTCCGAAGAAGGAGCGCAGGCATAGTAGACGCTTTGTACAAGCGAGACCCACTTGCAGTTGTTTCTGATGTCTATCAGGATTTTCTGGCACTACTCAACACGAAGAGGAATGCCAATGAGAGCTTCAAAAATTTTGAATCACGCTTTCAAGCCCATGTTTCAAGAGTCAATGCTCACGGCTCTGAGGCAAAGCTATCAGAAGCCTTAGTTGCCTTCACGTTGTTGGCCAATTCGGATGTGGACAGCAACCAGCGAGTGTCCGTGCTCGCTAATTGTTCTCCGAAGGATCTCACAATCACCTCCACATCTACCACTGACGACATTCTCAAGGCAGTGTCATACGAATCCATTGCTTCCGTCCTTCGACAGTGTGACAAAGTCCGTGGTCAGACGTCTCCCTCTGCTACGACAACGCTGTCTACCAATGCGTCTTTTGCATCGTCGTCCCGCTCTGGAGGTCGCAAGGGCACACAACGTCAGCGTATGACTCCAGAGCAGATCAACGATATGAAACAGAAGACGAAGTGCAATAGATGTGGAAAGTACGGACACTGGGCTAACGATCACCGCCGCGACGGTTCGTTGAAGCCTGGCTTCAAGGCGATGGATAACCCAGGTAGCACTGACAAGGAGAATAAGAACGTTTTGACATTCAATATGGCAAAGCTACGCGAGTTGGACAATCCAGCACCTTCTATCCTTGGAGCAGACGGACCACTGCTGGACAACGCTGCGCCCTACAGCGGAATCGGTTTTAAAGAACTACATATGATCAGAGACCTAGTTCTACCAAACTGGAACGGCGCGCTTGAACCATTGCCAGAGGCCGTGGCGGATAAGACGCACTGGCAATATGGATCTGGAAATCACAGAAGTGAACCAAGGCCCCTACTTGGATCGGTTCTACTAACGGGACGCACAGATGAAGGTCACATTGTCAAGATCCGTCACCTTGTCATCGAGGGATCTTCCCAGTGGGTGATAGGGCGCAACGTAACGACATATTGTGACATTCTACACATGGATCACAATTTGTTAAGATTGCCCAACGATCAGCAAAGAGGGCAAACAAGAACTATCACCCTCATCGACGAAGACATGCACACCTACATACCGTACTCAGTGTTTACAGATCACCACTCAGCACTCACGACGGAGAACAAGACAATCCTATTCTGCGCGACAGCTCACCTAGACGAAGGACTCGCCGACAGGCCTTGGAAGGAACTGAAGAAAATTGTCGATAAGGTCCACCGTCACATCTGTGGCCATTCTACGTACTCGGATATCAAGTTGCTTTTGCAACGGAATGGTTTATGGAACGATCAGATAGGCACCTACCTTTGCAAGGTACTGGAAGAATGCACCTCATGCATAGCTACGTCCACGCCGAAGACTACGCGCAAAGTATCGCTCAGTAGCATGAGCAGGAGTTTCAATGAAGTAGTTTGCGTCGACCACATGTACCTTGACGAGTTTTGTGTCATGCACATTATGGACGCCACATCACGGTATTCCGTCGGCGCGGTAGTGGACAACACCTCGATGAAGAATGCGATTTATGTTTTCGACGCACATTGGACTACTCCGTTTTGGACGCCTCAGACTGTCGCATATGACCCTGCGTTTAGAAACAGCATCTTTGAGAACTTTCTCATTCGAAACGCAATTGAACCCAGACCTCTCCCACCTCGTAGACACAACAAGAATGTTCTTGAGTCGAAGCACAGAATCATCCGTGATGTATTCCTTCGCCTGAAGGAAGACCCCACCAGAGACTACGAAGGGAATGTGCCATTACTAATTAGTCAAGCCATTCGCATCACCAACGATCTCTACGGCAATGACATCATGTCCTCCCACGAACTAGCAAAGGGGTACTCGAGGCCCATCGAATCTGGCGAGTCTCCCACTCTGATTCCGCAACAGATCGTAGACGCGCACCAACAGCTTCTCGCCAAACGCAAACTAACGCTAATACTCCGCTCGAAGTCTTCGCAGGAGTTCCCCATCTCAGTAGGCGATATGGTGCAGCTTTACACCAAACAACAGCATGAGAAACGCGGCAAATGGTCAACATCCAAGCCAGTGCTGTCGTTTGACGTGCAGAGCCGAACTGTAACTGTACCCGGAGCGTCTGGCAGAACAGTCTCCGCAGCCATTGAGGACGTTAGGCAGGCACCGCTTACCGACGGACTAGCTGCCGCTGTGCAAGAGGCCGTTGACGCCATGGACCGAACGTTAGAAGACGAACTTCGTGAAGCAGTCAATCATTCCAACGACGAAGAATGCACCCATCCAGGCAACAGTTCCAATCAGCCGCAGGACAATGATTCTTTGGAAGAGCCCGCCAACATCGGCCCACAGCACCCTAGCGTAGGAGACCAGATCAAAGTTTACTGGCCAGACGACAAAAGGTACTATGGCGGAAAAGTTACGCGACATAATCCACGAACAGACAAGTTCTCAATTGAGTACTTTGACGGAGACCGGGGAGTTCTGAAGTTGCAGGATGAGAAGTGGAAGTATTTATCTGGTTCACACCCCGGAAATCACGCAGCACCGAGTGGTAATCAGGAAACGGACCACGAAGCCGAGAAGTCATTAGAAGCCGCAGAAGTTTTATTATCGCCGGGACAAGAGCTGAAGAGTAAGGAACGTGAGATTATCAGAACCTACTACGAGGCATTTGGCAACCAAGAGTTTATGCTACACCAAGCCCAAGGCCTCCCACCCTTTGCCACCCAGAACGCGTACCACAAGGAAGAGCAGTCCTTCAGGAAAATTGTTCGCGTCGTGCCAGTGCAAAGTGTACCCACTACTGCCAACATTGTGACTAGCCACGTCTTTTACAAGGTCAAGACTTGTGACGACGGCTCTCGTACTCTTAAGGCACGCATTGCAGTTCACGGTAACAAGGATCGAGACAAGGGTATCCTTAAAACCGATTCAGCTACCTGCCCACCAGTAGGAATACGCATCTTACTTTCCATGGCCAGTATTTTCCATTGGACATTGGCCAAGATAGACTTTAAGAGTGCCTTTCTTCAGACCGAGGCCAAGAGAGATGTGTACGTGGTACCACCTGCGGAGTGCAGAACTAGACGTCAGCACTACTGGTTGCTTCTGTCCGCCGCCTACGGATTAGCGAATGCCGGAGCCAAATGGCAGCAAGTGAGTGATGACGTACTTCGCAGTCTAGGATTTCGCCAACTGGTGTATGTACCACAGTTATTTTACCTCACGAAGAACGGTCGCATCTGCATTGTCGCTGTTAAGGTGGTCGATGATATCCTCTTTGCCGCCAAACGCAAACTGCTGTCTTCTACGATTGAAAAGATTGGCACGCAGTACGAACTCGGCACAATCGTGTATGGACCAGGGCAGCTGAACTTCTATGGACTGCGAATCCAACAAGACGAGACTGGTACCATCACGATTGACGGAGAGGAGAAGCTTCAAGCCCTCGAAGGTTATGTGCTGAGCAGGCCCAGGCGTAAGCAGTACGACGAGGCTCTGAACGCCATTGAGTCTTCTGCATTTCGCTCTATGAACAGTTCTATTGGCTGGCTCGGTATCGCCGCCTCACCGTTTTGCTCGCATGCTGCGAGTTATTTGCAGCAAAAAGGGCCACACCCGATGGTGAAAGATCTTGTTCTACAGTTGAATCTACTGAAACAACTGAAGAGGCGCGGTTCCCTGCTCAAGTACCTTCGCGCCCCTGATGCGAAGAGCTCATCTGTGACTGTAGCAGTGTTCTGTGACGCCAGTCGCGCTAGTGATTACGGACAATTGGGATACATTGCAGGAGTTTTATTTGGAAATCTATCTCTTGGGACAACCTTCCACACCTTAAGTTGGAGTTCTCATAAGTCCCGCCGCCCAGTTAAGTCGATTGGTTCCGCCGAGACATTGGCTGCTGGTGAAGCGATTGACGAAGGCAAGGTGTTAGCCAAGGCTATTTCTGTTCTCTTGGGAATTAAGGTTTCTCTTTGGATAGTAGTTGATTCTAAGGATTTGTACGGTACTCTCTCTACCTGCCGCAACGCAACTGATCGCTCTATTCGCGGCGACGTAAGCGTAATCCGTTACGACTTCGAAACTGGAAAGATTGACCGAATGGTCTGGATTCCTGGCAAGTGCAACTTTGCAGATCCTGTCACGAAAACGGACAGTCAGATGTGTGAAGCTCTTCAAATTCTTCTCTACACCGGAAAAATTTCCATTGATCTTACCGGCGCTTTGTCAAACCAATCCAACAAATCCACAGGTTAGTGGTTTTTCAAAAGAGAAGGAGTGTAGAAATCATGTTTGATGTGTTACCGGGTACGTGAATGTGTTGCTGCAAGGTACAGTTGGCAATGACACTATCAAGGCTCGCGTTAGGAACTGCGTGTACTCGTGCCTGTACGATTCTATGACGCATTTGCGTTCTACATAGACTAGCGCTAGACTTGCTGCTGCCCACGTCAGCCGTTGTTCAGCAATCCCCGTTAGTCTTAGGTAGTGGATTTACTCCGCTATAAGAACCCCTACAGACTGGTTTCGTCCCAGATGGGAGGAGGCAAGGGACTCGACAACTACTGTCTAGTGGTAAAGATTTGTTTATCTGTTTTCGATCGTCTTCACGCCGATTTCTATTACCACTGACTACCATAGGGGCGACTACGGCCAAATTCGCCCGACTTCTTGACTTTTAGCCTCAGACTACAAGTAGTCACCAATACGCCCCTGCATTCGTGCGAAACCCAGCACATCCCGTGGTTTGATTTCATGCGTGACTGCAGAGTAGATTTTCGAGAAAAACCGCTGTGACATACAGGACATGCGAACGGGCGTTCTCGTCTGTGACGATCGGCTTGGTGTTGTCTCAAATTACTCGAGTACTTAGTTCGGAAACCACACCCATGCTCGAGACATCGGTAGCCCATTTCACCTCCTGGCAGAGTACATCTGTAACGCAGTAGTATCTCTTCAAGCTCATAGCTACACTTCTCTCTCTAGTTTAGTCACTACAAGCTACGGCGCGTCCTCCGAAGAATCTCAGTCCTCTGCGAGCAAGCACGCCCCGAGCAGTATAAAGTCCGCGGTTCGATCTGCCTCGCCTTTCTCTCTGGAGAAGACAAGTAGTCATCACCACTTTCACTTTATTGTCTCCAGATCGGACATCACGTCTCTCTGTATTACAATTGGTAGCATCAACTTACGTTCCTCGCCGCTGGAACACCACTCTCTCAAGCATGCCTTTGGCTTGCCAGTCCAAACTAGGCCGTCGCAACACTTCGACGCCCTCCGCACGACACAGCTCGTCTCCTTCCTCCGGACCTAACATGGCACCCCCGGCGACACAACCCATGTCGCAACATAGTTCATCACGCCACTCTGGTCTTACACCAGCACCACTTTTGGTACAGACATCAACGCAGCATCATTCTAACACGGCCCCTAATATTGCAACCTCTGAGCCTCCCGCGCCAAGTAACCACTCAGCGCAATCAGCCGCAGTCCATTCAGTTCACTCGTCCCATGCGCCGGTTGACGACACTGCTCCGATCGTTTTGGAGTCTCCGCATTCCTTGCCACAGGTACAGCCCACAACCCTTCTCTCCATGATTCAGGAACAGCAGCAAACCATGTCCATGGTTGTCGCCCAACTTAATACGATCCAAAACCGCCTCGTAGCGCCACCTAGGTTACCCTCCCCGCCATCATTACCACCCCGACGACCACCCCAGAATGCAGTGCCGCACAACACTCCCAACTCTGGATCCTCGACTTCACTCTTACAGATTCTGAAGTCCTCCAA
This sequence comes from Gracilaria domingensis, assembly GCA_022539475.1. Taxonomy (NCBI): domain Eukaryota; phylum Rhodophyta; class Florideophyceae; order Gracilariales; family Gracilariaceae; genus Gracilaria; species Gracilaria domingensis. The sequence goes on from VCMS01000078.1 coordinate 68,124, forward strand.
CTTCTCGACCTTCCATGTCCAAGACAACGAGCGCACATCTATCAAGGTAAGGTCGTTCATTTCAAACGTACGAAAGGTAACTCCGCTCTGTCCATCCATAACAGACACACAAGAGGTGCATATTGCGTCTTGTCTCTTGCGCGATAACGCAGACAATTGGTACGCACTTCTGATCCGCGACGGAAATTCTCTATCCTCTCTTGATGAACTCCAGATCGCCATGCTCAGCGAGTTCGTCCCCGCCAACGAGAGAGCTCTCGCAAGCGTCCAGCTAATTCGATTGCGTTTCTGCGAAGGCTCCCTTGAGAGCCATATCACAAAGTTTCGCCAGCTCGTAGATATATGCGACACGCCTGTCTCAGAAGCATTCACCTTCTTCCAGTTGTTCCTACCAGTTCTGTTCAAGAAGAACTTGTCAATCCGATTCCCTGACGGTCACCCCCCGAACATGTCTGAAGTCTACAACTACGTCCGAACGGTCTATATTTCGGAGAAGTGGAACGAAGGAACTTCGGCCCAGTCGTCGAAGCCGAAGAACACTAAGGGCAAAGATCGCTCCTCAAAGGTGTTTTCCGAGAAGAGTACTGAACCATCTTTAATCGGTAAGGACGCATCCAATGACTGTTGGGGACCTGCTGACATCCGCAACTCCCAGGAGAATCGAATCTACCGCGCCCACGACTGTTGCATGAAATGCGGAAAAGGACCGTGGAGCGACACCAGTCACCCTTGCCGTACCACCGTGGCTGGAGCCTCCGCTCAATGAGGCCGCTCGAAAAACTAGCCACACCGCACCATGGTGCGGATAATGTCAACTTCAGTACCCTCCCAAAGCTTTCTGCTATCGACGTTGACCCAATCGGCGAGATGATTTACGATGGACTGCTGAATGGCCGCCCTGTTGCCTTTCACCTGGATCCAGGTGCTTCACACGCCTTCGTCTCGCTGAACACCGCACGATCGTGTGGTCTGCTTCTGGAAACTTCCGACTACCCCTTTACTGAACTTGGAAAGAACTCTTTCGTGCCGATTCTATATCAGGCACGACATCGATTGCTGTCGAGAACAGCGAAGCCCCAGTGTCAGTCTACGTCATTGACATGAAAGACACCGAAGATGGGCTTCCGCTTGTCACCGTTGGTCGGCAATGGCTTCAGGAAGTACGACCGTATGTCGATTGGTCGGCGTATTCACTAACCATCAAGCGCGCAGATGGTTCTCGTATGAAAGTGTTCCTACGTCACCAGTCTCCTTCTTCAAAGCCTAAGACCAATCCTTCGGTACCGACAATCTCATTCAAGCACATGCGTCGCCTCGTTAAGAAGCGGGCTTGCCAACTCTTTGCGGTCCGCTTACAACCCAATCAACAGCCTTCTGCGTCCGTTGACTGCCACACTGAGCTGGCTCCTATCGTCGACGATTTTGCGGACGTATTCAAAGAAGAACTACCTTACGAGCTGCCCCCACAGCGCAAACACGACTTCGAAATCAACCTACTTCCGGACCAACCTCCTCCTGTTCGCCCGGTTATCAGGCTCTCTCATAAAGAGCTCAATATGCTCCGAAATACATTGGATGAACTACTCCGGAAAGGTCTCATCCGTTCGTCCTCCTCCGCATTCGGAGCTCCGATTTTCTTTGTCCGCAAGAAGTCTGGAAACCTGCACATGGTCTGCGACTACCGTGCGCTCAATCGGATCACAATCCCAGACGCCACGCCTCTACCGCTCATTGATGAGGCTCTGGATCAAGTCTCAGGCGCTACGATATTTTCTCAGATCGACCTCGTCAGCGCCTACCATCAGATGCGCGTTAAGGACGAAGACTGCCATAAGACAGCTATCAGAACTCGCTTCGGCTCTTTTGAGTGGCGTGTGCTGTGCTTCGGTCTCTGCAATGCACCCGCGGCCTTCTCCCGCCTCATCGCCTCCGCGTTACGTCATCTCAATGGCCGCTGTCTCGTCCTTTACATCGACGATATCCTGGTCTACAGCAGGTCTATCGAGGAACACAAGACTCATCTCCGCGAGGTACTCAGCGCATTACGAGAGTACAAACTCTATGCAAAGCTCAGCAAGTGTGCCTTTGTCGTTCCTAAAGTTGAGTTCCTCGGCTTCACCGTTTCGGACAAGGGCGTATCTACCCAAGAACGTCTTGTCAAGTCTGTGCGCGACTGGCCTACCCCAACGAACCTGAAGCAAGTACAACAATTCATTGGCCTAGCCAACTTTTACCGCCAGTTCGTGAAGGGCTATGCATACATTCTCCAGCCTTTAACGGATTTGCTCCGCTCGCATTCGTTTGAGTGGAAGCCAATGCAGCAATCCGCGTTCGACGCCATCAAGTCCGCCCTCACCTCAGCTCTAGTTCTCGCTCATGCAGACCCGAACAAACCCTTTGTCCTAGCCACCGATGCCTCGAAGCACGCCGTTGGTGCTACACTCTCTCAAGATGGGCACCCAATCGCATTCCTGTCACACCGCCTCTCGCCCGCCGAGAGTAATTGGGATACTGGTGATATCCAAATATTCAATAAGTGATCTTAAAATTGAAATTATTGTCGTTAATGTTACCTTTTTCATTCCTCAGGAACTCCTTGCCGTCATAATCGCATTGTTAAGCTGGCTCGTGATCACCTGGCTAACGCAGTTTCAACTCAGAAGTACTACGCTGATCGCCACAGACGTCATGTCGAGTTTGCTGTCGATGATCTCGTACTACTCCGCGCCGAATCTTTATCTCTTACGCGACGTTCTACAGTGCCGAAGAAATGGCAACCGCGATTCATTGGTCCATTCCGCATTCGCAAACAGCTTGGACCAGTGACTTACCGTATCGAACTACCTTCTACTATGCGCCGCGCCCACGATGTCTTCCACGTCTCAAAACTCCGCCGCTTCTACAGATCCGACAAGGGCCCGTTGGATATTGTAATTAATGTTGACGGATCGGTGGAGCAGAAAGTCGCCACTGTGCTAGCGCGCAAACGTTTCAACCGCCGGGTTTTCTATCTAGTACAGTTTGTAGGCGAAGGCAAGGACGATGCTGTATGGTTACCACAAACCGCACTGCGAAATTGCAAGGAGGCCGTCAAGTCTTTTCTCTCTACCCAGACTTCGATGAGGACATCTTCAGCCAAAGAAGGAGCGAATGTAACACAGTAGTATCTCTTCAAGCTCAAAGCTACACTTCTCTCTCTAGTTTAGTCACTACAAGCTACGGCGCGTCCTCCGAGGAATCTCAATCCTCCGCGAGCAAGCACGCCCCGAGCAGTATAAAGTCCGCGGTTCGATCTGCCTCGCCTTTCTCTCCGGAGAAGACAAGCAGTCATCACCACTTTCACTTTATTGTCTCCAGATCGGACATCACGTCTCTCTGTATTACAACATCTATACTGAAGCAATGACCCTCTCGCGGCTTGACTGGAAGAAGCACGGGAAGGGCCGGCGCCCATCGATGAGCTCCCAATAACAGGTGCAGGCAAAATTTGATCCTCACCCAAACTTACTGGCGCCGGTGCGCTTGCGGTTACCGCCCCTTGTCGAAGTCTGTCGATTCGCGGTCCTCTGGCTCCTTCAGGAGCTAGAGTTCCGGACCAACGAGGCCCAGTGTCCCGGCGCCCGGCGGCGCTGTTCTAGTGGACGACGGTGGGGAGCACAGTGGCGGCCCTCGGTGGGGCTGCATGTGCACGAGACTAACGGCCCCCGGTGGGGCTGCGTCGCGTATATCGAGTGCGAGTGGCACACAGATGTAGTACTGCAGAAGTAGGTAGAATAGTTTATTGATGAATTTTTTTTAGGACAGTGAAGTCGTTCACCGACAACTAGCTCTCTACTTAAGTACTGTTCGAGATAGCGTAAACCTGCTAAACCACTATCTCCCCGCTGAGCCAGAGTAGTTGCAGGAGCTCTATTCAGACGCATTTGCGTCTGTGATATACATCAAATACAGCACATTGCATCATATAGCTCATCTCTTGTAAGACGACTACAGTGCACATACAGAAAGATATTCATAATGCAGTCAACTATGGTCCTGCGGCTGCCAGCCCCCAGGGTCCCAAACAATCTGACAGTGAGATATATATCTCGAACATTTCACAGTCCAGTACACGACACCCCTTGCGATGATTGAGGTCCACTAGCAGAGGCAGAACCTATTGCGCGACTGCCTGTACCCCTCCCTGTATCTGCAGATCTCCTCGAGGACGATTTGGATATGCTCCCATGGCTCTCTGAAACAGATGCAGATTGAGGATTCAGCAAATTCTGATTCGCAATCCCTCTGTTGGTTTTACGCTTCTTCTTTTCGCCATGGATGAGGTTGTCTATGGGCATTTTACGCTTTCGCTCGTCGTCGCCTCCGCCTCCAGAAGAACCCTGTTGGTGAGAACTCATGTTTGCTTTTTTCGTGTGCGTGAAGTTGTTCTTCGTTCTTGTTCAGTAGGATATCTGGTTTCGTACTGACTGGTGAAGTTGCCGTTCCTAAGACACAGAGAAGAGGACGTCTATTTATCATGTTTCAGTTTGACGTGGCTGATACCTCCAAGAACAACTTTCGAAAGGCAAGATTGTGTTCACGAAGATGAGCGAAATGAACATCTGCGTTGCTCATTCTATTCATACAATACTGTTAAGGAAAGACCAAAGAAGTTTGTTTATATGAATGTGCAGATCTAAAAAATCGGATTCTACTGGCATACAGATATCGGGAAGATTGTTCACGATTGAAACCATTTCGTTTAGCCGAAAAGCAGTTTATGAAAAGCTTTTGGGCAGAGCGGACAGACAAAAGAACATTTATACGGAGTTTTCGAACGAAAATGTATGAATGCGTGATGAACTGATTGTTTCTACTGGTCACAACAGCACAGACTAAGACAGGATTGTCCTGAAGGTGGCAGTATCGAAGGTGCGTCTATGTCATGTTTTCATTGAGCCGTGATATCTGTCAGATGTCTAAAAGTGTTGTGATCGGCTAAAACGCAACAACGCATTGTTTCCGAAAAAGATCACCTTCTAAAGAACGAAGCCACAAGGCGTATAGTGTCTATATGCCTTGAAGGATAGTGCCAAAACGAAAGAGTTGTATTAAGACCGATGCGGCAATGGCAACAAATAAAGAGGCCGTGTGACGCTGGTGCATGTCGAAAGCGTTCGTGACACGGTATGATTGGTTCTTTGTGAGAGCAAAAGCAGCAACGCTGGGAGAGCGACTTCTCCGAGTGAAAAAGCGTCAAGGCTATGGAAGCGGTGGTGGAGAGAAGTTTGGGAGAGAGTACACTTGTGCTGAGCAAACACAGTCCATCGACTCGCAGAGAGTCATGTACCAACGCTTCGCATTGTAGATTCATTCGCCATTCGGAGAGGTCCTCGCGGAACCGGTCTATTCCAAACGAGACCTTCCAGTCATTTCTACACGTATGCTGACGTTGAACACGAATGCAACGTCTGCCACGATTCGAAGTATTAGCATAGGACACGTGGAGTACTGACGTCACCTCTGGCAGCTACCAGATGAGATATTTACCCTCGCAACCGACAAATCAGACGTATCAGCAGATACCGTTGGTACCGTTGGTACCGAAGGTAATCGAGGTACCAATTTGAGTACCTTCGGTACAGACCGTACCGCAGGTACCCAGCCCATCGGCCACGGCCACGGCCACGGCCTCCTCCGACAGCTCCACCGCAATGCCGCGCGCGCTCTCCACCTTCGTTTTGCTCGCCACACTCGCGCTGCGGTTGCCGCCCAAAGCAACAATTGCTTTTCCGATCGGGCTGCAAGGTCCCAAGCCGCTCGCCACGCTCCTGCCCGACTTTATCTTCGCCGGCGGCTGCATCAGGATAACCTGCTACCCGTTCTGCGAGGAGACTCTGGACAGACCGCGCTGCTCTTCCGGCGTCCCGTGCGACGACGATGAGTTGCAATGCAGCCTGGCTTCACCTGTGTCAAGCCTGGGAACATCAATACCTCAGGCTCCCCGACTTGTGTGTTCGTTCTTGTGCCCCCGCCTGGTGACATCTTGGCGTCGTAGAATGCGGCGGAGGTTAATGAGTGATGCTCCGTCGTGCTACTTTTGCTGAACTGCTATGGCACCAGCTTTGATACGTAAAGTGTACGTTGATTTTAAGTATTTGAATAGCACTCACAAAAAGCGGATCGAAGCCCCACGGGAGGCCTCGTTCACGACGCCGTCTGATTCGCAGCCACAAAGTGCGGCCCATACGGCTCAAGCCAGTGTCCGCCTTGGTAGCACCTCGTATCGAACCCATGCTCGATGCTCCGCATCGTCTCCGTCTTCCATGCGAGGATGTAGCCGTGTGTACAGAACAGTCCTCCCAAAGTGTTCGCCGAGCAGACCGTGACTACGGCCTCGCTCAGATGTGTCGAGCTCCATCTCGTTGCGGTGATCGCGGCGCGTTTAGCCACGGAGGAGTCGTGATGATGGGTGGCGGCGACGTGCCGCGGACATGTGTTCTGGAAACTTTGCAAAACGTAAAAAAACGACTCAAACAGTCGTGAGCAAGTGTTGACTAGTGTTGGGAATAAAACTACAGCTGTGTAGAGGAATAGGTTTTGAGCGAGGCAAAAGACAGAGCGGGCACACCCTGATGATTCGAAACTTCATCTGGGTTGCTTCCCTGCGATTGGGAAGCTTTTGTAGTGGCCCTTTGTCAGTATCAGTGTGGGTGCTGATCTGGCAAATAACAACTATCACGATAGACGTAGAGCTTGTCTTTGGCAAAGGACATTGCAAAGAATACTTATCGCAAACAGCGTTATACTCGGAGGCGTGATTGCAAGTGCTCGAAACCACGTTGAGTTGCATTTGCAAGCTGCAACAACTCGCATTGCTGTACGTCTAGATACACGCATTTGCACCAACAATGCACCAGCGCGCATTAACAATATTCAACAGCAAGCACTGCATAGGTGCAGATATTTTTTCACGACAGGCAGATAAGTTTTCAGACCGTGACTCGATATGAGTAACCATTGTCCCTGCTGATGACTCCCCAACATTGTTTGCACATCGAGGGAAGAAAAGGGTCTTTGGGTCATTGGCCCATTGGCAGATCATTGACATCAACATTCGCTTCTTCCCTCAATCGAGGACCATCACGTGTCAAAACAGAACAATAGCACCAGTCAGACGTCAAATCGAACGGCCGAGTTTTTTACAGCCTGCTGTACACTCAGTCACTCTTTTTTAGAAGAACCAAACCAACAGACTCGCTCAACGCGCTTCTAAGAGGCCGAAGTGACAACATCTGAATGACTTCTTTTCAATATGCGAAACTGAGCAGGCCCGCAACTGATGAGTAATCGTTCTGTCTCTCAGATAGTAGGCAAGGCATGCTGTTGTGAGCCTACCGCTTTCACGCAGTATGAAAACCACTTTTTGCAACTTCATTTCTGCAGGACCTATTATCCGGCGGGCATGGCGAGTTAAGTATAGTTTACATATTATGAACTATTCTGGCAGTAGATAAGACCATTTCCAATTTGACAGCTTGAAAAGGTAAGAGAGGCAAAAGTTTTCTCTACTTTCCATGACAAAGCAATAGGCCCCTGCGTGTCCTACTTTGGTCCCTTACACCCTGTAGGAAGTTGTATCATTCTGTTTTTTCATGTTTATGGGGCGTTGACAGTTTTTGTTTTGGACTGTAAAATCTCAGAGAGTTTGCGTCGTCAAAAGAAACAAAGGCATTGTCAACGTTAATTGTGGTTTGTACCATAGAGGAAAAGTGTTGTACTGTTCACTAGACTCACAAAACACGGGGAGGATCGCAAGCAGATGCTACCAAATGTAATGAAGAGATGGTTAATGATAAGAAGGACATGTAACGTATCATGTAAGTATGTGAATTTGGTATCTCACGTTGATACAGTAGGGCAAATTTCCCAAATAGGTATTGTTGTGGAAGCTACATACGTGGGGTACAAGATGAAGTAGGTGATAGACTCCCTGTGATAGTGGTCTACTTAGGGTATCGGTTCAGCAGGGTTCACGATCCCCATATATATCACAAGAACCAATTCAGAGTTGGGAGTAAAAGTGTCGGCGCTTAGCCGTCTGGCGATCAGTGGTAGCATCGCGCTCCCTTATTCAGCCAGCCTCGTCAACCCAGTCTCTGAAGATGGAAGAAGACGGCCAGAGACGGATTCCTCGCTTCTACGCGAAACGAGGGGAAGATTTCATTCTTTAGCAAATGCGCTTTGAGGCGCTATTGGAGCCAAAGGAATTACTTGAAATGGTAACAAAAGACCAATTGCAGGATCGTGAAACATCTGCGCTCGGAGAGAAGCAACAACTCAAACTTTTTAAGGCAAGAATGTTTCTAGTACAAGCGCTAGGTGACAAACCGCTTCGTACGATTGCAACAGATCGCTGCAACCCGTACATAATGTACTCGAAGTTGAAGGAAAGATATGCAACAGATAATACATCAACTCGTGTGCAACTCCAAACGGAATTGCATCAGAAGAGGTTCACAGACTCTTCTACGATTTCCGAGTACATTGATGTAATGGAGTCTATCTTTAATCGTCTGAATGCCATGCACAGCGCCGTCCAGGAATCAATGCAGGTAGCTATATTATTTGCAAGCTTTGCGCGTGCAGCAGAATCTCCTTACAGAGCAGTAATTAGCGCACTGCAGACGCTTAAAGATTCTGAACTAACATGGGAGTCTGCAGGAGCCCGTTTGCTTCAAGAGTATTCTATTCGGCACTCTTCATCAGCAGTGCAGACGGACGAGGGCCATGACAGAACTGAGCGAGCGTTGAGAACAAAATTCAGCATCAAATGCTTTAATTGCTGTACTGCAACGCTCATGTATGAGGAAATTTGCTGGACTTAGTCATAATTCCCGTTCACGGGTTTGTCTGGTACGCACTAGTATATGACTAGTAGTAACTAGTGGTTGCCATCGAGATGGTTTGCACACGTGGGACACGGTGGAGCTGATCGGAGGTTGGCCACTACCCGTGGGCGTTTGCCACAATTGGTGGGATGTTTAGTTAATATTATTTATTAATTTTAGTGAGGACACTACTTAGTGCGACGGCGTCGCCGCCGTCGTACCAGTAAAGTGCCCCAACCAGGGTGATCCTACTTCAAGAAACTTGGCTCTAGCCACTCTCGCCTTTGGCGGTGCACAACTCTTTATCGGAGGGACTCCCGGTTGTCACGATGCGGCTATCTACCCTGAGTCCCCACAGAACCCAACTTTGGGAGTGTTTCACCTTTGTTGTTTGTGTTCGACCCTGTATATGGAATACCCCGGCGATACGTTGTACCTCTTTTATCCCTCTCTTTCTTTCCCCCCCTTTCCCTTTCCCCACTCTGTGGTTTCGTCCCTCTTTCGAGGCTGCTACACTCACGCGTCAGTCATCCTTCCCTACTCAACTCTCAACGCCCCGTCTTGACGGTTTGGCCCCGGTCTTACACCCGGCTAGTCGTGCCATCCCAGAGAGGCTCTGTTCACTGGGTTGTCCTCAGTAGAGGAAGATCGCGAACATCTTCGTGGTGTTTCCTGCTCGCAGGCATTGCACTACAATAGCGGAACGTTTGGACATTATAGGAGAGAATGTCGCAAGAATAAGGAGAGACACAGAGACCGAAACGGCCTGCAACAGTTTGCCCTGGTGACAAGAAGCAGTGAACAGAATTCAGTGTTCATTATCGACTCAGGAGCTACCCGACACATGGTGAACAACCCTACTTTGGCCAGGGACTTCCGTCCCGCAACCCCTAGGACCATTACATTAGGTCATGGAAGGAGTGTTGTGTCAACTACGGTCGGAAACATCCTGGTAAAAGAGATGAACCCAAGGCCACTAGGGGTTTCCCTTCCACTTAGGAACGTCATGTTGATACCTGAGCTTGACTGCAATCTAATTTACTGTCGGGCACTTGCTGGTGATGGAATTGGAACGATCATCAAGAATAATGAGTGCAAATTGATAGGCCAGGGCATCAGCATTACTCTCCAGAACAATGATGATGGACTCTAAAACTTGAGAGGGTATGTAACGCCACATGTCTCTCTGGAGCAAGCTAGAGCAGCCACCACAACGAAAGAAACTGGTGTAGAGCTTTGGCATTGTAGATTTGGTCATTTGGACCGCAACCGGATCCGAAAGATGGAAAAGGAAGGCGCAGTTAGTGGCTTAGACCTATTGATGAAAGCCGACGAAGGTCTGAAATGCGTTCCCTGCATCGAGGGAAAGATGTCTAGGCTGTCATTGAATGAAAGAGCCTCTGAACCTTTGGAAGTCGGAGAGATAGTTTACTCTGAGATATGTGGTCCACTGAATCAACAAAGCATTGGAGGTAATAGATACTTTATAACCTTCACTGACGGGCGCTCAGGTTACAAGTCTACCACGCTTATGAAACGGAAAATCGAGGCCCAGGAAGCATTCGTGGCATTCCCCAGATCCTTTGAGAGGAAGTATAGTTGTAATTTGCAATCCCTATATTCTGATAACGGTTCAGAATATGTTGGCATGCAAAGGTACCTTAGAAAACTCGGATTCCAGTGGATACCTTCTGCATCCTACACCCCGCAACAAAACGGGGTTGCAGAGTGTCTCAACAGGACATTGATGGATATGGCTCGATCCATGTTACGACATGCTGGTTTACCCCCCAGATTTTGGGGCGAAGCCCTAATCACAGCAGGTAATCTTCGAAATGTCATTGGCACAGTCTAAAATGATAGCAAGACCCCAATTGAAGTCCTGACGGGGAGAAAGCCTTTTGTAGGAAACTTAAGAATCTTCGGATGCGAGATATGGAAGCACAAGCCTTTGAGGAAGAAACTTGAACCAAAAGCAACTAGAGGCATTCTACTCAGATGTCTACCCTATAGAAACTACAGGGTGTATGTCATCAACTCCAGAAAGATCCTTAAGGTGCGCCACATACGTTTGAATGAGATGGTCTTTCCAGGGTTTGAGGTATTTAATAGCCCGAGAAAGATCCTCAGTGAAACTAACAACCATGAAGATGGAGTGAGTGAGATTATGATTATCGAAGAAGGAGATAACGGCCGTGAAAATGGCATGGCGAAAACTGGTAGCGGTAATTCTTCGGCACCTAATGAGGATACATCTGAAGACAGTAACCAAGAAGTTACCCCTGGGACACATCAAAGTAACTCACCGGATCATTCTACAGCAAGGCAGTTCATTGAAGAAGAATTGGAACTACTCACTGATTACCCAATACGCCGATATCCAGATAGAGAAAGACGACCACCATCTCGTTTCGATGCATCTAGAGTAGCACGTACTGAGGATAATCAAGCGCACAAACTGGAAACAGTTCCGAAAAATATATCTGGAGCTCTATCTCTACCCGACGAAGCCCACTGGAAAAAGGCCATTGAAGATGAACTGAATACACTTGAAGGTGTACCAACCTTGCGACGGGCACAAGTTCCAACTGGACAACCCGGAATCCAATCGCGGTTCGTGTTTGTGAAGAAGAAACTTGCCAATGGCAGCCTGGATAAGTATAAAGCCAGACTAGTGTCTAAGGGTTGTCAACAAGGAAATTTTGATGATCTATATGCGCCAGTAGTGGACTATGGCAGTGTGAGAGTTGTAATCGCTCTTGTTGCCATGCTGGAATACGAAGTGCATCAGCTGGACGTAAAGTCGGCCTTCTTGAATGGTTCATTAGCTGCAGAAGCGCCCGTGTACATGTATCCGCCCCAGGGTTTGGACATAGGACTCAGAGAAGGTGAAGCTTTACAGCTCCTGCGCAGTCTGTATGGTCTGAAGAACTCGAACAAAATCTGGGCCAAGACTTGGAAGGATGCATTAATGAAGATGGGCTACAAACCCGTCCTTTGGGAGGAATGTATCTTCGTTAAACAAGCAGAATCTGGTCTTATCTCGATACTTGTGTATGTGGACGATGTGCTTATTGTTTCACCGGAAAGAAAGGCATTTACCGAAGCAAAGGCTGAGTTGCAAACAGCCTTTGAGATGAAGGACTTAGGCCGTGTGAACTCATTCCTGGGTGTGGAATTCATACACCACGAGTATAAGATAATGCTTCGGCAAACGGCTTTCACGGACTCATTGCTCCATTCTTTTGGTATGAGTGGTGCAAGACCGTTAACACGCCGTTGATACCGTCCAAAGAAACTGATATAATATTTTGGTTAGTGAATCTGAGCAAACCCAGTTCAGAGAGATTGTCGGATCACTGCTCTACTTGGCATGCCGAATCAGAACAGATATATCAGTAGCGGTGAACGCCTTAAGCCGAAAACAGATGCAAGCCACTGGAATGGATATGATTGCAATGAAGCGCGTCCTTCGTTACCTGCAGGGAACGAAAGATTTTGCTCTACAATATCCAGCTGCTACCAGTAATCTAATTCGACTAACCGCATATTCCGATAGCGACTGGGCTGGGTGGGGAAACAACCGAAAATCTGTTTCTGGCTTTGTTATCTTTCTGGGACCCTGCGTGGTGGCGTGGAGGACGATGAAACAAAATTGCGTTGCATTATCGTCCTCTGAAGCAGAGTGTGTTGCATTATCTGAGTGCGTCAAAGAAGTGAAGTGGCTTCGTTCGTTGCTCGGCGAGCTTGGGTTTCCTCAGAACGAACCCACTGTCGTTCACGAAGACAACTCAGGAGCCATTGCTTGGGCAAACAGTCAAAAGCGCCGAAAACACATTGATATTCGATATCATTTTGATAAGGACGCTGTCGATGAAGGCATTATTGTTGTGGACTACTGCCCAACCGATCATATGCTTGGCGATATTATGGCAAAGGCGTTACAGAAGGCTCGATTTGAAAGGTTAAGGAACCAGTTAGGACTTGTGAACACTAACATGATGGGAGGGGATGATAAGAAGGACATATAACGTATCATGTAAGTGTTGTGAATTTGGTATCTCACGTTGATACAGTAGGGCAAATCTCCCAAATAGGTATTCTTGTGGAAGCTACATGCGTGGGGTACAAGATGAAGTAGGTGATAGACTCCCTGTGATAGTGGTCTACTTAGGGTATCGGTTTAGCAGGGTTTACAATCCCCATATATATCAGAAGAACGAACTCAGAGTTGGGAGTAAAAGTCTCGGCGCTTAGCCGTCTTTTGATCAGTTAAGTGAAGTCTGGCCTCTCCGATGGAGGGGAAAGCCGGCACACGCTCCTTTATACAGATCTTGCAGAAGTCTAGAGATATCTACGACTATCCTACAAGCTGTCTACTGTCTTGTGCTGGCTTGCAGCACGTGAGCTACAAGCCTCGGACAGTGATCAAGCGTCACAATGGCTTATAGGCTGTCTTCTGATTTACATTCACCCCGGTTTTGAGGTTCAACGTCCTCGTTGAACAATGTGTTGGTAGGGTTGTAGTGTGTTTTTAAGATGGTAAATGCAGACAAGTGTGCGACAGAAAAAGGTAGCCTAGTACTAGAATATCACGGAGCTCTGCCCATGTGGAGCGCAGCCGATGTGGCTTAAGAAATCGAGAAGATGTAGCAGCTATTGTTTTAAGTCTGTGCTCCGCAAAACAGATTGAGAACTTCATGAGTGATCGTGCATCCCATACTACACGATAGAACCATCAACAATTACTTAGAATATGTTTGATGCGTGGTGGGGTGTTATATTGCCATGAGGAAGGTTGGTGAGTCGGTGTTTGGAGAAGAATAGACCAAAATTCAGAGCAGCGGATGAGAGCATAACCAAAGTCGTCTTCTGCATGAGCATGCCCAAGACAACTACCAGATTGGCCATTCGGCCAAAGACGAAGTGCAACCATCACTGTTTCTCCAAATTGTCGCAAATACCATTGGTTACAACAGACGGACTTGGAGTAGAACATCAGAAGCGGTGGAGAGAGGCAATGAATACTGCGGCGGCCCAGCATGAGCGGCAGTGGGTACGACTGAGCGCGGCTGGATGCGAGCCGCTGTGTGCAGCTTGGCGCGGCTGTGCGCGGCTTTGCGATGCTTTTAGCTGGCTTCGTGCAGCTCGTGTGCGCAACTTTGAGCTCGGTTTGTGCAGCTCTGTCCGCGGCTTTGAGCGGTTTTGAGCTGTCTTCGTGCAGCTCTGTGCGCGGCTTTGAGCTGGCCTTGTGCAGCTCCGTGTGGTTCTTCAGGGTCTAGCGTGTTAAGACACCTGAGAGCTGTCCGGCGGCTGGACGATCGTTGTCAACGGCGACGGGGTGAGAGATTGCTCATACTGCAGTAGCCCAGAATGTAAGCATCAGTGAAGTTGGCTATGCGCGAAACATCAGCGATGGTGTTCTGCTGTCGGGCGAGTAAAGATGCGGAGATCAGAAGCGACAGAGAGAACAAGGTTGAGAAAAGAGAAGAGCAGCGCATTGCGGCTCAAAGTGATGCTGCTTGTTGACAAGATAACGTGCAGAGTGGGGCCTAAGGGATCCAGTCGGGGAGGATCGCAAGCAGATGCTACCAAATGTAATGAAGAGATGGTTAAGTGAAGTCTGGCCTTCTCCGATGGAGGGGAAGGCCGGCACACGCTCCTTTAATACAGATCTTGTAAAAGTCTAGAGATATCTACGACTATTCTACAAGCTCTCTACTGTCTTGTGCTGGCTTGCAGCACGTAAGCTACAAGCCTCGGACGGTGATCAAGCGTCACGATGGCTTGTAGGCTGTCTTTTGTGTTACACATTGTCAACGTTAATTGTGGTTTGTAACATGGAGAAAAAGTGTTGTACTTTTCACTAGACTCACAAAACACTCGCACTTTTAATAGTGCTAGTTTTGCACGCATACAGGGGATTAGGGGATTTTGTAGCCTAGTCAGGTTTTTCAACAAGTGAGAAGTTTTTGTATTTTGTAGCGCGTGTTTCATTTTCGAAGTGCTTCTAATTTAGTTTGTCCTTAAAGTATTCTCGCATCCGACTCATACGATACTCAACAAAGGCACATTGGGAGGGACGGGAAAATGCGGGTTTTATGTTTATTTGAAAAAACCAGAGCTTCGAGAAGCATGCTTCTCAAAGAATAGGTCGCAAAGCTCCTCCAGAGAGAGGTTTTATCTGTAGAAAACGGTCCTTACATTATAGAAAGAAAGTAATTGTTGTCAAGGTATTCCATTGAAAGTTTTCTTTATCCTTACTTACTGAGCTGACAATTTACAGATTTAGTTTCGAATGCATTTTAAGCTCTCAGAACTACAATTTTCTGTATGCAGACAAACATAAAATAGTAGAATGCTTTAGCAATAGAGCTTGGAAGCTTCCTTGTTTACAACAGTTCTTCTGAAAGTTAAAACTAAATGAAACTCAGATTAGTTGTTGCAAAACATGTTGTTGCAAAACATGCAGAAAGGAGGATATGTATGTATCTATTTTTAATCAATACTGATTTTTCTATTATATATACGCATTCAAAACTTAATGCTATTTTCTTGTTCATTTGCATAGACAGAGATCTAAATTTCATTTCTAAATGCTTTGCTACATATTTGTTGAACTTCTGTTCAGAGAATTCTTACAAAGACCAATCAACGAAATAATTCCAAATCAGATTTATTTTTGTAAGCTCGAATGTGCATTACGCAAATATGTATGTACTTCTATATAAATAAAATTAAAGAAATCCTTTTGTCTAAGGAGACAGTAGTCTGACTGTAGTGCAACGCGATTGCGGGACTCCTTCGCTGATGCGATTCATAACATGCACGGCGATGCCGGGAGGTGGTGGCACACAGTATGAGTAACTGGTGAGATCAGCCCATTCTTGGCTATACTTAATATTAGAATTAGTGTTATGAGGTGCACGGCCTAGCCGGTGAGTCACACGCGTGTGGGAAGTTTGCACCCATTAGTTGGGGTATTTTAGATGTTTATTTTAGATATTTTCGCTACACCGCTCGACAGTGGGTTGGCACTATACACTACTTAGTAGGTTGAGCTGCACCCATTGTCGGGGAAGTAAACGGACTAACCGAGTGTTCAGCTCTAACGTACCACCCTCGGTGTGTGATAGCCCCCTTGCGGAGATTCGCCAGCGTGTGTCGGGTTCGTTATCCGCCTCGCGGCATCATTAACACCACTACCGCTTTCGCGTGTTTACTTTGTGTGTGTTTCCTTACTTCTGTCCCTGTTCTACAGGTAGCACTAATTGGTGTACGGGTGCATACCGTTCGTGGCTCGACACACTAGCGTGGCCTATTACCGCTCTCGCGTGTCATCGCCACACTCGCGGGTACCGCGTGCTACGCACGTGACGCTATTGCCGACTTGTGTCGTGTGCGCTCCACCGCTGGACGCTTCTTCTTCGCCGCTTCGCTCCCTCCATTACTTGGGAAGGGTCGACCCCGGTCTTACACCCGGCATTGCCGTGTCGTACCTGTGGGAGCGCTCTACTGCTGTGCTCGCCTCTTGAGAGAGGGTCTGAACCGCCTTTGCGTGTCTTTCCCCATCGCTGGGTTTTGCACAACAATTGGTCTCCTGACTTAGAAGTCGCGTTGATCCAGCAAGTTGGTTTTCTGATCAATTTCCGGTTTGCCGGTTCGTATCTGGTCGTGGAGATACACTACACAGTTTGTACTGGAGGGCTTTGCAGACAGACGTCGTGTTGGTACTGCTTTCCTCATTCTGGGTTGTTGTTTGGACACGGTTTACTACCGGTGGCACTACCTATTTCCGTAGTGTGTGATTCCCGTCGGTACGGTTGTTGTCACCCCGTTTGGGTCGTCTACTGTTCCTAGCAATCTGGTCGAGTCAGCCCTAATTCCGTATACGGCTGTTCCCGTTGGTACGGTTGGTTCGTCCGATTTGTCGGTTATCGTCACTCGTGTGAGGACGCTACACTCATTCGAGGTTAATTTGTTGTTTTGCTTTCCTGTTCCCAGTTTTCTGGTTGTATCTCGTCGTGGACGATGGTGTCGGGCAAGCGCTCGAGCCCTACGAAGTCTCGCTCCGTTGGCTCTGGCTTGCCCCCCCGTCTGCGGTCTGTTCCTGAACCACTACAGGGTGATGGAAAGAAACCCGGAAACCGGAAACAGCCTGTCAAGTCGTCTGACGCCCCAGTCGCTGGGCCTCATCTGCTCCTTTGGAGGGTCTTATACCCGCTGTCGCGGCGAAGGACGCGCTCGTAAACGAGTTGGAAGCTCAAGTTGGTGTGCTCGAGGCTCAGACTGCTGTCATGAGAAGTTCTCATGAAGCACTCGTTTCCGAGGTCGACACACTTCGTTTGAAGGTTGACGCAGCCCTCAACGGAGGTGTATCAGATGATCTACGTATTTTACGGAAGGATTTTAATGCCCTCTTGGAGGTTCTTCAAGGATATCTCAGTTTCACCGAGGAGGTCGACACGAAGTTCATTCGGATTCTTGGCCGTCTTGAGACGTTAGAGGCCACCATCCGTGAGGATGACGGGCCTGCTGCCGCTTCTGCGGGAGTGTCTCGTGGTACACGTGACCGGAAGTCCGGGAACAGTCGCTCTAAGAAGAGGAATGTTGACGAGTATGACTCGGATTCGTCACAGTCTTCTGGTATTTCAAACCGCTCGGCGGGTTCCTTATCATCGAGCTCGTCGAGTGACGGTGAACGTCGCGCTCGTTCTACGCGTTCGCGGAGTTCGACGTCCACCTATGGTGTTGTTGGTACCCGGAAACGGGGTCGAAAGCACTCAGGTTTGAGGGAACTGGAGCCGACGAATCCCTTGTTCAAAAGGTTGTTATCTTACCGGTGTTACCGTTTGGAAAATTCAAGTCTGAATCGGACGCCCCTTGGCACGGGTAAGGTGAAGGACTGCATCAAACGCATGTCCTTAACCTTTCGCAACCAGTTGTTCACTGGGGAGGATCCCATTCTGGTGCTTGACTTTCTTTCACGCTCTGTAGCGGAAGCTGACATCCTCGGCATGAGTGAGGGGCAAGCTTATGTTGCCTTACCGTATTTTCTACGTGGACTCGCTGAAGATCAGTATAACTCTGTAAGAGGTTCATCTCGCGCCTTTGAAGGAGGGGTCACCTGCTGGCCCGAAGCAGTGCAGTATTTGATGCGCTCGTATGCGACAAATTCCTCTATCGAGGAAGGAATCACGGCGTTGCGGGAGACGAAACAACGCCCGAAGGAGTCGGTAACAGAGTACTCGGTACGCCTGAATAAGGCATTCCACCGTTGTGGCAATGTTTACTCCTCAAACGAGCGCTGTACGCTGTTTATCAACGGATTGAATCTGGCTATTCGTACTCTGATTGCCCAGCGACGGGAAGACCGAAAGAAGACTACCTATCTGGAGTTAGTCCAGTACGCGAAGGCGGAGGGAGATGCCTTGCGCGCACGCACCGGATACCGGGTTTCAACCAAAGCGTTGCACCTCGGAGGAGGGTCGTCATCAGCTTCACTGCTACCGCAGGACTTTTCTGGCCCCGACGTGGATAACTTACATCTCGCACAGCTGGACCTGGATTCTATCCCGACTACGGAGTTGCCTTCTACTTCAGAAGCCTCGTCGAAGACGGAAGATGCACTGCTTTACGCAGACCGTCCACGCGTTGGCGGTCCTCAAGTACCCTATTCAGGGAGTCGTTACCAGCGACCTGGTTAGGTAGACCCGCGAACGGTGAAGTTTCAAGACCCACGGAGTTCCAGAAGTCCACCCTTGATCTGTTTCACGTGTTACAACCACGGTCATACAGCTCCAAACTGCAACCTCTCGATGAGGGAAACGCCCACAGTTGTGGCGAATTTTGTCAGTCATGTTTAGTCACATATTTTTTGCCCCATTTCTAGATGTGATTGCCTGGAAATTACACTGCACTGCTCTTGGTTTGAGATATATAAGAATACATATCAGGTTGCTTAGTCTCTAACAATGTATATTCGTTCTAAAGAATGTTAATTCAAACTTCAAAGTGTGTAAAAACTTTTTAAAAATGAGCAAAAAATTGAAAACAAACGAAAAAGTAATCAGAAAAAGGGATAACGTAACCAACTATTTAACTATGTAAACTTTATTCAGTAAAAATAACACCAAAACTTAATTTGAAAACCATTTAAGCTATTATGTTGCATACGTGTATGATTATGAGTGCTTTTGAATGTCACACGTGTTTACGTGGCCCACTGTACTGTAAATGACTAAATATGACTACAATTTTATTGCATATGCTATTCAGTCAGTCACAAAAAAGGGCCTCGGCACATATCAAACACTTCCAATTTGTGGAAGTGTTTTCGAAAAACTTGTTAGTCAAAGTTACGTGTAGCCTTAATTTTGGATACTACCTAGAAACATCTCCCAGAAATGTGCATGGAAGGAATTTTTTCTGCTGAAATTTTAATTTGCTAGTTGCTATTGATCTAATGTTGGGGTTGTGTTCAAAAAGATGGGCAAATGCGCCGTGTGAAACGGCGCATGTTTTTTAATATTTTTATTTGTTTGCTGTATCTTGTATGAAGAAATAAAGCTCATTCTAAAAATAAGCGGTTGCCTACGAGACTGTTCTAAATTTTGGGATATCGTCGCCAAAATGTAAGTAGACAGCCTTTTAAAATAGGTTGGTGTTGCTAATCAGCTCCAGATTAGAGTTACGCCTATACCAGTAGGAGCTTTGCTATTAAACCAGAATCTCAAGTACTGGGTTTCGAAACCATCATCTCGTGCAATGCTTACGTAAGCGTTGTAAGCACGACAATGCAAAACTGGTTATTTTCCGGTTGTGTGTTTAACTTGTTTAAACGCATTTAAGCTTATTTTGCATCGGTAATTTTTAGAAGATAGTCCTACTTTTCCATGATACAAACTGTACTGATTGACATTGAGTATGCCCGTCGAAGTATAACACAGAAATCAAAATTCTTTCTTTTACTTGAATAATGAAAGATCAAACACTCAATTAAACACCAAGTTTGCATGTTTATTTGAAACGTATATATGTACTTTTTTTGTTTGTCTAATGTTAGATTCATATCCCTATACTTATATAAGGTTTACTTTTCTTAGAAAGAGTATGGCATGCAATTGATTCGGAGTGCTTGCAAATTCAAATTGTGGCCAACATAAATTTTGCTAAACAGTACAAATCACACAGTTTCAAATAAACATTGTTTAATAGCAAAGCTCCCTGCGACGAACAAAACTACTTCTCTGATCAAAAGTAGAGTCGTCGTAGAAAAATCTGGGCCAAAACTAGCAATCTTTCATTTTCTGGCGTAGTTCCCCACTTTTTGGCAGACTCCCCGTCTTCCGGCTCTTTAAATAAAATTCGAACTTTTGTTACATATAATGCAAATGTAGATAAAATTTCTCCAAAGTAATTGAAACGTTGAACATGAGCGCATTTGGTACCAATTTATGTAGTTCTTTCAATCGACGTTCTATTCCATCTTCAAATATTTTATTCTTGCTCTTGAAATTATAAAATAAATCATAGAGCTGATGCATCTTATAAATAATGTTCTCATTTCGTCTCGTTAGAGAAATACTAAATCTTTTATAGAAAAATATTTTACTACGCTAAAGCGCAAAGCATTTTTTAGAGCAATGCAATTACGTTTTTTGCAGCTCTAAAAAATGTTTGCATTGTTTTTTAACCTTTTTGCTTAACGCCTATATTCCTATACCGTTAAGTTTCGCAGTATGTTCAAAAGTAATTGAAGCCGCTTCTATGTGTGTTGAAATTTGTTGGAAAAGAAAGTGTTCTTCGCCAATGGTTTCATTTGGGTAAAACAAAAGAAAAGCTATTAAAAAATCGCTCTCAATGGAGCTTTGCGGTGTTTGCCTTTGAGAAGATTAGATTTCTTCTTTTTTTTGTCTACAATACCTTGTCACATATCACGTTTAGCTATCTTACGACTACTTGCACGTAATTGGGGACATTTTCTCAAGAGTTGCTACCCATTAAACATGTTATTCAATATTTCACGTTTTCCCGTACGTCCAACGTGCTTTCCGCCCGGCTTTCGCAAGTATACCGTACGTGCAGCGAGTTCACAGCATCGTGAACGCTCGCGAGACTACACACGCCCCAATCCTACGCCCATACGCCATGCTCCGCACGATCTACCGGGCGGAACACCTCGTGCAATAACGACTCAGGAGTGGCGCACATGCTGCCAACCCTCGTGGAAACCATATTCAGCTCACGCCTCGCGCAGCTGTTGCACGCGTACCACGCCCTGGCGATGCAGCGGCAGGCCGAAGCGGCCATCGCGGAGGCGAGTGCAAGAGGTGAGTATGTGAAGTGGGTGCGAGCGGGAAGTGTGAGAGATGAATGTGGCACGTTGTGCGCGCTGTCGCTGCTAGTCCCGAGAGTCGAGTGCAACAAGACGTATACCGATGGTACCCTGCGACTAGTGCGTCTTGAGCAACTGTCATCTCATACTGATACAGCTTTTGCTGCGTTTTCATTCAGTATCGGCCGCCACTTCCATGGTGTATAACATGCATTTGTTTCCTCGTTGGAAGAACGCCATTCCTCACGACATGTTCATGTGTGGTTTCAGTACTGGTGGAGAAGGGCATGCCCAAAGCCTGTGTAAGCCTTCTTAGAGGGGTCCAGATCCGTTTGGCCTGACACTGATGCTCTCTTGGTTTGCGACCTGTTCACATTCCATTACGGTAGTGTAGGAGACGCAGAGCAGGCAACTACCTGTATAGCTCTACTGCACCGTACGGCGAATGCCGTACGCATTCAGCAAGTCCCATCAGGACGATGCTGCGCCCACCCCAAAATGCGATGAACGCTAAGGTCCTCGCCGCTCTGATGCACGAAGTGCAGCGCCACAAAGAAGATTACGCGATTAGAGATGATCGAAGCGCGCGTGTGAGACGCAGTTGTCACCACCATTAAACCTCTGAAGCGTCAAGAAAAACCCTGTAGGCGAAAAAAAAGACCGGCAACGAGAGGGAAAGGTATGGGACCTACGCTTCTTTCCCATGCGCATTGGAGGGTGTTGATGATCAGGTCGTATGTCGCCATTTCCTGTTGTTAACGCAGACAAATGAAATGCAAGATGTAGACCCGATATGTTAGAAATGTTAGTGCAGCTCCCACCAGTGTTTGCAGTACGATGTCATTCGAAATCGCGGTAAGACAAGCGAAGCGACGAGCGCAGCCCCTAAAACAAGCAAAGTAAAACAAGCGAAGCGACGAAACAAACAAGCAAAGCGACAACGGAAGACGTCGAGACCGACTGGATCGCAAGCACGAGCAGAGAACCGAGTAGGTTGAGAGCAGCGCTGCTTGGCTCAAAGTACCAGGTCACCGCCGGCGGCCAGAGATCTGCCATTCCGCGCACTGCCGTTTTCAGATAAATTCTATTCTTCGTCCCTCGAAAGTCCATTCTTTTGCGGCAGCTTGCGCTTTCCATGTTGCAGAAACCACTTGTTTGGCATATCATGAGCAGTTCAGATATCATGATGTGCTCATTACAATTGTTTGGACATGTTGTGGGCGCGATTGTTGCTCATCAAATCCCATAGTGACGGCTTATAGACAAACTCGTAACCTGAGAGTTTGTACTGCATCATTCCATTCAAGGTCTCTTGCAAAGTAATGCCCTGTCGATGTCCATCCCGAATCGAGAAAGGGCGTGTATTCTTGATATTATGTGATTATTGTCCGCTGCGGGGCGAGCTTGTGCTCTTAAGATCATTTATGTCTTGGAGAGGAGGGGGTGACGAGACCGGACATGATCTCGTCGTGCGTATGGACATCGTCCACGGCACACAGCATCTCTCCACAAGAGAGATGCTGCAGTCGCGAGAGCACTGTGATCATCGAGCCGCTCTAAGATCGCACCGCTAGATGCGGTCCTCAGACGTACTGACCATTAAGCCTTGATAGATCCTTAACAAAATCACATGGGAAGGAAAAAAAACAGGAACATCAGGAGAAAGGTATCAGCAGCCCTCGCACACCCAGCGTTACAGGTTGAAGAACATCTGTAATGAAGACAAGAAATAGAAAAAGGTTAGTGTTTCCATTGCCAATCGCAGTTCCTGTATGTGAGATCGATCAAGAAGAGATGATGGCCATAGTTAGGGAGAGTCACAGAATGTAGAAAAGATTACAGTCAGACGGTAATGTAAAATGGGCTCGCAAAGGAAATAGTAGTATCAGAAGACGAGATCGCACGCGTAGGGCACGGCTTGAATCTTTCTGCGACGCATCGGGACGATCTTCACAGGCGACGACATCGCTATACAACGACAGAGACGCAAGCGGCAGCGGCAGCGACGGTAGCAGCGGCAAAGGCGAAAAGGAAAATAGAAAACAACCAAAGAAAACAACCAAAGCTGTACGGCCAGCAAGACTCCCGGTGGCGCGATCGCGACGGAGACGAGCGTTGGAGCGAGGACGTCGGCGGTGCGGCCGCCGGCGCCACGCACTGAAGAGCATCTTAAGAGCTCCGCGTGTCCCTGCGCTGTAATAAAACTTCTTCTGCGTTCCTAGAAATCATATTTCGTGTCTCTGTTTGTCCTCGCCTTTCGAGTTCTTTGTATGAGCTTTATGTCTCTCTATGGCTTGAAGTGGATGGATAAGTGTTCTCACATTCCATCTATCCACCGAGCGAACCTGGAGCTGCACTCATCTAACTGGTGCGCGATTTTGCGACAAGCTACTTTTTGCTTCCATATTGTATTGTCAACGGCTAAACTTTACTGTTGTCTCCTCCCCAGCCCATATGAATCTTTCAGGCCCAACTAAAAGCCCTTCGCCACTTTGGTTTGAGTTTTCCGGACGCTCTTATTCGCAGCTGATGTGCTTCGCTTGAGAAAAAGACTGAGCCACTTCAGGAAAACTGCGGCTTGGGCTTGATACACACAAAAGCATTCCGAGGTCCTAAGAGCCTGACGATTTGCATCAACAAGGTCGAGAGTCTTTTCGTTGGCGAGAGTGCGCTTTAAGAGTCGTCCATGGTAGAATATAAAGTTGTCAAAGCTTGCTCTTTACTTCGGAAGGGAAGCCGTGTAGACAAGAACTCTGGCCCGAAACTGCTTACCATGCTTGTTCTCGGGAGGTTCCGGTTCTCTTATACTGACGAATAACATAATGTCTTGGATAACATCGCGAGACCAATTTTTTGCCTTTGATACTATCGAATCATCGACGCAAGGGAAAACGACAGGCAAGAGAACGAAAAGTTCTCACATCTGCTTCCTTTGCACTAGCGCGCAAACGGAAGACAAGGAAAACAGATGGCGCTTGCAATCCATTCTCTCACATATTCACTCGAAGCTGGTCAGTTCTTAAGTTGCTCACGCCCTCTCCCCCCTCAGACGTTTTGCTCCACCCATCTCAACGACCTTTGTATCTGCTTTCAATCGTTGCTTCCTGTCTTTATATTCTCGCTTTTCTTCAAGTACAGCAGCAAATCACACAAACATGTCTGCCATTACCGTCTTCTTCAACATTTACGTGACAAAGGCGCAAAATCTTGAAATTCCTCTTGAACGGGTCGGCGCCGGCGCGCCACAGCACGGTCGCCAGCTACTGCGAAAGGCCGCGATGCGTTGCGAGATGAAGAGCGGTGTCGCCACTGCGATTCTGGCGGTGCAGGGCGGCGCCGCCGTGTAGCAGAGCGACCGCAACTTCCAAGTAACCGTTCCAGACGGCAAAGTGGAAAGCATTCCATCCTTTGTCGTCGGCCATATGGACGTCGACGCCGTGCAGCAGCAGCTCCTTCACCACCTCAATATGCCCGTACCTCGACGCAATATGCAATGCGTTGTGCCCGTTCTCGTTCGTCGCTCTGTGCACGTCGGCGCCGAGCTGCAGCAGCTCCTTCACCACCCCCGTCTGTCCGTTTTGAGCCGCAATATGCAGTGCGTTCCAACCGTCGTTGGTCGAACTGTGCACGTCAGAGCCGCATTGCAGCAACTCTTTTACCACTGCCATATGTCCGTTACCAGCCGCAAAATGCAACGCGTTCAAACCTTCGTTGTGCGTTCTTTTCACGTCTGCTCCGAGCTGCAGCAACTGCTTTACCACTTCCATGTTTCCGTATCTAGCAGCTAAGTGCAACGCGTTATGACCTTCATGGTTCGCTGTGTGCACGCCAGCGCCGCGCTGCAGTAGCTCTTTGACCACGTTTGTATGTCCGTTGACGACAGCTATATGCAACGCATTCCAACCCTTGTTTTCTTCGCTGTGTAAGTCGGCGCCGCCCTGCAGTATCTTTATCACCACCGCCGTGTTTCCATTTTTCGCCGCGTAGTGCAAGGCATTCCAACCATCCTTGGTTGAAGTGTGGACGTTGGCGCTGCTTTCAGTCATCTGTCGCACGTAGCGCGATTCGCCGTTCTTGGCGGCGTTGCCAAACTCGTCGTCGCCGCCCGAGCGCGGCATAGACGCCCCTTCTCCGAGACGCCCTGAGGAACCTTTGGGCGATACACGACTACGTATACCGTCGGGAGCGAACCTGAGCATGTCGACTGCCAAGTATTAGGCCTAAGGGCCTACATGTCTCTTCTGATCCAGAATTGATTTTGAGTATGCACGTGTAAAGCTGTAACGTGTAGCCAGCGTAACGCCCTTTCTACGCTCGATTGGGTCCCAATGCAAAGCCAATTAAATCCAAATGTTGGCAAAATGAGCCGACTTAGTATTTATTGCAAAGCTCCTATGGGCTTAAGATCTAACGGCAGAAAGCAATCAGGAACAATTGCAAACACACACACGCCCCAGACCTACGCCTATACGCCATGCTCCGCACGATCTACGAGGCGGAACACCTCGTGCAATAACGACTCAGGAGTGGCGCACATGCTGCAAACCCTCGTGGAAACCATATTCAGCTCACGCACCGCGCAGCTGTTGCACGCGTACCACGCCCTGGAGATACAGCGGCGGGCAGAAGCGGCCATCGCAGAGGCGAGTGCAAGAGGTGAGTATGTGAACTGGGTGCGGGAAAAAGTGTGAGAGGTGAATGTGGCACGTCGTGCGCGCTGTCGCTGCTAGTCCCGAGAATCGAGTGCAACAAGACGTATACCGATGGTACCCTACGACTAGTGCGTCTTGAGCAACTGTCATCTCATACTGATACAGCTTTTGCTGCGTTTTCATTCAGTATCGGCCGCCACTTCCATGGTGTATAACATGCATTTGTTTCCTCGTTGGAAGAACGCCATTCCTCACGACATGTTCATGTGTGATTTCAGTACTGGTGGAGAAGGGCATGCCCAAAGCCTGTGCAAGCCTTCTTAGAGGGGTCCAGATCCGTTTGGCCTGACACTGATGCTCTCTTGGTTTGCGACCTGTTCACATTCCATTCTTTTGTGGCAGCTTGCGTTTTCCATGTTGCAGAAATCACTTGTTTGGCATATCATGAGCAGTTCAGATATCATGATGTGCTCATTACAATTGTTTGGACATGTTGTGGGCGCGATTGTTGCTCATCAAATCCCATAGTGACGCTTATAGACAAACTCGTAATCTGAGAGTTTGTACTGCATCATTCCATTCAAGGTCTCTTGCAAAGTAATGCCCTGTCGATGTCCATCCCGAATCGAGAAAGGGCGTGTATTCTTGATATTATGTGATTTCGTTTCTCTATTTGTCCTCGCCCTTCGAGTTCTTTGTATGAGCTTTATGTCTCTCTGTGACTTGAAGTGGATGGATGAGTGTTCTCACATTCCATCTATCCACCGAGCGAACCTGGAGCTGCACTCATCTAACTGGTGCGCGATTTTGCGACAAGCTACTTTTTGCTTCCATATTGTATTGTCAACGGCTACTGTTGTCTCTTTCCCAGCCCATACCAATCTTTCAGGTCCAACTAAAAGCCCTTCGCCACTATGGCTTGAGTTTTCCGGACGCTCTTATTCGCAGCTGATGTGCTTCGCTTGAGAAAAAGACTGAGCCACTTCAGGAAAACTGCGGCTTGGGCTTGATACACACAAAAGCATTCCGAGGTCCTAAGAGCCTGACGATTTGCATCAACAAGGTCGAGAGTCTTTTCGATGGCGTGAGTGCGCTTTAACTAAGAGTCGTCCTTGGTGGAATAATTGTTCAACACATAATTTGCAGTTTTGCATATAAACCGGAGTTTCAAAACTGATGCTCCCAGCCCCATTTTCGACAAAGAGGTCGTTCAGAAAGTCAAACGCTTAGCGCACAACTTCTCTCCTCCGCATTGCTCTCAATAAATTTCTTCCCGGACTATACATATATCATCCCTATGTCTTGGCTTCACAATGAGCTTTGAATCATGTTATACACCCCACCAGAGCATACTTTAGAGCTCAACGACGTTACCTCTTTCGAGTTTTGCAATTTAGCGCCAAAGCACAGAAACCGAAACTCTGTGAATTTCTGCACAAGAGCCCTACAGATAACGTTCGGGTCTGCCAAATCATCCTACAGATTACGTACGCCTCAAACTTATGTCGGCTTATTCTGAGAATGTCTACGTTCATGGTCACAAGGAGATTAGTTTCTCAATAAATCTATGAGCCTTTGTTTTACTGAAGTGCGCGGAGCACGAGTTGCGAATTATATACAACCTTGTTTTTGGGTGCATTTGGCGAGGTGTACAAACGTTTGGAGCCAATTCCTGCCAAACTCAGGCCGTAGCAAGTTAAGGCATATGCATTTGTAGACAACTTGGAGGTTTGTGAATTGGAGCAAGATTGGAAAAGATATGGCCGCGTGAAAACGCGTGAACGAAATCCCTGAGAGAAGTTACAAATTATATGTTGAACGGTTACAAGATGTCAAAGCTTGCTCTTTACTTCAGAAGTAAAGCCGTGTAGGCAAGAACTCTGGCCCGTAACTGCTTACCGTGCTTGTTCTCGGGAGGTTCCGGTTCTCTTATACTGACGAATAACATAATGTCTTGGATAACATCGCGAGATCAATTTTTTTCAGCCACAACGAGTGCCTTTGATACTATCGAATCATCGACGCAAGGGAAAACGACAGGCAAGAGAACGAAAAGTTCTCACATCTGCTTCCTTTGCACTAGCGCGCAAACGGAAGACAAGGAAAACAGATGGCGCTTGCAATCCATTCTCTCACATATTCACTCGAAGCTGGTCTGTACTTAAGTTGCTCACGCCCTCTCCCCCCTCAGACGTTTTGCTCCACCCATCTCAACGACCTTTGTATCTGCTTTCAATCGTTGCTTCCTGTCTTTATATTCTCGTTTTTTTTCAAGTACAGCAGCAAATCACACAGACATGTCTGCCATTACCGTCTTCTTCAACATTTACGTGACAAAGGCGCAGAATGATGCCGGCGCTAAGGCTGAATATTCGAGTTACGCCTCCCTGGTTAACAAGAACACAAATGAGACTTCCGGTGTGACGAGGTACGTGGAGGTGGATGACGAAAGAAAGTATGACCCAGGCCGTCTCGTGCATAACTCAGTGCATGCGGTACACTGGCAACCAGGACAGAGAGTTGTGGCACATTTGAATATGAAGGAAGTTGATGTCACTGGTGACGACTTCTGTTTCGACAACTCGTACACTTACGATCCGAACGTACCGTACATCAGGAATTATTGGAAGGGGGAGGATGAAGACGAAGGATATTACACTCTCAACTTCTTCAAGGCCGGCTAAACGCAGCGTTCGTTGTGGGACGTATAGAGAACGTGGTGCTTGTAATGTCAGTGTTCTTTTGTCTACGGGTTTTACAAGAAAAAGAATCAGATGTGGCGAGCCGGATGAGAATGTATGATGCGAGATTATTTTAGTAGAAGCCCCTGCGATAGATTGGCTTATTGAATGGTGTTGGTTTAGCAGGTTTACAACACCAACTGTTACGTAAGTGGCTGCAATGGACTCGACGATGGACACATATTCGTCACTATCCTACGTAAAACCAACTTCTCTGTTTATCAACTTTATTGTTCAGCCGTCTAAACGGAGAGACAGAAGTTGGATTGCAAACAGCTCCACATGGAAATCTGCCACTGCAGCAGTTTTGACGAAGCAGATCTCGAACCGGTCGCCGGCTGTTCTCAGAAACATCGTTCGAAGTCCCAACGGCCGCCTCCTGGTTCGCGGGCTGCGTGTAGTCAATTTACACAGCAATGTGGACAGTTGTAGGACAGTTGGGCTAGTCGGCACATTTAACACCGTATTATTCCTCGCTGTAGCGTGCTGCTCTTTGGCGATCTTTATTGTCGGTATGGTCAGGAGGCGTCAGCGACGCTCTCCCGTTCAAGGCACAGCGCGCCTTGAAGCAAACGGGAGCACAAAATGTCCCCCATCCTGTGAAAAGAAAACGCCAGTATTCATTTGAGCTCTGCACCGCGAAGATTTTGGATACCATGCGTTCAAATGCGCAGCATCCGTTCACAACACTTCATGAACGAGAAGAGCGGTGGGCTATATTTGCGTTTGACGGTACGTGAATAAACCAGGCCCGTATATTTGACTGACTAACTCTGGCGAATTTCTTGTAACTTATTGTTCGCTAGCTAGCCGAGCTTTCGCTCAAGATCGTTTATGTTTGGAGAGGTGGGTGACGGGATCCGACCAGGATCTCCGTCGTGCGGATGAACACAATTCATCGCACACAGCACTCTCGACCAGAGATGTGCTGCTCCCGATTAAAAAGATGTAGACGGATATGTCTAGCATCAATAGTAGTAGAAGGATGTAGACGGACATATCTAGCATCAATCGTAGTACAACACTAAGACATGCTGTGCCCTGAATCAGCTACAATACCTGACTATGGGTGTAGATTTTTCTATGATTACATGGGAGGATTTGTATGGACATGCAATACTTATATATGCATAAGCAGCAATGCATATCAGATATTGATTTTGTAATGTTGGAGAGATGTCGATTGCATGGCGGATTGGAAAGTGAACAAGAAATAAGTTAGGCAGTAATCGGTATACAAATCAGAAGAGTACATGAAAGAGATAATATATAGAACAGTAGAGTTGTCTTAGAAAGTAGTATAAATAGGGTGGGTGCGGATACTACATGATTGACCTCCTCGGACAATCATCAAGTAAAAGCAAATAACATCCAACTATCAGGAACCATCTCCGATGCGGGAGACCGCGCAACTGAGTTGCAACTACTTGTAGTAAGTTAACGAACCACGAAGCGTTATACACTAACCTTGCGTTTGTATCGACCTCTACTGCGTGTGGAATCGACAGGTCCGTTCTACCGCAGCACCATTGGGTGCCGCATACCGTTCGCATCTGTGAGAATAAAGGACGTACGAAAACAGCCTCACTGGGGGCCGTGGATACTGATCTTTATTGAATTGTCACCGGCTTCGAGCCGATTGAAGCCCAGGTTTCGACAGTTATAACTGTGCAGCTGTTAAGGTTAACCGCAATTGTAACATTTACCTGGACTACGTAATGACAGACGAGGTATCCGGAATAGCACACGGTGAACTTAGCGAGGCTCACCAAGTCCAAGCGCTAAACGCAGATGCGTTGAGAGATTTTAGCAATGCACTGTACAACGCAATCGGGGATCCAGATCTCCCGCCACCGGATGCATCAGAAGAAGAAATGAGAAAGTATAGAGATGAAGTAGAAGCATACGGAAAAGAAATGTTGGCAACATTCGAAAGTACCAAGCTCCAGAATGAAGCATTGTGGTTTGAGTTTACCTCTGTCTTTAGGCCAGCAAGTATTCCCAATATGTCTCGATTTTTGGTAATCAAATGGATCGATTTCCTTACGAACCGAGGAGTATGGGTGAAACGAAAGCAAGGGTACCCGCGAAAGCGCGCACTCGGCGAATGCCTTATGCAGAATAGATTTGTACCTACAGGTACTGGAGAACCAGCATCTCATGGAAACATTGTTGCTAATCAAACCGGCCATCAGTATGGACAAGACAGAAACGATAATGCTGAAGCCGTAGTTCTACATCCGCAGAACCCACGAAGCACTTGTAATGAACAACATGAGGAAGTTTTTGTAGAACCTGCGAACCGAAGTGTAAGAGACGAAGTGCCACAAATCATTCGTCAAGAACCCACGGAACTCAGCCGTGAGGCTCAGAGAAGCAGATTGCAAGATGTTCTCCCCAACATCTGCTCAAACCTGCCGGACAGGATTACTCAATCGAAGGGTTACAATTCAGGTCAACCTCCTGATGAGAACGAGAAGAACTCTGGAAAGGGAACGCATAGTCTTTTGAAGCTCTGTCAAGGCCGCCCCCGATTCTCTGGACGTCTTCAAGACGATTTACAAGGTACGCTCGAATTCTACGATGCAATGGCAAAGAGATGCCGTCTTACAGACATTGAGAAGGCTGAATATCTCCCAACCATGCTTGATGGTGCCGCATTGAAATTCTACCTCAGGAACTACAGAGATGGAGATCCATACGAAGGAATACTTCAAAAATTTATCGACAACTACATGAATCCCGAAGAGAAGAACAGGGCATTACTTGTCTGGCAATCGATGCGTCTTTCTCAAGCGATGCGCGAGAGTCCGGAGAAGAGCGAACTAGCAGTTTTCATGTCCTTCTATGAGAAGCTTGTCAATCTCCAACAGCAATTGGACCCAGCATACCGCAACGACAATTTTCTTCGCGACCAACTCATCGTTTCTATCGATATGGAAAAAATTACTCAAGCGTTGCGAGAGAGAATCCCCTCTACTTCTCAAGAAGCCCGAAGTCGGATCGCCACCTTCCTATCAAGTGACCCAAGATCGGCTGACAGCTTTGTTGTTTCCTCAGATAGGAGAAAGACCCGTGACCACTTTGCAAATTACAGTTTAGGACACAAATATGGAGGCGATGCTAGGAAACATTTGAAAGGCCACCACAGGAAAAGAATGGACTCAAATTCCAGGAAACTGTCGTCCAGATGGATTTCAGGGAAACGAGGTTGCTACGTTTGTGGCGAAAATCATCTTGCACGCACAAGACACAGCCCACAGGAGGTCAAGGCTGCCATAGACAGGCTGAAAAGCAAGAGACCATCGGCTTACATCACTATCGAGGACCTAGCATATATCGTTGATGAAGTCACCGGAGATGAGGACAGTAATGTTGATGAACACGACGCCAACGTCGTTTACTCAAGCGATAGCGATTCAGACAGCGAATGGTCAGAAGAAGACGCAGCCTATATCATCGAAGACGACATGAACCTGCATGAAACGGACGAAGTACTTCTGGCAAATGCGTCTCTGGTCCATGGTATCGGATTTCACAGAGATATGAACCAAGCCCTAGCCACAATGGAAGCAGAACTCCGAGAAGGTGAGCGAGATGAATTCAAAGGACTCTACATCGACACCTGTGCAAACCGTTCCAGCGTTATGTCATATGCTCAATACAAGGCGTACTGTGAACAATTCGACGTACCCTGCCAGATTGACCGAAATAACGTCAAGCGCTTACGAGGAATTGGCGGTAGTAGCCAACCACTTGGTACTGCGACAATACCTGTACCGTTTAAGGATCTAAACCTGGTGATAGATATTACCTTTCAGATAGTTCAGGACAAGGTACCATCTCTTCTGAGCATGAAGGATATGATTGAAAATGGTTTGGAGATCAGTTTGCAGCGAAGGGAGGTAATGTACAAGCATTTGCGTCAAGACCTTACGTTTCGGAACTATTTTCTCATACACAATTGGAAACGAGAGGACCTGACGTACTCACTGTACACGGAAACAGAACTGCGCAAACTTCACAGAGTGTTTGGTCATCCCAGCGTGAACGCATTTACAAACCTTCTGAAGAGAGCGCGACCAGATGAGATGGATGCCAAAGTCCGAGAAGCTATAGAAGATCTGACAAAATCCTGTGCTACTTGTGCTGTGAACGCCCCAAGGCCAAGAAGATTCAAGCTCACAGTTGGTACCGACGATCTGAGATTCAACCACATCGTAGCAGTGGATATCATGTATGTCAACAACAAACCAGTATTCCATGCCGTCGACGAAGCTACTCATTTCAATTCCGCCCTATTTCTGAAGCGAGTGACATCTTCTGAAGTCTGGAAGGCTTTTCTACGTTGCTGGTCCCGTCTATACCTTGGTCCACCTGATTTTTTACGCATTGATCAAGGCAGCAACTTTATTTCCAAAGAGTTTCATGAGCTATCGGAAGCAGAAGGCATAACAGTTCTTGAGGCCCCAATTGAGTCACCTTCAACAATGACACATGTCGAGCGCTACCACGGGCCACTACGTGTAGCATATACTAAGATACGTGAATCACTCCCTCGCGCAGAAACAGACGCCGACTGTCTACAAATGGCGGTTAAATCTATCAACGATACTCTCGGACCAGAAGGATTATGCCCAACTCTACTGGTATTCGGCTCAATTCCACGACCTGCACGCAGCACGCCCGCCACAGTACAGTTGGAAAGATCCAAGGCAGTTGAAACTGCTACAAAGGCCGTTCAGAAGGAACACGCAAAACGGAAAGTAGCATTCGGGCTCAAATCGTACAATGGACCAAAGGGAAAGGAATATAGCGAGAAGCTGCAAAGACTGCCTGCAGGTGCTCAGGTCTATGTTTACCGAGAGAAATCGAAGAAGTGGGAAGGACCTCACACGTTCATCAACATCGATGGTGAGACGGTTGTTGTACAGCTTCCTCATGGTCGCCGAATTTTTCGCTCTTGTGTAGTGAAACCCGTCATTGAATCTACTCTGGAACAACCCCGAGTAGAGACAGAACAGATCGAAGATACTGTACAGAACAATCTACCCGAACCCAACCTTCATGAATCAGAAAACGTGCAAGGGAATAATGATGTTTTGTTATCAGACGCGATTCTTTCTGAGATGTTTGGTGAGGACACAGCTATGAGCACTTTATCCACAGCGAGTGAAGAACACGATTTCATTCAGTCAAGGAAAGACGAGCTAGAGGGGCTGAAGAGACGAGGCACTTTCGAAGTAGTTGACATTGAGACCGTACCAGAAGGGACAAGAATTTATGGATCGAGGTGGGTGGATATATTG
Source organism: Gracilaria domingensis (assembly GCA_022539475.1). Classification (NCBI taxonomy): domain Eukaryota; phylum Rhodophyta; class Florideophyceae; order Gracilariales; family Gracilariaceae; genus Gracilaria; species Gracilaria domingensis. Next base: position 102,033 of record VCMS01000078.1, read on the forward strand.
AAGACCGCTAATGGCCGTACGATTGAAAAGTCTCGACTAGTTGCTCAGAATTACAAGGACCGCGGCGCATTGAATATAGAGACAAGGTCACCAACTGTCAGCAGATTAGGACAAAGATTGGCCATCGCCCTAGCAGCCATGTTTGAGACACACGATACATATGTACGAGATATCTCCCAGGCTTACATACAATCGCAGTCGAAAATCGAACGAGACATATTTCTTCGTCCGCAACCCGAGATGAAACTAGGAAGGAACAAGGTATTGAAGGTTCTAAAACCACTCTATGGTATCCCGGAGAGCGGACTACACTGGTTTCTTACCTACCAAGAGCACCACAAGAAACGCCTTAATATGAGACCAACCAATGTAGATCCATGTGTGTTGTATCGACGTAGCGGTTCTAAAGTGGACGGGATGACAATATTACAGGTAGATGACTCTTTTGGGCATGGGAACGATAACTTTCTAGAAGACGAGGAAAACGAATCCGTTATTTTTCAGTCAAAACCACGAAAAAAACTTACAGCAGGAGAATCTACGACCTTCAATGGCATGAACATAAGGAAAGAAGTGGGTAACATTATGACTGTCACACAGACGGAGAAACTGAAGTCGCTGAAATATCCTGAGAACGCAGCAGACTTTGCCAGTGTAAGAGCTCAAGTTCAGTATATTGGTTGCTGCACCAGACCAGATATGTGTGCACCTTCTCAAATCTTGGCAAGCGCTGTCAGCAAACCTCAAGCTGCCGATCTGAAGCAAATGAAGAAGATCGTTGACCGATGCCGCAGCACAGCAGAAGTAGGGTTAAAGTTTGTTCCATTGGATTTGAATTCGACTCGTATCATGCTATTTACGGATTCCTCTTTCGCAAATGTATCTGATCTGAAGTCTCAACTTGGTTTTGTTATTTTACTGGTGGATAAGGATAACAGAGCAAACATAATACACTACGGCAGCATGAGATGCAAGCGAGTGGCTCGTTCAGTTCTTGCGGCAGAGATCCAAGGATTGGTTTATGGATTTGACAATTGTTACGTTGCTCAGAGTATGATACAAGAAGTAACAGGACGGAAGATACCAATCGATGCCTATGTTGATTCTCGTACGCTCTTTAATGTTATAGCCAAGAGTGGCTCTACTCTGGAAAAGAGACTTCAAATTGATGTCGCGGCATTGAAGGAAAGCCATTCAAAAGGAGAGCTTCGTTACTTAGCCTGGATACCAGGACTCGAAAACGTATCAGACGGTCTGACCAAGGGACTGATTGGGAATACTCATCCGCTATGGAACGTAATGTTGACGAACTCAATCACACTGACACCGACCGGATGGATTGAGCGTAAGAAATTATCAAGAATGGATAACTAAGACTATGTTTGACAAATTTTGTCAAAAGAAAAGTTTTTGGAGTGTAGATTTTTCTATGATTACATGGGAGGATTTGTATGGACATGCAATACTTATATATGCATAAGCAGCAATGCATATCAGATATTGATTTTGTAATGTTGGAGAGATGTCGATTGCATGGCGGATTGGAAAGTGAACAAGAAATAAGTTAGGCAGTAATCGGTATACAAATCAGAAGAGTACATGAAAGAGATAATATATAGAACAGTAGAGTTGTCTTAGAAAGTAGTATAAATAGGGTGGGTGCGGATACTACATGATTGACCTCCTCGGACAATCATCAAGTAAAAGCAAATAACATCCAACTATCAGGAACCATCTCCGATGCGGGAGACCGCGCAACTGAGTTGCAACTACTTGTAGTAAGTTAACGAACCACGAAGCGTTATACACTAACCTTGCGTTTGTATCGACCTCTACTGCGTGTGGAATCGACAGGTCCGTTCTACCGCAGCACCATTGGGTGCCGCATACCGTTCGCATCTGTGAGAATAAAGGACGTACGAAAACAGCCTCACTGGGGGCCGTGGATACTGATCTTTATTGAATTGTCACCGGCTTCGAGCCGATTGAAGCCCAGGTTTCGACAATGGGAGGGAGGGGTGGGTTTTCGAAGAACAGCGGCGCGCACCAAAAGAGTGAGTTTGCTCGATCGCGGAGGTGGTGCGCCAGTGGAAGTTCCCGATCAAATGCGACGGCGGTGTCCAACTGACACCGCCGTCGATCGAAAGATCATCTTTCGCTCTCGCGCGGCAGATTCGCTCAAATAAATCCATTTTTTCGTTCCTCGAAAATCCATAATGGCTGGGAGATGCGGGTATGGAAGACGTTCGCCAATAATAGAAAAAGCGTTTAATAATATTAAAAAGTTTCTGTTTTCCAGCACCTTATGTGCCTCTGAGAAAAACTGGGAAAAATTTAGATAGAATTCATTCCATTTGAATTTTCATTGCTGCAACACGCACTATTGATCCAATTTCAATTTTGGCAAGACTGACAGTAGAAGGCCAGTAGGCAGAACGTTCTCGGCGCTCATTCAAGATCTTCAAAGATCTTGTTGATAACTTACAAAGACTGCTAAACTTGAAGAGGCTATATCATTGACGTTAAAAACTTTTCAAGTACAATTGATGCTTCAAACAGAAGATATAATAACATAAAATAGATTATTAAAGTCATAATACTATATGTTCATGCGTATCGTATACTTTTTGCGATGAATGATCGCGATATATTGCGTATTTGCGGTATATACCGCCTCTTCAAAGTGTTGAAATAAAGAAACAAGAAAACAAGTATAGTGATCTAGCTACTCTACACATTTCTTACGTAAATGTCTACCAATTATTAAAAAAGCAGAGGTCAATACTCACCAAGTGCCGAGATATATGGACTTCCATTTAGTGACAAGCCGACACTTCGCGCTATCTTTTGGGCATTTATGAGCAAACAAAAAGTACTGTATGATCGTGAATGCACGCGTATCCAAAATACTGAAAGCACCTGTCCTGGAATTGTGCAAACTGTAAGCCAGTTTTTAAAATATTTGTCATGAGACAATTGCAACTAATTTCAGAAGGATTTTTTTTCGAATATATGGATCATTCATATTTTGATATGCAAACAGTAATAAGTTCTCAAATTGTCATTGTGCAGGTGATTTTCCCGCATGCCCCTGACTGGGAGATGCGGGAAAAGGCCACACTTGCACTCTTTACAGTGAGCGCTAAATATACAATGGTTTCGTCGCATTAAATTTAATGGCGTGTGTACATTATTGGGCATTGCTGTAACAGTACAAAAATGTATTTTATTCCGCATCGTGCACTGCGCCAGAACGATATCATCAATCTGATGATCAAAGAACCGAAAAGTGTTTTACTCAATTTTGGAAAGTCTGCACTCGAGGCAGACAGGACCTTTCGTCGATGACTCGAAATTGAAGGCCATATTACGAATAGCTTCAGAGAATAGCTCCCAGCTCGTGACAGTCGCTCGTCACGATCGACGCCATAGGTCATACTAAATAAGTCTTAGTGTTCTCAATAAAGAGAGATTCTCAATAGAAGAAACGGGAATTAGGGTGGGTGGGTGAATAAAACCGTGATAACGAAACAGGCTGAGTTCGTCGGTGTTTGTCGTTGCGGCGGTGGTGAATGACCGTGAGATCGTCAAGCGAAGAAGTCATGTATGCGTCTTATAGTACGGCATTGAACGCAAGAAGGATTGAATTTGGAAAAAGCCACCCACTCGCAACCACAGCCCACGCAGCATACTATGACAATATGCCTGACGGTGTCTACCCAAGCGATTCCACACAAGGAAACCGCATTTGCGTCTTGTTCCCGACTGCTCCAATAAAATATCATCTTCGATTAGGCCAATATTAAGGTAGTTCCGCCTCGTATCAAATTTAATTACATTGTAAGCTTTGCAAGAATTCTGCGTCACTTAGAGCATTCGTGTCCTAGATTTCGCGTTCTAGTAGAGAAGATTTCGTAAAAACTTCATGTTGCCATAGAAAGGGAGGTAGAAAGTCTAAACAAAACTATTTATGCGTAACGCTGAAGAATACAAGTTGTACTAGTAATATAGCAGAAGAAATATCTAAAATCTGTTGAAGAAAAGTTTTTTTATGGCATAGTACGAAGTAATATTTCTGCTCAAACAGCCTATTTTTCCTGACTTAAACTACCGTAAAAGCTTTTTGTGGTTAAACTTTCTTACTACTTTTTGCATGTTTCAATAGAGTAGCTCTAGATCTTTAGCAGTACATCAAAACCAAGTCTGTTTTCATAACGACGACAGAAGAGCGCGGGAAACGCGACATGTCCTCCAACAACACGTCCGAAGACGAACGTCATTGATTCAAATTAAGTTCAGTATGAGACTGTTTTTTTTTATTTTCCTATCATTGATTTTCTTCTTTCAGTTGTGACATTTCAAGTAAGCACTGTAAAACGAAAGCTGTAAGATGCAAACAACAAGGCACTCCAATGAAATGTTTCTCGTTAAGGTGTGTTTGCCTACTTCAATATTTGCATCATGTGTTAAAGAACCTGCAATATCTTTTTGTATCTATTAAAAAGACTGTAATCTATCCGCTTAATTCTGATACTAATGCTAAGATATAAAAGTGACAAGAATATTGCCGTAAATGGTTTTGCCAGTATGAAGATATACTCAGATATACATTGAGCATTTTACTCCAAAATGAAGTTTTTTGTTAGTTTACACATTGTTACATAGCTCTACAAAGCGATTGTAGTTGTAAATGATGATGATATCTTTCTTGCACTATTTTTCTATAGTTTTTCCATTCAATCACAATTCAAATGTAGTCATTGTCTTTCCAATAAAAGTTAAAGAAAGTTCTGTGTAACAAAATGTTCGGAAGTACATTTAGGTTGTCTACGTTAATACATTTGTGGTCCCGGATACTGCGTAAATGTCTCAAAGATCTCCAAAGACACCTCCAAAACTTTTTTCCGCCAGCTCACTCCAAATAGAATAAAGGCGCAGGGTGGAAGCTACGCTCTCCTTTCCGCTGCCACCTTCGTGTGCCGCCCGCCGCCGAGCGTCGAAAACGAACGTCATCATGTGCGCAGTGTCGCGCGCCGCCGCCTGGCAAAAGCCAGCACCATCGTTCGCAGCGCGCCGCTGCGCGGCAAGGACAGACGACATCATGTGCACGTCACCGCGCCACGCAGCAAAGGGAGAGAGAACATCACGTACGCAGCGCGCTGCCGCGTGTCCAAGACGGACGGCATCATGTTCACCGTGCCGCATGCCTAGGCATAACGCGTTAAGGGAAAACTAGAAGGGTGTTTAGTAGACTTGCAGACAAGATGAATGGTGTAGTAAGGTTGTATCATCAACGTTTTTGAAAAATGAGTACGTTATTGTTTCACTGACATATCCGTGAGTTTAATGTTTCGAAAAAATTGAATTGCTTAAAATTGCCCTTACATTTTATATAAGGCATCAATTTTATTTACGGCCGCATGATTCAATGACAATAGGTTTTGCTAAGGACCCCACAGCGCGGCACAGTGCATTACGAAAGCATAACGTGGCAATACGCGCCCGCAATAAGAAACGTGTGCTACTACTGGTGATGCTAGACTGTGCTGCGAAAAATCTGTGTGGGGTGCCTCTTTGGGCCTTGCGCTCGAACACAAAACCCCACACTGATAAGATTTGTGATGTTAAGCATGAGCCGAACACGTTTATTGACAAAGCAAAACTGGAAGCATGAAGAAAGCAAGCTGCAAAGCTGAGTGGTAGGCCGAATTCTCAGTGCAGATAACTCAAGTTGCGGTGGATTGGCGCAAGGCCCCCCGTCCGTTCTCGCTCAATGAGTCCTTACTCGTCTTCTGTTTCGTGATGACAGAAGGGCCAGCGCTACCGACCTTGTCGCGCGCCACCAGGCGCACCCTGTTCACCACGGCAGTGTGACGCGATGAACGTCGCCCCAATGCGGTGAGCGTTAGACTGAAACCCAGGCCACGCCACGAACAAAGCCGGCAGAGACTGTATACCGTCGTAAAGGTCTACTGCCTTTCTCGTTTCACCAGACGACAGGCGATACAGGACCGGCTCAAAGTCCGCGATTTTGGCTTCAATCCGTTCTCCAATATCCGTAGCGAGATCTGCTTCGGCTTCCTCGTTAGCAACGGCATCACTATAGACCTCTTCCGCTTCATGCTCTATCAATGCGGACCGTGGATGCGGAACGGTAGGATTGTCCGTATCATCATTGGTGACCGTATCTAGGACTTGCTTAGCAGACAATTTTCAATGACCCAGGGAGGGGCTGAACTTCAGATGAAGAAAGAAGCAACGGGACTCGCGGCGACAGACGGAATCATGAGATGGTTATACCAGGAAGCAACAGAATATCAGATGATTCTGACAAGATGCATCCAAATAACCCTCACGCCAAGGAAACTTTGGCCAACCCCATGCACCATAATGAAGCAGCTAAAACTGACATTGTGGTGTGTCATGAAATTGAGAAGTACCTAAACCAGACAACTTGTTTTATGCCGAATTAAGGAAACGTCAAGGAAATTCGTGCTGCGCCTTCAGGGGTGGGAATATAGAAAACAAGCAACATCAGAAGACATGACAAAATCCTAGGCTCTACATAAACCCCCGAGTTGTAGCGCGAGTCTCGAACTCGACTCGGGTAGACCATTTCCTCCCTTACGACGACCCCCCAACCCTCTCTCATCCCTCTCCATCTCCGTCGTCGACCCTCCCCTTTGGCATCCCCATTTTCCTTTAGCACGGTCTGTGCTTTTCTGCCATCAACCTACTCCCCCTCCCCCTTTCTTTCTCTTTACGGGCGGCTCGGTCTCCCGCCTCTCCCCCCCCCCTTTTCCTAAAGTTGTAGTGTGTTGCCCTCCTTGGGCTCGTGTGCACACTGCGACGGTTCTCATCGCACCGACGCCCTTGTTCTACCCCCGAACTTGGGACGTGCGTTGCATCTACTAGCTACTTGGCCTGCATCTCTGTCGTCGGTTGTTGATCTCAACGTGAACATTAAGACAAGCCGTGTTGCTTCAGTTCCGGTGTTCGGTTCTTGCGTTTATCGCTGAGCTACCGTATTATCTTTCGCCGTTTAGGCTGGTACTCTCGGGCATTTCTTGTGTTGCTCTCCTTGGGTTTGTCACCACCCGCGCCGTTCCGTGGGGTTACAAAAAATGGCGTCCACATGGTACTCTCGAGGAGGGCCTGGCTCTCCTGATTCTGGTGTGACTTCCTTCAATGGTTCTGCCGTCGACGTAAGGAAGTTTCTGTTTTACTTCGAGAATGTCGCTACCCCAACGAAGAGGATAGAGTTCGGGCTATGAAGTTGCTCGGCTATCTTGAGTGTGAAGCGTTTGACTTCTACTATGACAACTATGCTGTTGATGGCTCTCTTTCGATTGAAGCAAAGGACTATCAGAAGGTGAAGCTCGCTTTGATCGAACGTTTCGGTGCAATCGAGGAACCGGCGGAAAGGATTCGTCGGGCAGTTTCGGCGCGTTTAGATTACGTCGATCTGCTAGCGTCCCTGACGAAGAAGGACTCTTTCTTCGATCAGGCAGGTTTTAACTCGAAAGCTAAGTTCGGGTTACTATGAAACGCTCTCATGGAGTTTGCAGATCTTGCGCAGTTTGTCATATCCCGTGGAGCGGATGACTATGAATTCTTGAAGGCCCTCGTTAAGGACTTTCTTTGCGGAAAGAAAGCCCTCGGGTCGTATGGTACCCTTAACGCTTTCCCAACGGCAAAGCACATTCTTCAACGTGCTAGGGAACCCGCTCGTCCAAGTTCGCTGGAGGCGAAAGTGGATCAGTTGGCTGACCAGATGGCGCAGTTGCACCTCCTAGTGAAGAACACTCAGAGCGCTGCGACTGCCACCGGACGTCAGGATACGGAAAAAGTTTGTTCGTATTGCAGCCAACCCGGTCACTTTGTGGCACGTTGTGAGCTTAATCCACATCGAGGCACACGATGTGGTAATTGTGGCAAGTTAAGTCATTCTACAGCTACGTGCTGGAAGAAGAATAACAACGGTGTTGTCTGAAAAGTTGCATTTGAAGACGTGAATTCCGAATCAGAGAGAGAGAGAAGTTGCTGAGTGAGAAACGAGGTTCCCAGAACACAGGTGGGAACCAAGTCTCAGCTGTGATTGCTGACCCTTCAGATGATGAAGATCTCGTTACTACCGCAAAAAGAGGCGCGGAAGGGGAGCCTCTGCCCAAGCAAGCGCGAACTGGCCCTCTCTCAGGGATTTCACCCGTAATGTTCCCCGAATCCCATACTACCAGGACTCCCTCTCAGCAGGCCAAAGGCCCTCCCAAGAAGTCGACAAGGACTAGGAAAGGCACTGGGAAGAAGTCTAAACGGAAGTCCCGGAGAGTAAAGATCCAAGAACACGTTGGGAAATATAACCTTTACGAAGAATTGGCGAAAGCCCCTTCTGGCATCACTTGTGGTCAGTTAGTCCGCGGCGATGCGGAAGAGGCGAAGAAAGACATTCGCCGCATTCTTTCCAGAGGTCTTTTGTCAAGGCGTGTCAGTTACGCTCATACTCATTCACTCCCTCAGACTCTCAAAGTGGTGAATATTACTGTCGATGGCACTAGTTCCCAGGCGCTGCTGGACTCCGGTACTATCCCTAATCTTATGTCTATTGCGTTATGCCACCGGTTATCGTTGTAGATGAAACCGTAGAGTTGGAGGATTGTCGTTGCAGACGGTACCTAATCCTTAGTTCACGGAAGCCTGCACGGTGTTCCCCTCGAGATTGGTTCTCTCCGTGTCCCGTTTGATTTTCTGGTCGTTGAGAAACCTCCCTTCAATGTGATTTTTGGCTGTCCCGCTCTTGAATTCCTCCAAGCCTGCTTGGACCTCGGTACTCAGCAAGTCTCTATGCAATTTGATGGCGCATCTGTTCTTTTGCCTCTCGATTACCATCGTCCTGGTGTAGTGTTCGACGAAGAGGATGAACACACCGACAGTGAGAATTTCACTTCCGATTCAGAGTCGTTCTTCTCTGAGAGTTCGGAGAGCGACGAAGAAGAATACGCAATCGCTTTCTCGAAGGGCAAAGTTGACACGTCAGTATATGCTTTGAATACTATGAATGAAGAACAAGACTCCTTACAACCACCCTAAGAGGAATCCACGAATGGGCTGGAGAATTTTGGTGCTACGAGTCTCGGTCAGGAAAGCCCCTCCCCTGCTGATCCTCAGGATTTGGAGGAAGGCATGAGACAATTGCGTGTGAATGATGTTGGACGGGAACCTGCTGTTACTACTCCTCACGCCCCTGTGAAAGAAAATAGAGAATTTGAGAACGGTGAGGAATCGGAGGAAAGCGCAGACGACGACGACTCCGAAGGCTCTCCATCAGAGGGAGGACATGAACGCGATCTCGTTGTCCCAGTCAGGGATGACGTTGTTCTTCTACGAGCCGAAGATGTGAAACGACAACCTGATTATCTTATCTTTCGAGTACACGTGTTGTTTTCCAATGTTCAATTTTGCATTTATGGCGTTTTCAACTGTCCATTTCGAAATTTTAATTTTTCACTTTTTGAAAGCGTCGAAAGAACGATCGCAATGTTCGGTACCAAAATCTTTGTACCATTCACAGACTATGAGAACTGATACAAATTGAATATTAGTGCTAAATTATATATTTGATAAACTAGAAAGCAAATGCAAGCCAAAAACAATTTTGAATATTAAAAGGTTTCTTTCATATTCAACGTCGGATTATGCGGAAACTTGTACTTTCTTCTTAAAATATTCTAAGAATTATTTGATTATGTAATAGAGTTGTACAAAACCTATAATGTTCTGCGTGAATGCCTTTAATCTAAACTTCACTCTTCCAAAACAAAATCAACAGTAAAAGTACAATATGCAAAAAACATGTGGACGCATTTTCGTAGAGAAACTACAAACAAACGACGCGGCTGGTGAAAAACCCAACAGAAGTGCTGGGGGTACCAGCCAAATTAATGGCAATGAGCAACGATGCAAATTAAAATACCCACCAAATAAAACGGCTAAAGCCCACGTCAACTCCGGACCAGTAATCGAAATAATTCGGCTTAAATCCGGGCCAAACTTCACGCGCAGATTCATAACCAAGCAGATAAAGCTTGTGCCAAACTCCAGACACAAGCTCGACCTCACTCGGCAAAGGTCCATGCCAAACTTCAGACACGAACTCGAAATAATGCAAAGAAATAATGGGAGCAAATCCGCAGATGCAGGCAAAAAGGGAAAAGGAAAAGAGAAAAGGCCAGAACCACCAATTGGCGAAGGAGTGATTATTGAAAGAAGCCCACCACACTAAAGGAAAGAAGAAATGAAAAGTTGGAGGAAAGGTTGACCAGCAGGTGTTGCTGTTTATGTAGTGGTGCGGTGGGTGGTGGGTGGTTGGAGAGGACCGAAGATAGGGTAGCTCCACCACTCCCCAGCCTAAATAGACGATTCTACTCTCGATTCTAGCTCTTGTTTGAGGGTAGTATACCGTAGAAACTGTTTGTACGCTCTTGCAACTCTAAACAGTTGAAAAGATATTTGGTGACATTTTGTAGCCTTACTAATGCTTTACTAATGCTTTATTAGCTCCTTCCTTGAAGCTCCCAGCCACTGAAGTATTTCTCACAATTTGTTTGGGAACTTTTAGAGCTTCTAGAGTAGTCTAAATAGTTCTATTCTAACAAATCATCTTGAATTTTCCAGAAGCATCCGTGCTCCTTAAATGTAGAAATTAAACATCCCTGACAAGAAATTAATAGAAAATTCCGGTTTCTTCTGAAACTTTCTAGAATTTTCTGGAATTTTCTAGAATTTTTTAGATCATTCCAGAAGGTTCCAGAAATTTCCTGTAATGGGCCGCAAATGCGCCTGACACACTTCCCCACTCAGCGGTCGCTTCGCTTGGGCGACCGAAAAGTCTTCTCGTATCGTCGTTTCCAGAGATCCATTCTCTGAGTCTGCTTCCGTAGTGTACGGAAACGGGTAGGGAGGCTCTGGGTAGTCAGGATTCGGTTCTAAGTCCACGACGAAATCTTCACGCTGACCAATGAGCCTGATGTAGTCCACCACCTGTTCTTCATGCGTCGATGCTGGCGGTACATGAACATACTTTCCAGCAACGCAGTGATAGAGAAGGAAGATAGTCCTGTCAGCTCCCAGTCTCACCATTTGCGAATGTAGTCTCCTTGCCAGACGTCCTAGCATCTCGTGAGAACGTCGCGTGATGTACTGTGCATACACGTGATGGACAGTGAGGCACAGGTGGAAGCAGTTCCAAGCGATCCTGTGCTTATCCCAATCTTCACAGTCCAAGGGAGAGAGCCAGTCACGAAGTGCGCGACCAACAACTTCCATTTCCAAGTAATTAACTTCATTGTTGTACACTTCATAGTCCACCACGATTGGTATAGCGACAACATCAGTCATTCCACTTGCTTCCGATGGCAGGATTCGCAGGTGCTCACGATACAACTTGAGTCTTCTTGCATGTATACCTCTCTTAGGCATTCGGCGATGCGGAGAGATCAGGTAGTAGCGCGGGTGACTGGCGCGAATGGCACGACAGGGCCCGTAGAACTTAGATACAAATGAAGCCCACCTGATTGAAGGGTTCATGGCTTCACCCCGCATGACAAGCACCTGATGTCAAACCGAAAACCTACGTTCATATCGTTCGTTATCTCGACGAACGGGCTGCCATTGAATGCGAGTTGCCCTTCCTACAGTAGCTGCTTGTAGCTCCGTCATCCCATTGGCGTCCGAGGCAGAGTCGATCAGTGCAGGAGGATCTGTACGGTGCATGCGGGGGCGTACTCCATACATCAACTCAAAAGGTGAGTACCCCTCCGTCATGGGCCGAGTTCTGTACCCGTATAAGACTTCGGGAAGTGCTTGGTCCCAATAAATTCTCCTTTGATGAAAAATCTTGCCAATAGCTCTCTTGATGGTGCCCACCATTCTCTGAGCACGATTATTAGACACAGGGGCATGTGACAAGACAGGCTTGAGTGCAATACAATGTCCCCTCATGTATCCTTGAACTGATGCGGCAAGAAATGAGGTGGCATTGTCCGAGAGGATGATCCGTGGGTAACCAAAAGAGCAGACGATCTCACTTCGCACAAATCTTAAGACTTCAGAAGCCGCAGAGTTCCTGGTAGCCAGAGCAATCGGCCAGCAAGTCAAATGTTTCACTCCAATAAGAAAATATCGATTTTCCCTGCTCGGAGGGCGGAAAGTTCAGCAAAGTCGATTGAAAACGTGTCAAAGATATTGGTGAGCGGGGCACGCTGACCAGCACGATAGGAGAGAAAGGGACCCATGAACTGACATCCATCACAATTTCAGACGTACTCTGAAACTTCACGGCGCATTGTGGGCCACCAGAACCAATCAGAGGTGTGCCTCATGGTTGCAGCCAGGTCCCGATGTCCTGCGTCATCGTGGAAGGTCCGGATGATTTGGGGCCTCTCAGCCACGTCGGAGACTAGCTTCAACCGGCAACCAACTCTGCGGTATAGGCATCCATTCCACACACTGAACTTCTTTGCATTACGCTTGACAGCAGCTTTGATCTTGGGGTTCGATTCATCAATGGCGATTTGGCTCAAGTGCCGGCCAATATTAGCATAATATGGCTCGAGCCCATTGAATGCATTTGTAATCGGGGCAGCAACCACAGCTGAACTCTTTTCCTTGGCCATCTCTTTGGCCGTAGTGTAGCGAGAGAGGTACTCAGCGGCGTGATTCTTATTACCAGCCCGATAGAAAATCTCAAACTCATACTTACCAAAGAAATTCCAGTCATCTTGCCAGTCTGCCATGCATGTCTTTCTTCTTGAAGGCATACTTCAGCGCCTGATGGTCCCTGACCAACTGGAATGGTTGAGACTCAAGTAGATACATTCTGAACTTAATCACGGCCAAGGCTTCTTGCTCACACAGGGAGTATTTCCTCTCAGCCTCGTTCATGGTTCTGCTTGCGTACTGCACAGGGTGGAGCATCCCATCCGACATTTTCTGAGCCAGGACGGCTCCTAGTGCAACCGAAAATGCATCTGTCTCGACACGGAAGGGAGAGTCGAAGCCCGAGAAAGCCAACACCGGTGGGCTTGTGAGCTTCGGCTTCAGTTCATTGAAAGCCTTCAGCATGTCGTCAGTGACCCGGGGTGGAGGCATGCAGGATCGATGAGGTTTCAGCAAAATGTGTGATGAACCTACGGTAGTAACCTGCAAGTCCCAAGAAGCTTCTCAACTCAGTGACCGTGGTGGGAACCGGAGCGTTCTGAATGACCTCAATCTTCTTCGTGTCAACAGAGACTCCAGTTTTGCCCACAACATGCCCAAGTAGCTCAATTCTCGGCTGAGCAAACTCACACTTAGAAATCTTCAGCTTCAGACCGTGTGACGCAATAGTTCTCAAGACCGACTCCACATGTTCGAAATGCTCTTCAAGGCTCTGGGAGTGTATGACCACATCGTCGACATAGACTCGTGCAGACGGGCAACGATTGAGTATCGAATCCATCATGCGCTGAAATGTAGAGGGCGCATTCATGAGCCCAAATGGTACGACTTCGCACTGATACGTGCCTTGCTTGCAAACGAAAGTAGTCGTCTCCTTGCACTTCGGTGACATGCAAATCTGCCAATATCCAGAGAAGAGGTCCAGCGTGGTGAAGAAAGAGGCACCTTGTAGGTCATCAAAGATCTGCTCCATGCGAGGAAGTGGCCACCGATCAGCCTTCATAACCTTGTTCAATGGCCTGTAGTCTATGCAGAACCTCGGCTTCCCGTGCTTCTTTGTCGCGATGACGACGAGGGAAGACCAAGGTGACGTACAAGGCTTGATGATTCCAGCTGACAACATCTTATCGACCTCTTTCCTAACCACCTCCTCATGTTTCGGTGGTAGGCGCCGCACCCGTGAGTGTATGGGTGCGTCCACAGTGAGTGAGAACTCATTCATCACGGGAACGTCCGACGGGCGCAGATAGTACAGGGGCCAAGCCAAGACATCCAGATCAAAAAGCGTCGAAAGCAGCCTTTCCTGAGCCCCTTCGGATAAATGCGACATCCTCTCGAGGATAATTGCTTCTTGATCTGTGTCCGGGTGATAATCTCTTCCTTCAAAGGTTCGACCTTCATCGTCTTCTGCAATTGGATCCAACAACGAGTACTGAATCTCTGGTGTAGAACAAATGGCCTCCTCTTTGCCATTGGAATCGTTGACAACTTCTCCTGAAGTCCTCTGTACGCCCGGAAAACTTTCTGTGATCGGTGCACTTGTAGAGGGACCTTTGGGGTGAGTTCCAGTCTGCAAAGGGCCAGGCTGCGGTTCAGAGCTTCCAGAGCCGAGAGGTGGCTGCGTCTGAAATTCTTCTTGAGGAAGCTCTTCTTCAAGTGCCATGACCAGCCCACCATTTTCATCCTCTTCCAGGTTTTCTGTATGGCCAAAAGACATATTATGCAGTCCCAAATGTGGCGGGTGCGCAGGAAGGTGAACTGGATACCAGATCTCCACTCGGAAAAACAGAAAGTCGTTGACAAGCTCATCTTCTTGTAGTGGTAGGAGCTTGACTTCGTCCTTGATTGGTATAGTGAGAACCGGGTCTCGATAGAGTGGAACGTCTGCGAACTCAACTTCTTCTGGGGAGGAATCATCTTCATCATGAACTTCTGCAATTTCATCATCTTCTTCCTCAACTTCGGAATGACGAAGGGTTCGGGTTGCGGCTTCTGAAGTCTTAAGATTGGTGCGAAGTGAGATCGTCTGCTCTTTTGGTTACCCACGGATCATCGTCTCGGACAATGCCACCTCATTTCTTGCCGCATCAGTTCAAGGATACATGAGGGGACATTGTATTGCACTCAAGCCTGTCTTGTCACATGCACCTGTGTCTAATAATCGTGCTCAGAGAATGGTGGGCACCATCAAGAGAGCTATTGGCAAGATTTTTCATCAAAGGAGAAGTTATTGGGACCAAGCACTTCCCGAAGTCTTACAACCCTCGAGCCCCACGTACGTTAAGTGTTCCTGAGGTTCTTTATCTCGGGGTGTATCGCGAGGGGGGCCACCTTCGCTTGTATCGGGGATCGGCCATCCGTCTCCGAAGCGAACCAAATGCTCGGCGAGACGGTCCAATTCCAACACACTCATCTCACCGTAAGATAACTCGGATAGGCGACGATGAATGGGATCTCCAGGGACCAGGTGAGGATAGCGACGATAAATCCAGAAGATGAGATAGTCCGGCTGACCACTTGGGTCTTCCGGACTCAGCAATACAACATCACTTCTTATCGGAAGGACAAGACCTTTCTCGGGTGGAGGAGAACCTCCATCATCGTTCTCACTCGAGCTGTCTTTACTTTCCTGTGCATCTTCGAATCTTTGGCGCTCCTCGCCTACAATCTCTGACCGAGGGACAACACGTTCTTCTTCATCCTTGGTGATGACGAACTCCTGAATGTATTCCTCGAAGTCCTGTAGTGGAGAGGTAACAGGAGCTTCATGCTCAGAAACCGGCACAGGTCCCTGATTCACTGTAGACAGAGCATATGCTGAAGTGTCCGGCTTGCCTTTCGAAAAAGAGAAAATGGTTTCTTCATCTTCTTCGTCCTCACTGCCAGAAAAGAACGACTCTGAGTCTGAGCTGACGTTCTCGCTGTCGGTGTGCTTCATCTCCTCAATAAACTCAGCATCTGGACGGTGATAGTCCAGTGGCAGGACTGTCGAGTCACCGTCGAATTGCATGGAAACTTGTTGAGTACCCGAGTCCAGACAAGTCTGTAGAGACTCCAGCGTCGGGCATCCAATAATGACATGAAAAAAAGGCCTCTCAACGACCTAAAAATCCAAAGGTGCTCGGAGAGAGCCAAAAACCACACGTGTATCCTGCACTTTTCCTCGAACCAAAGACTTCGTCCCATCGGCAACAGTGATTCTCCCGTTCGAAGGCTTCAGCTTAAGTGACAACCTCTGGATGAACGCCGATGATCTAATCTAATCTAACCGACGATCAGATTAGGGATGGCGCCAGAGTCCAACAGTGCTGGGATATGTTCCCGTGTACTGCCACCTTCACCACCTTCACGGATGGAGGTAGTGCCGGAGCTTGCGCAAAGGCAACCTTCTTTCCAGTGAAACTCCCAGACAAAATCCGGTGAAGATCCTTCTTAACTTCATCAGCGTCTCCTCGGGCCAACTGGCCGAAGGTAATTCTAGAAGGGGCTTTAGCGAGCTCCTCATAGGCGTTGTACTTTCCAATTTGCTCTTGTATCTTTTTCTTCTTGGGCTTCGCCCTTGGCTTCCCAGCCGATGCCTTCCTAGCCTTCGTGGCACTCTTCGGAACTTCTCCGGGTAGTTTCGCCGTCGTCCCGGCCTCTTGGTTCGAAGGAAACATTACCGGTGAGATGCCAGGAAGGGTCACGGTACGGGTTTGCTTCGGAAGAGGGTTGCCATCTGCATCTCTCTTCGTTGTAGTCACGAGTTCTTCTTCACCAGAGTCATCAACAACGACTGACACAGGACTCTCTGCATCCTTGTTGCGGGCATTCTTTTCCTTCAAAGCCCTCTCAGCCACTGATTCAAACTTCACGTCTTCGATTGAAACGTTGCGGTCCTGTTCTATCTTGGGCTTGCACCAACAAGTAAGATCGGAGTGTCCCATCCTTCCACAACGACGGCATCTTGTGTTGCGGTGTGGGTTCAATTCACAACGATTCGCAAAGTGACCAGGTTGCTGACAGTATCCCATCCTTCCACAACGACGGCATCTTGTGTTGCGGTGTGGGTTCAATTCAAAACGATTCGCAAAGTGACCAGGTTGCTGACAGTATGAACACGTCGGCTCCTTCTCTTGACGTGGTCCGCCAGTTTGGGTCTTCTTCACAAGGAGATGAAGCTCCGCCATCTGCTCAGCCAGTCGCTCAACTTTGTCTTCAAGTGGCGTTGCACTCGGGCAAGTGGTCTTCGTTTTCCCGGCCTCTGCAATACGTGCTTCGGCGGTGGGAGCGCACTCAGTGCTCCATAAGATCCCAGAGCCTTCTTTCCAGCAACGAAGGACTTCACTAAACGTTTGACGGATTCATAGTTGTCAGCCCCACGAAAGATGATAAATTGGGCCGAATCCGCATATTCCATGGCGCCTTTGCGGAGAAGTCCGAACTTCGCTTTCTCATTGAACCATGTTGTCTCGAGGCAGACATCCATCGTCTCAAGGGACCCGAGAAAGCAACCGTAGTCCTGACGAGCAGTGACTGCACAACGAATATGCTCTTCCAGTTCGTCGGCAGCACCAAAGCGCTGTATGAGGGCATCCTTGACTCCCTCGTAATCGTGAGCCTCGCTCGTAAGAGACCCATTTATGGCATAGGTGTCTTAGTAGAAGTCAAGGGCTTCTCTTTGCAAGAAACCAGGAAGCCTCATAGCACGATCAATGTCATCAATACCAGGCGTAGCAACATTCTCGAAATAAAATAGAAACTTCCTGGCATCCATGGAAGTCCCATTGAAAGCCATGACGGCTTCACGCGGCACGGGGCCTTCTGGGGGTACCATGTGGACGTCATTTTTGTAGAGAAATTACAAACAAACGACGCGGGTGGTGAAAAACCCAACAGAAGTGCCAGGGATACCAACCAAACTAATGGCAATAAGCAACGATGCAAATTAAAATACCCAACAAATAAAACGGTTAAAGCCCACGTCAACTCCAGACCAGGAATCGAAATAATTCGGCTTAAATCCGGGCCAAACTTCACACGCAGATTCGTAACCAAACAGATAAAGCTTGTGCCAAACTCCACACACAAGCTTGACCTCACTCGGCAAAGGTCCATGCCAAACTTCAGACACGAACTCGAAATAATGCAAAGAAATAATGGGAGCAAATCCGCAGATGCAGGCAAAAAGGGAAAAGGAAAAGAGAAAAGGCCAGAACCACCAATTGGCGAAGGAGTGATTATTGAAAGAAGCCCACCACACTAAGGGAAAGAAGAAATGAAAAGTTGGAGGAAAGGTTGACCAGCAGGTGTTGCTGTTTATGTAGTGGTGCGGTGGGTGGTGGGTGGTTGGAGAGGACCGAAGATAGGGTAGCTCCACCACTCCCCAGCCTAAATAGACGATTCTACTCTCGATTCTAGCTCTTGTTTGAGGGTAGTATACCGTAGAAACTGTTTGTACGCTCTTGCAACTCTAAACAGTTGAAAAGATATTTGGTGACATTTTGTAGCCTTACTAATGCTTTACTAATGCTTTATTAGCTCCTTCTTTGAAGCTCCCAGCCACTGAAGTATTTCTCACAATTTGTTTGGGAGCTTGTAGAGTTTCTATAGAAGTCTGAATAGTTCTATTCTAACAAATCATCTTGAATTTTCCAGAAGCATCCGTGCTCCTTAAATGTAGAAATTAAACATCCCTGACAAGAAATTAATAGAAAATTCCGCTTCCTTCTGGAAGTTTCTAGAACTTTCTGGAATTGTTCAAAATTTTCTGGATCATTTCAGAAGGTTCCAGAAATTTCCTGTATTGCGCCGCAAATGCGCCTCACACTACAACGCTCTCTTTCGTAGATTTCAAAAAGAAAACGTTCATTGCTGTTAGATCCGTGTGAGTAGTGTAGAGCAAAACCCAGTGGTGGGAAAAGCACTCAAGGCGTTCGAGTCCTTGCTCCCTGTAAAGGGTAGACTCAGCGGGTGAGCCCTCCGAACACGGAAAGTGCGGGTGTAAGACCACCCGTGGTACGGGATATACCTACGGAGGTTGAGGGGTGACCGGGCCTTATCCAGGAATCCGGCGAAAAGTAACGGAGTGGTCGAGGAGGAAGGTACCGTAGAGCGGTGTAAGCCCTAGGCAAAAGGGGAAAAAGAAGGGAAACCAAAGGGGGAAAAGAGAGGAATCCCGCGGCGGGACGTGCGGCAAGCGGCAACAGACCCGGCGCCGGGAGACAACGATGTGTATTAAGCCCACGCGGCACAACTCTATACAGAGACGGAAACGCTACCAATTGTGGTGAAAGCAGTACAACTGCACAAATAAGAAACAGAAACAGTCCGAAGACACGGAGTAAAACAGCCCGAAGGCAAAGCCACAATGGTCAGTATTGCCTGAATGATCCCGAGGGATGAAGCTGAGTCGTACCGTACGCGGTGTTTCTCCGGAAGGAGTTGTACACTTCGCGATGGCGAAACAGTTCAGAGCAGAACTCGGTTACCCTTTACTGAGAGGCGGAGGTGGCCGCGAGGATACCTCTTTATATCGTAACCGATTACTTAGTTAAACTAAATTAAATAAATAAAGTGCACGCTTGTGCAGGTGCACACACGTGGAAGGTGTGTAACCCGCGGCGGCGGCCAGTAAACTATTCGACTATCGAACCAATTTCACCTGTGAAAGGGTCAACAGAACCACACGCGTACACGCGACCAATACTCATCCGCGCCACGTCATGGCCGACCCCTCAGGGTGCCATATCTCAATGCGGCCAAAAGGTATCCCATCAGTGGGCCAATATTCATACCTTCCGAGTACCCGGAACCATCCTTACCAGGGGTTTATGAAAACAATCCCCGTGTATCGGGCGAGCACGTTTTGCTCTACATATCCCCCTCCTTAGCGCAGGAAACATCCGGCTTGCAAGCGGAGACTCATCAGCGAGCTAGCATATAAGCGTGGTCCACCATGGACATATCCGAGATTCCGGTTCCTCGTCACAACGAGACACACGTGCAAACGCACCCAGCTTCTCTGCACTCAGACGATTCAGTACGTGAAGTTTCCTCTGCGATCGAAGATTCGATGAACCCTCACCAGGGCGACGAGCAGCCTTCCCAGACCAGGGTTCCGAACGTTTCGGGTCCCGCAACCCCTGCGACAGGGTATCTCGGCGGTTTCGCCTCCGCTCCTCTGCCTCAGAGTCAACACCACACGTCTACACCGAATCCGGTCGACGTCGCGGCGTGGAATTCCGCTCAGGCGGTGCCCTTGCTGGCGACTCCAGCTGGCTGGATAGCGCGTGAATCGCTCCTTGTTCAAGATCCGACTACCGGAGGAAGCTGGGCCTATTCCAGAGCGCCCTGGTTTCACCCGACAGCGGTTCGCAACAGTGCGTTGATGGATTCATACACCGAGAACGGTATGCTGCCTGGCGGCCTGCACCGAGATATGGTGGATTCCTGGGATTGGAGAAACCGCGTGGCGGTTGCACCTCATGTGTTGTCACGAAAACGGCGCGGCCGTGGATACGAAACGCTGGATGAAGCGCGCGCGGCTACGGCGCGATTGGCGTACTTTCGGAAGGACCGAGCCTCGTTCCCCGAGAGGATCCCCGAGTCATACGGGTTCGACCTTTCCCGGTTCCGAACTTACGGAGAGATCAAGTATGGCGCGAACCTCGCGGACTTCCAAGCGGCGGAAAACTTCCCGGAGTCGATGCCGGTGGACATTCTCCTGTTCAACAGGCCTATCCTGCGAGCGGAGTTCCGATATCTACATCGCCCTTCGGGAGAGGGAAGCTTCTTCGACCGATTGCGAAACGAACGCAAGTGGCGATCCCGGTTCGGGTATCTGATTCCACACCAGAACATGGAGGTTGAACCTTTGCGTCCGGACGCACTAGCGGGTCGATTCGCTCCACTCCCATCGTGGTGGGCTCACTATGAGGTACCACGCGGGTGTTTCTCGGAATTGCCTCCGTGCATCTCCTATGTGGGGTCACGCATGATTGCGAATCCGCACTCGGAGTACTGGATGCTCTTCATCGCCGAATGGGCCGCTCGCGTTGCCGCGTTTACGCTATGGGAAGCATACGACCAGAACCGTGTTTGGTATTTGCCTCCGAGGTTACGGAATGTGATTAGATCACTGGACTTATACACCGCGCTCGGTTCGGACGACAACGTCAGCGAGGTCCTCAGCCTTATCGATCTCATCGATTCCATTGATTGGAGTACCGTTCCGGCGGAAAACGTCCCCAGGGGCACTCGTTCGCACTACGACCGTTCGCCGGGGCGAAGACATCCGGGTGCCGGTGACTTCGTGTACTACGATCCCTGGGAGGGAGTTACTGTCCCGAAGGAGCGGGTTCTCGTTCTACGCGGACTTCCTCGAGTGGTTCCGAGCGATCACCCTATTGGGTTTATATTTTCCGACAACTATTACTCCGTAGCAGGGGAGGACGATCCAATGATGGATGACACTGTGGAAGACCCGGCAACGGGAGGCCCGTCGGCGGCTTCCGCAGGAGTTCCGGTTGTCGGAGGGGCGTCTGCGCCAGTTGCTCTTCTTGGTTGGGGCGTGGGCCCTTCGCAGGGGAATATTGACCCTCGCGTGATAGCGATGCGCAACCAACTCCTCGGACTTGGGGTGCCGGTTCCACCAGATATGTACGACCTCGGCCAGCTGTTGGCATTGGGAGCGCAGGCCTTCGCGAGTCAGCCTCCCCAAGCGGGGCCGTCCAACCCTGGAGGTGCCGGTCCTTCGACAGGATGGCAGTGATCCCAACGGTGGGTTCCCTCCATGATGGGCCGTGGTAGGCTCTGCGACCAACGCACTCCGCAATAGCTAGCGGTACAACTTCTCCTTAGAATAAAATCGACTTCGAGGTCACTTCCTTCATAACCGGTTTACGGTTCAACGCTTCTTCGCGTATCGTCATTCCCAGACGATCGTCTAGACTGCGTGTAGCTTCACGACATGTTCACATGGACCGTTAGACGGTAGTTCGCTACTTTCCGATAACTTGGCGTCCGTTAGACGGAAATCATCTTTTCTTCTTCATCCCTTCGATACTTCCTTCCTTGGGAACAAAGCAAACTTCTTGGTAGTACCATCAATGATTTTCCCACGAGTGGGTCCGTCGATTGCCCTTACAACCCGACGGCACTGTCACCCTACTTGGGCCTGATCCAAATCTGGAGGCAGCGCTAGCCGCTTACGCCGGTAGTAGGCGAGAACCTTCGATCGAGGTAGATGTTCGATCGGCTCGAAAGTATCCTCCTCAGGGGAGTATCCGTACCAACGGACTTGGAATTCAGTCTCCCCATCGGGGTTCACGACGTGACTCACGATGCGTTCGATAACGAATTCCTGTGGGAACACTTCCCGTTCGCGGGCCTCCATGGTGTATGGGCCACTCCTGCTGACGCAGTATCACCTAGAGAGGTTGTGCAATTGCGCTAGCGTCCCTCAAGTGAGGCTTTCCAAGTGTTGGAGACGTGCTTCCTTCCGCGTTCCTCCCCAAATCCCCCTGCGGCGGCCGTACTGTAACTCGCGTCCTACGCGTCCTGTCCTCGAGCTAGAGGGATAGTTGCAAAGCTCTCGAGCAGACGAGTACAACGGTATCACGTTATTAGATGATAGTCCAGAGACCGACAAACGGTAGTAATTCCGATTGACGAACTTCCCGGCCTTCACGGGGATAACCGTTTCGGTGACGGAGGTATGTACAACACTCCCTGGGCAGGGCGGCGGTTCACCCGGTCCACGGGGCATGTGCCATGAGCTCTGATTGGCTCCGCGCCACAGATTGGCGACCACGACGACCGTGCGCGTGCTCTGCTCGGCCATCCGTTCGCGAAAGGTCGCCGACCGCTCATTAGGGCATTCCACGTTGTAACGTGCCACCGCGTGGCACGCGCCTGGTTCTGTCAGGCCCCGTGTCACGGAGATTGCACACGTGCAGCGGCGATGGAGCGCCAGGGCTCCATTCCACACCCAAGGTGGTGCACACTGTAGAGTGACGGCTTCCAAGAAAGCGTTACAAAATCCCACAAGGGAATCCACAATGAGTGGTCACATTTGGCACAACTCGTTCACGAGATCCACCAGTTCAGAGTCGCAGCGCTATTCTTCCGCGTGTTGCGGCTAGTCCGGATCAGTGGAAACGGTTTTCACAGTTTGACTGTCCTTTTCAACGCGGTTACGCGATTTCGGGCGGTTAGCGATCCCAGGCTGGGCAGCTGCTTCTGCGGCGAAGCTCCGCCTCTCGCGGGGAGTACGAGTATCTTTCGTGATGTCGTCGGACGATACGGCGAAGTTTCCGCGGTTGGGGCGCGTCGAGGCGGCCGTGCCACTAGATTCTCCTACGGGAGCGACTGGATTGTCAGTGTGGCTCACATTTCTCGTGGTTTGGGAACCGGGCGACACCGGAGCGTCAGTGCCAGTTGCAGCAACTGCAGTGTCCTGCCCCTCCTTAGGTGGCGCCACGGGCTCCATCAGGAGATGGGGTGGGGGGGTGACTCTTTTAAATACTCGTGCAGAGTCGTTGGAATTCGTCCAAGTAGTAGGAAGTTCAGTTCTGTGGTCAGAAGTACCTCCTGTAGGTAGATCTCTTAATCCTCGATGCGGGTGCGGAAGAATCGCCGGACGCGATGGCGTAGCATCCGTTGACGGAACTTCTTCCTGTAGAGGATCTCGTGATTGGGTATTGGTTGTAGATTGTCCGGAAGGCGGAGTAGGTGCCAGTACGACGCGATCACGCGATACACGCTCGTGTTGCTTATCAATGTCGATCACGACGGTATCTGGAGTGACAGAAATAACTTGATACGGTCCGTCGGCGATCGGAGACAGTTTATGTCGTCGTTCCTTCTCAGGATTAGAATACTCCTTTCGTAGGAAGACGTAGTCATTAGCTTTCACCATTGATTGTTTGCCGCGTAATCGGCTATCGAAATTTCGCTTGTACGCGAGTTGAGCCTTCTCCATGGCCTTCCGAGCTAGCGGTACCATCTTCTTCAACCAATTTTTCCAGGTGTCCCTGTACAAACCCGTCGACGGGAAAGACGATAGCGTCGCTTGAGCTTCAATTGCCACAGGTGGCGGAATCCTTGAGAAGACCAATTCAAACGGCGACAGCGACGTAACCCGATGTACCTGGGTGTTATATGCGTAAGTTATCGCATCAGTGTACAGGTCCCAATCCTTTGGGTGATCCGCAACGTAGGATCTCAATGCGTTTAGCATCGTACGGTTAAACCGTTCTACCTGCCCATTACACTCGGGATGATAGGTTGTTGTGAACAAATTCTTGATATCCAAGATACGGCATACGTCCATAAAGAACTTTGACGCAAACTGCGAGCCATTGTCTGAAAGCAGATTAACCGGTGGCCCGTAAGTGAAGACCCAATGCGTCACAAATGCTTGTGCAACTGCTGCTGCAGTGATCCGCTTCAAGGGAACCGTTCGCATTAACTTCGGAAACCTGTCCGTGATAACCAGGAGATATCTGTGACCGCGTGCGGTTCGAATTAATTCGCCCAGAATGTCGATAGCGACGAACTCCAAAGGAGCCCGGGCTGGGAACAATGTCATCGATTTCGAGTTCCGTCGAAGTTTGACGTTATTCTTGGCGCATTCCGTGCATGAACGGCGTACTGCGTAGCAGTCGAATGCCATAGCTGGCCAATGAAAATCCCTTCGGAGAGTTAGATACAACTTCCTGCCACCACGGTGTCCCCCAATCTTTGCATAGTGGGATATATGGAGAACCCTCCATTGTAGGGAGTGTGGAACCACAATTTGAGGTCGTTGCCCAACAATCCTAACAAGGAATCCCTGATCGTTGATTAGAAAGGGTATCTTGAATCCCCCGTTGAGTCGGGCCCTTATCTGAGTACAGAAAGGATCCCCGTGTTGTTCACGTATTACCTCTTCAGCGGTAATGGGTTCAAATGAACCGCGTAACGGTGTAACCGGTCTGGTGGCGAGTATGTCGTCGCAGACGTCGTCCAGAAAGTCTGGTTCTTCCTCGAATTCTTCAGCCAAGAAGCAGGGGATGTCGTCGTCATCGACAGGTTCTGCTTCACCAGAAGTTCCCAAGCGGGAGAGCGCATCTGCCTGCAAGTTCAGGGTTCCACGTTTGTAACGGACTTCGAAATCAAATTCCGACAAGCGGAGACGCCATCTCATAAGGCGGCCTGATGGCTCAGATATCTCCATAAGCCAACGGAGTGCCGAATGATCGGTGTGCACCTGAAAATGAGTTCCCATGAGGTACGGTCTCAGAGTTGAGAGTGCCCATACAACGGCAAGACATTCTTTCTCGGAAACCGAGTAGTTGCGTTCATGCACATTCAGGGAACGGGACCAGTATCCCACTGGGCGTCGTACGCCATCTTTCGAAACCTGGAAAAGCGCACAACCAACTTGGTATTCACTTGCATCAGTATCCACTTCATAAGGAAGCCCAGGAGTGGGTAATGCTAAGACTGGCGGAGACGTAACGGCGGCGACAAGTGCCGAAAAGACGGACGCTTCCGCGTCGCCGAATGGTTCCAGTTTAACTGGCTGTCCTTTCCTGAGGAGAGAATTGAGAGGAGCTGCAGTATCAGCGAAATTCGGGACGAACCGACGGTAGACATAACACAAACCGAGAAATGATCGGAGTTCCGTTTGAGTTGTCGGATGTTTCGCTTCCTTCAGCGACTTCACCCTTACCTCGTCGGCCGAGAGTTTCCCTGGGCGAATAATGTGGCCCAGGTATTTCACCGAGTCGGTGAAGAATTCGCATTTCTTGAGCTTCAAGGTAACACCTGCGTCACGCAGAACTTGCATCACTTCCTTCACATGGGACATATGTTCATCCATACTGTTGGAAAATACGACGATGTCGTCCAAGTACACAAGACAAGTCTTCCACTTGAATCTGGCCAACAGAATGTCAACCGCGCGCTGAAACGTAGCGGGAGCATTCGTTAGCCCGAAGGGCATCCGTTTGAAACGGTACAGTCCTTGGTGACATACAAACGCGGTCTTGTCGCGATCTTCCTTTCGAATTGGAACCTGCCAGTAACCCCAATTGGCTTCAAGGGCGGTAAATACTCTGGCGCTTCCCAGCGAGTCGATGTACTCATCCATCCGTGGAATCGGATATACGTCTTTGACGGTAACGACGTTGAGTCGCCTGTAATCGATGCAAAAACGCCACGATCCATCCGACTTCGGAACAAGTACAACGGGCGATGCCCATGAAGACTGAGCTGGCTCAATTACGTCGGCACGTAGCATCTTCTCGACTTGAGACTTTTCTTCTTCCCGCGCTTTCGGGCCTGCCCGATACGGGTGTTGCGCGATTGGGCGAGTATCTGGGAGCAGATCAATACGGTGCTCCGTAATTCCAATTGTTCCAAGGGAACCGTACCACAAAGGAGTAAATTCTCTGAGCATGTCTCGCAAATTCTCGCGATGAGACGCTGGGACATGGTCCAGATTCAACTTCTCTATTTCCTCAACAGGATTCGTCTGTTCTGTGCCAGGGGGTAGCGCTGATTTAACCGGAATGAACGGTCGTTCGCGGCCCGAATTAACTAGATTCACCTCTTCAGTAGCGACTGCTTCCGGTACAGCGGAGTTTCCATTTCTGGAGGAATCCGACAAAACGGAGTTTCCAGGACGCACCTCCCCTCCTTGGCTTCGGGCACACCGAGAACCTCGGACGTTGGGATTCTCGTCTGTACGAGCGCCTTCGGATGCGGCAGGACCGACCCCAGTACCTGGTGTTTGACTAGCCACTGAGTGGTTTTGCCAAAGTTGGCAACCAGTACCTTGAAAGGTTGATCGGGCTCGATAGAAACAACACCATTAGCTAAAGTGAGGTGTCGCTGATCGTATAACGATGAAGACGGTTGAACTAGTCGAATTCCACGTTGTTTGGAGACGCACTGCACCCACACCTGGGATTCCGGCGGGATTGAAACGGATTTCGCTATGCGAAGCTTTGTTGATTTCGGATCCACGTTTGGAACCTCCTGAGCCACAGGTAATGGAACGCGCTTCCGGATTGCGCGCCTCAACGGCTTCCGAACGATCGGAATGGTTGTACCGTCTCCCATTTCCACGGTTTTCGCCCTTGGGCGTATCGCTTCGACAAAGCGGTCGCAAAAATCACAACCGAGTATAACCGGTGCAGCGAGTGAATCGCAGACAACAAATTCAAGTTTCACCATGTAGGTGCCAAGTCTCACTTTGAGAGTTAAGTAACCAACCGTGCGCAACGGGTTATTGTTCGCGTCAGCGATATCCAAGCCTGGACCATAGCGAACGAATTCCCGAAGTGCCGGGGGCACTAACGAAGAGTGAATAAGATTTGGCGCAGCGCCCGTGTCCAACACGGACAGTTGACGAACCATAAACTGGTGTGATAAGCCGAGGTCGGCGTAAACCTTATAATTCCTCTTGGCCATCACAAGGACTCTATCCGGGTTACAGAAATTTCGGGACCGTACCCACGGACGACGGAGAACCGTTAAAAGCTCTGAGTCCACGTCGGATTGAGCCATCTTCCTCGTAAGGATCTTCCTTTTAAGGAAAGTGACCGGGGAGCGAAGCGGCGGCGCCTCGGGCGTCTCCGACTTCGGCTCAGGAGACGCCCCTCCCGCAGGGGGAACTCCCAAGTCTAGTTTTTCTGGGCGGGGTTGGCCGGCGACGGCAAACTCTGCTCAGAGTGGGAAACAGGATTCCCGGGTTCGGGGTTGGTCGCAGTCATCTGTTCGGTCGCATTCCGAGTTTCGTCTACGCGAACGTTCTGTCCTGTACCAGGGTTGCCAAACATGGCCTTCTGCGCTTCGTAATTCTTACTCGGTATGCGAGCCTTGTCAGCTGATGACAGAGATTCATACCATCCGATAATTTTCGGTAACTCCCGAGCAGGCAACATGCACACAGGTGCAATATGACCGTGTCGGTAACAAATGTGACAGATGGTCGTCACCGACTTATCGAAAGATCGATTACCATCTGGCCATCGTTGCGGTTGCGCATTCACCCATCCTGGGCGTGAGAAACGGCTTCCGTTATTCGCATAAGCGAGTGGAGCGGCCTGTACCCGTGTTCCTCCCATATAGAGTGCGGGGTCACCTTCCGAGGTCGGAGTCGACGACGACGGAATGTCAGAGGACCCGTACGAATCGGGAGCACTTCCAACGAAGTGGACGTTATCCAGATCCGGGTTCACGGAGTTTCCACGTTCCAAGGAAAGAGATGGGGATGACTCGTTGACGAGGAACGCTCTTGAGCCACGGGGTTTCGGCGGGCGTCGAGCACGGAGGACTTCGCCTTCAGCTTGGGCGTACTGGACCAATTCCAGATATGTAATCCTACGTCTCTCTTCGCGATATCGCGCCACCAAAGCCTTGATAGAAGGGTCCAACCCATCCACGAACATCGTGCATCTCTCCTGAGCGGAGTACACATTCCCACAGCGATGAAACGATTTATTCAACCGAGTTGAGTAAACCGTTTCGGTCTCTTCACTCTTCTGTTTAGTATCTCGCAGAGCGAACGTCGAGTTGTGAATCGCGCTTCCTGTTGCATAGGACCTCAGGAGGTATTGGACCGCTTCCGGCCAACAACTGACACCTCCCTCAGATGCACGGGACGACCCTCGGACCGAGTTAAACTGATCTTCAGCCATCCCTGACAGAAAATAGGGTAAAGCGAGAAACGCTTGCGCCTCGTTCATACCGAGAATGTCGGCTTCCTGCAGAAAGCGGGCTAGGAAGTCCAATACCAGAATCGGATCTTCGCCATCGAATTTCTTTGTAAAGACGATATTCAGTCTTCTGATGTGATCCTTCACCTTGCCGTTGCTTCGCGAGGTGCGACGTGACGATGAATCATCTAATCGGTAATAACGATACGATAACAGCTTCCTGTAGAGGAGATTCGTTGGTTTCAACTCCTTGAGTCCAAGATGACGTCTACCTTTCTCGCGAGAGCGAATCACTCCTTGAGTGGCATATGTCGCCTTCGACTTCGTTCCGCGGGAACGACTCCCATACCGTTCTCGGTCTTCCTCACTGTCCGAAGAATTGGATGAAGTAGATTTCGCAGAGCAAACGCTAGAATTGGAACTAGACGAGTCCGAGTCGGAACGGAGTTCCTTTTTGGATCGTCGATTTTCGTGATGCGGAGTATGGCGTGCCGAGCGCCTAGAGGCTTCTTCCTTAGCATCCTTCGCATCAGATTCGTTATCCATCCGGATGATCTCTTCGAGAGTAGACAACCGAGTGGTCAGGCGATCGATTTCAGCTCGATGCTCCTGAATAGAGGAATGGTAAGCTTGAACAAAAGCGGCTGGTGCACCCAGACTTTCCAAAATGGAATTCACGTCTTGACGTAAGACACGAATGTCATTGGTCGGATCTCCGATTTCAGCTTGGTCAAGCTTCCGTCTGAGATACTGCAGATCCTCGAACAACGAGTTTTGCGCGAGCTGACTGACACGCAGTTGAGCCTCGAGGTACGAGTATCCAGGGGTTTCAACCACATCGTCTGGTCTCTCCGTGGCCGGAGTACCCGTAACGGGCGGAGCTCCTGCCGTAGAAGCGGCCATCGGACCCGACGTGACTGACGAAGCTCTCCGGGGTTCCGGGACCTGTTCATTGTCAGGCGACCTTGGGGTACGGAGGCGCGAGAACGCGGAGGCCTAGGCGGAGGCACACCAGCATCTCTGGCCACACCGTTTCGAGGGTTCGGCGCAGGTGGCGCCATACCGAGCCACGGTGTACCGAACAGCGGTAAGATCGAATTAACAACGAGAGGTCTCGATACTCCAAAGAGTAAGTAACGAACAACAAATAAAACACTCTAGAGAGTCCCCTGTTCCAAAGTAGCTTCCCAAAAACCCATTGATCACTAATCGTGAGACTCCTCGACAAGAACGAGAACGAAAGAAAGAATCCAACCCGTTCTAAGTCGGGAGACCACTTGTAGAGCAAAACCCAGTGGTGGGAAAAGCACTCAAGGCGTTCAAGTCCTTGCTTCCTGTAAAGGGTAGACTCAGCGGGTGAGCCCTCCGAACACGGAAAGTGCGGGTGTAAGACCACCCGTGGTACGGGATATACCTACGGAGGTTGAGGGGTGACCGGGCCTTATCCAGGAATCCGGCGAAAAGTAACGGAGTGGTCGAGGAGGAAGGTACCGTAGAGCGGTGTAAGCCCTAGGCAAAAGGGGAAAAAGAAGGGAAACCAAAGGGGGAAAAGAGAGGAATCCCGCGGCGGGATGTGCGGCAAGCGGCAACAGACCCGGCGCCGGGAGACAACGATGTGAATTAAGCCCACGCGGCACAACTCTATACAGAGACGGAAACGCTACCAATTGTGGTGAAAGCAGTACAACTGCACAAATAAGAAACAGAAACAGTCCGAAGACACGGAGTAAAACAGCCCGAAGGCAAAGCCACAATGGTCAGTATTGCCTGAATGATCCCAAGGGATGAAGCTGAGTCGTACCGTACGCGGTGTTTCTCCGGAAGGAGTTGTACACTTCGCGATGGCGAAACAGTTCAGAGCCGAACTCGGTTACCCTTTACTGACGGGCGGAGGTGGCCGCGAGGTCACCTCCTCATATCGTAACCGATTACTTAGTTAAACTAAATTAAATAAATAAAGTGCACGCTTGTGCAGGTGCACACACGTGGAAGGTGTGTAACCCGCGGCGGCGGCCAGTAAACTATTCGACTATCGAACTAATTTCACCTGTGAAAGGGTCAACAGAACTACACGCATACACGCGACCAATACTCATCCGCGCCACGTCATGGCCGACCCCTCAGGGTGCCATACCTCAATGCGGCCAAAAGGTATCCCATCAGTGGGCCAATATTCATACCTTCCGAGTACCCGGAACCATCCTTACCAGGGGTTTATGAAAACAATCCCCGTGTATCGGGCGAGCACGTTTTGCTCTACAAGTAGTACAATACAGTGGACCCCATCATACAGTGCACCCCTACGTTTAGGTTGCAAAAGTTCACAGCATAGAGTGTGCACTATACAAAGATCACGAGGACTCTATTTCCATTCTTGGCGTAGGCTTGTTTGCATAATCTGCCTAGATCTGTATCTTTTTCGTCCAGTCATCTGCATCATCAAAAGTAGCAGTATTGAGGGCTCCTGAGATACCCCAGAAGCATCTCACGTGTACATGTAATCCACATTTTCCGTTTTTTGTCTGGAGGAAAACTGTGCACTGCAAGGAGCGTGCACTATTCAAAGGGTGCACTCTAACGAGCATACACCTCTGTATTGAAAATCTCGTAGATATTTATTGGTGCTACTTACAGTTTCGAGAATAAACTAGATGGCAATTACTTTTGACATTGGCGCTAAGAGGTCCAAATTGACAATTTTCTGCAGCTTCCAGGGGCATGATGCACAGCTCCATCGCGTCAAGAAATTGTGGGAAAGATGTTAGAAGTATTAACTTAGGCAATACGAAAAGTTTCACAATTTTTGAAAGGAAAGGCTGAGGTGGTTTTACTATGAAAGTAACATTTCCAACCACACGTGTTCAAACTTATTGACAGGTAGCTTTCATTCAACCAAAGTAAATAGTGTTCAAAAACGTCATAACGTACAGTTATGAAGTTACGATGTGTTAATTTCGAAAGTTAACTTTTTGCGTAACTGAATAAGTTAGATCCTTGGTGTACAGTTACCAAACAGAAAGATTGTGATCAAAAATACATCACAGAAGCCATTTAAAAACAAAAGTGCTGTTTTCTATTATAGAAAAATAACCGTGTTGTGAATTACACACCAAAAGGAACGATAGAAATTAACTTTTTTCCTTCATTTTTACGTTCAGATTGTGCCGAAAGTTTTGTGTTCTCCATGAAGTTTTCGAACGCTCTAACCGTGTGTGGTACATTTTAGCAAGATCTCCCAAAATATGCTTAAACAATTTTGGTATATCTACAAACTCCCTAATAGATGCGAGAAAACGCAGCTTGTGCAGATTATCGAGTTTGTAATGCACATGTATTTAAAATACGCTTACTCCTTTACAAACGACGTATGTCTTGAGTAACGTGCCTTAAAGATAAACAACTGCAAGTGAATTTTTTACATGTTCAACATAGAGCAATGACATACGTTGTGTACATGATAACTTACAGACTTGTTTTGACTCATCACCGTTACAATGTAGTTAACATGTTGCATTTTCAGCAAAATGCAAAAAGTATAATGCCGTAAACTTGGCCATTGTTACGGTAATATGCCATATGCTAGCATACATATGACAAGTGATATACCTTACATTGAGCTCTAGCACAAATGAGAAAAGCTGCAAAGCAATAGGGTTTTTACACTGATGTAACTTAGCTCAAGTAGCGGTTTTTGGCGTAAAAATGGCTTTTTATTATGCCATAGACTCTTTTCTTTTATATACTTTTAGAAAATACACCTTTTGTTTCTGTGTTACTACTATTATTGAATAGAAATATGTTTTACCGCTAATTTCTGGAAATTCTTGGGGTGCGAAAAGAATAGGCCATTTTTCAGCAATACCAAGCACCAATAACGACTCTTATGGCCAAAGTTCTTCGCGAGGGGAAGAATGAAATCGTGATTGAACAGGAGGTGGTGGATGCTGCTTCAACGACCCCTGTGAACAAAGTCAATAGGCCAAGAATGGCTTACATGTGGCCCAAAAGTAATCCCAAAAATCCGAAATTAGAGAGCCCGAAACGGCTCCGGATATGTCCAAAACATGGCCGACAAAGAGGCGCCAAGGATATCCAAATGATGGCCTTATTTAGCACGCCCAAAACTGTCTGGAGGTGGTACTATCAGAACATGTTCTGCCTGCTTTTCGAACAGTCACTGCGCATAGATTGGTGACCATATTGTCTCCCACTCTGCGTTGTGTATTGCACTATGAATGCCAAATACGTTCCAGATTTCTCCGTAAAGTAGGCCGAACATGTACTGAACCGAAGTATTAACCGTGCCGGTAATGAACATTGCGGGTACGATATATATACAAAGAGACGGCTAATAGATGACGGTTTCATTACAAGTACAGGCATAAAGATACGCTCGAGCCATAAGGTCATTTTTTCCATGAAGAAGTGAAGAGGGGTGCGTTAATGCATAGTTATTTAAAAAGGCCAGTATAGGCGGCAAATGAAATTTTGGAAGGTAAAAGTTTTCTTCTTCAATTGCTCTTCGGCGTTTCTGTTCTTTTTCATTGGTTCATTTCCCTTGTCTTCAAGACCTATTTCGCCTGCAAGTACTTTTACTGAAGTAGTGGTGCTCAGCGGTTCAAATTTGTATGTCAAATGCAGACCGTTGGCAAAAGGAACGGTACAGCGCCCAAGTCAGGCTTGCAAGCATGACGAAAATGTCGGAGGAAGCAAATACGAGGATCACAGCCAGGTCGTGCGTGGTTACTTGTCACGTGACCTTTCCTTCACGTGATCTGACCGGTATCATGAGAAAGCTAGATAAGCGAATTTGAACTCTGTACAACGTCTGCTTCCGCATACTGAACGAAGCCATTATTGTCGAAGAAGATGCACAAATTAGAGTAGAGGTCGTTGTTCCTCTGCGCATGTTTCTCGCGAAAATTGCTCATCGCCTTCCCCTTCCGGCGTTCAATAAATACACTGCCAATGCCAAAAATGCAGGCTTTACTTCTTCCATTTCGGATTCCAGTATACGAAAACGGCTTCAGGATATCACGTCACGAACGTCGAAGAAGATGCAGCGCGTGAGCCAAGCAGGCACGGTTGTTCAGCTTGACGTGCACCTCACACTTGTTGCCGGCTCGAAGCGAGATGGAGAGCAGAGTGCCATTCGCGGCATGAAAAAGCATCCTGCTTGTTGGTGCCTACTTGAAACTTTACGCGGATGCGAGCGTCTTTTTGCCGATTAAATTCATCACGAGCATCGCGGTCGGGCGAGAACAGCACCTCTCTCGGCAGCACGACGAGTGATGATGACGTCGCGTGATGACCGGCTTTTCAACGCGCGTTGGAGCGCTTCCGTTCTGTCCCTCTAGTAGGTGCGTTGGCAGCAACTACTCTCATTGGATGTTGAGAGGACACGATTTCTTAGTTCCCTTGAGGTTATTGGTCGAATATGGGACACGAAAACTTTCAACGAACTGAGCCTTTCGGTGCTTTTCGGTGAGGAGACACCAGTCTCCTACACAAAAGTAAAAGTAATGCGGCATTTCTTTGTGGTAAGAGTGAGAAGGTACCGTTTGTATCGATGTATTGGGCTCGATACATCGCCTGAGGTAAAACCGAATTGTTCCAACCTCGAGCACTCGCTTGTGGTTGATCAATTGAAGCAAGGTTTTGATGCTTGGCACTAAGTCTTAGTGATCTTCGTACCGGAATGAAAACGGTATCAGCGTCTAGTTGCAGACGCTGGTTTCTCAAGATTCGAACCGAAGTAAGACACAAACTTGAACCAGTGATGGTATTAGACGAGCACAATTCTGCCGAAGGTGGTTGTTTCGGCTCTGACGATTTGGCCAGCAGAGGCTCAAGTTACGGCTCTTGCTTCATAGATATGAGCTCTCGCTGAGATATTTCGACGCTCTGACCACGTGAACGTGCTGTGGACAGGCGACGTGGAGTGATGGGCTGGCTGCTCCATCTCTCTTGTTCCGGAGTTGAGCACGCAGAGCGCAGTTCAAATGGTTCAGATACGCAGGTCGCCTTCAGTCCACCAGCTGATTTTAGCACAGCACTTTGACGAGATGGTGTGAGATTTGGGTGTTGATTCTAATTGTCAGAATGCATGGCCGCTCATGCTCGTAATCACTGTCATAGATACGAAGCAAAGAGATGTCAATGCAAAACTGCAACCACACATCACTCTCCGCGCGCGCCGGTGTGCCTGAAGGGTGTTCGACAGGACGAAAACGTCGCCTCTGCAAGACGCCCATCGTCATCGAACGCAGCGCGAAAGCAAGGCTGTGAAAGCCTTCGTTGAAAGGGAGTGTCGCGCGTCCAACTCGGCTAAGCGACGGGAAATCAGCCACCGTGGCGCAAAATGGGCATACATGTGAGTCGAAGCGTGCGATGGAATCGTGAAGCGATGCGGCGTGACATCAGGCGACGAAACGACTACCGGCGGCCAGAGACGGCGTTGAAGAGGCTTTGCGCGAAAGAAAGTCGTCGTGTCAACGGCGGGTGGGTTAGAGGAACTCATGGTGCTGTGCCGGCGACGATCATGGTGGAGACGGGGCGACGGCGCTGAAGAAGATGAGCGAGGGCGCAAAGCTGGTTCAACGCGCATTGAACGTTACGACTAGAGGCCATGAGCTCTCATCATGATGCGGGATCATGTAATCACGCGGGACCGGTTTGGCAGCCCCATGTGCACACTGCGCCAACACAGTGCGAGGTTCGCCTGCACGCCGCGTTTAATTTGTCGAGCTGCGAGGTCATTTCCGTCACTGGAGGCTAGAGATGCGCACTGTGCGGTGCTCATTCTACGACGTAAATGGTTCTCTGGCTGGAGATACGCCGCTCTGTCGCTCAAAGCGCTGCGCTGCGCTGCGTTCGTTCCGCGTGGATCGTCATCCTGAGCGCCTGCTATAACGCGCCTGATGCTGGTCGTATTCTGAAGAGACACGGACCCGCAGCCAACATGTAGCAGAATAATGTGAAACGGGCGTTGGCTGTGTCGTCAAAAGCGTTGTGGCTACAGTCCACTGCAGATAGACAAGCGGTTATCTCTCCATGTCGCGCCAGTTATGAAGGTTGATCGCTCTGGAGGCAGGCGACGCGCGAAGAATGCGCGGAAGAACAAGGCCGTTCAGCCATAGTCGTCGTCGCAGTCGGAGTTGGCCACCCAAATTGAGATGGATGGTACCGTCATTGAGAGTTTACCAAGTGCTATGTTTAAGGTCAAATTAGATAACGAAATTGAGATTCTAATCCATATTTCTGGCAAGATTCAGAAGAATTACATTCGTATTCTTGTTGGTGATCGTGTCAAATGTGATTTTCTCCATACGATCATACAAAGGGACGGATAACATGTAAGATTTTGGTCTTCTTTGTTATTTCGGTTCTTTGTTTGCTTCTGACTGTTGATCTATCTTTCGACTTTGTCCTGTTCAGTTCGGTACATATATATGGTTCTGAGCTGCATTCATGCTGTGTGAAATGGACTCAACTTACTATCGCTCGCTATTCCCCACATTGTCGTCAAGATACAGAAACTCGCTTTTTTACCTTCTTTCAACTCGCTTCTTCACCTTTGAATTCACAAATACAAACCTGTGTCGCCAGTTCTATTTTGCCCTCACCTGCTCCGTGTTCTATCATGCTTGCTCTTGCCTTCTTTAAACCTCTACATGCCGCCTTGTCATTTTGCGTAATAATGTTCGCTGCACCTCTTGCACCGAGATGAAATGTTCAGTTGGCTTCAAAGTTGTCGCATACTGTCTTCCTGTAATACGATAGACGACGGTCGTCGGCCTGGGTGGCTCGTGCGTGGAGTCTGGCCGAGCTCTGCCAGATCCGTAGCACCAAGCATTTATGTAGCAAAACTATCTAGTCATAAAGCTAACGTTATATCGCGAACGTAACTATACGTGCTAACAACTCTTGGGTAGTACTGTAACGTTAGCGCTAACAACGTTCAACAGCTACAGTCAACGTTCTATTACACTCACCCCCGTCTGGGATGAGTCAATCACCGATTTGACTTTCTTCGCGAGTTGAAGTTTTGTAGGGCGTCTTTGCAATTCTTCAAAGACGAGGTAGGCAGCCAAATTGCATCATCTGGATCATCTCCAGTAAACCGGACAAGATAGTGCAGGCGGCGACCAAACCTTTTCTTGTCCAAGATTTGAGATACCTCTTGCTCAACTTCACCATCATTGTTCATAACAACATCCAGAGGTCCTCTGTTGTCATGATGATACATCCTTAGCTTTGAAACATGAATTACATCGTGCGCTCGCTTCATTGTTGCAGGAAGTTCGATGCGATAGGTTACAGGACCGAGAGCTTCCAGCACGCGAAAGGGTCCCACATAACGAGCTTGCCACTTTTTCGGGAGTGTAGCACGGCGAACCAAAGAAAACGCATCTGATCGAAGGAGCACAAGGTCTCTTATGGAGAACGAAGCGTCGGTTCTGCGTTGATCTGCGTAAAACTTCTGGTTTGCCAAAGCCTTGGCGATATGATCTATAGCAAGCGCACGCAGTGCCTTTCTACGCTCAACAAAGTCCAAGGCTTCTTGTGAACGAATGTCGCAATGCTCCAGCTCTCGTGTGACGGGTGTGTGTGGGATGTATCCTAGCTCCACTTCGAAGGGGGCAAGTTCGGTTGAGCTGTGTCGCGAGGAGTTGTATTCAAATTCTATAGTTGGCAAAGCTGAATCCCATTCTTTCGGAGACTTCTGTACGATTACACGAAGCATGTTCGATACGGTGCGAATCATGTTCTCGGACTGTCCGTCCGTCTGCGGATGCGCGGTTGTGGAGGTATTACAGCGTACGTTCAGGAGCTGTACCAGTGATTGCCAGAACTTTGACGTAACCTTCGGGTCGCGGTCGCTGACGAGAGTGTGCGGGACTCCATGCTTCGAGAAGAGGCTGCTTTCGAAAAGATGCAAGGTTTGTTTGGCAGTGGCAGTCTTTTTCGTCGGAATAAAGAGTCCTTGCTTCGATAATTTGTCTACAAGAACCAGAATCGCGTCGAAACCTGAAGTAGTGGTGGGAACCTCTGTGATAAAATCGAAGGTTACGATCTCCCAGCATCTGTTTGGAATCGGGAGTGGCTGTAGTAATCCCTGTGAAAGATTTCGAGACGTCTTGTTGGACTGACAGTCGCGACAGCTGCGCACATGCTTCAGAAAGTCTTGATACATGCGTGGCCAGAGCACATATCTGTGTGCAGAAGAGTATGACTTGTCAGCTCCAATATGTCCTACACCATGAAAATAATCCATCACAGTTCGGCGAAGGTTCTCTGAGGGGATGTATAATCGAAATGATCCCGATCCAGTCCAAAACAGCATCTCATTTGAAACCGCGTAGTTCCGTATCTTCCGTTTGATATCTGGCGTGGCGTCGTAGGATGGATCAGTGAGGGCGCGAAGCAGTTCGGTTGCCAAGGAATCTGTGCTGTAAGCCTGTCGTATAGAATCACGTATTCCAGGGAGAACAACACTTAGGGAATGGAGTCGAGGTAGTGTATGGTCGGGCCTACGGCTGAGTGCGTCTGGCACGACATTCTTTCGGCCTGAGATGTGTTCGATATCGAAAGAATATTCTTGGATCTCGTCCAACCAACGGCATTGCCGGCCCGTTAGTTTAGGTTTGGTGTTCAAATATCGAATCGGGTCGTGATCTGTGCGTAAGGTAAAGTGTCTTCCTCGGAGATAGGGAGACCACGTGCGAAGAGCGATCATAACTGCAAATAATTCCTGATCACCGGTGTCCCATCCCGACTCTGTTTTGGAGAGACGATGAGAAAGATAGGCAATTGGGTGGTCGTCCTGCGATAAGGTGGCGCCTACTGCGTGTTGTGAGGCGTCAGTGGTCAGAACGAGGGGTTTGTTCGGGTCTATGTGGGCCAGAACCGGAGCGGAGGTTAGGGCTTTCTTGATATCGTTAAAGGCGACATCTTGTGCCTTTGTCCATTGAAAATCCCAGAACCGGAGCGGAGGTTAGGGCTTTCTTGATATCGTTCAAGGCGACATCTTGTGCCTTTGTCCATTGAAAATCTCGAGTACGTAGTAGATCCGTCAGAGGGCGCAGGATATTCGCGTAACCCTTAATGAATCTGCGGTAGAAGTTTGTGAGGCCCACAAACTGTTGCATATGACGTATGGTGGTGGGTGTCGGCCATTCGCGGATGGAGGAGGTTAATCGATCCTGAGTGGAGACGCCTTGATCAGAGACGTGGAAGCCAAGAAAGTCAACCTCTTTGACACCGAAAGAGCACTTGCTTAGCTTTGCATACAGTTGGTGTTCACGGAGTGCAGCAAAGACTCGTCGAAGGTGTTGTTTGTGCTCTTCAATTGTCTTACTGTAGACCAGAATGTCATCGATGTACAGAACAAGACATTCTCCGTTTAGGTCTTTCAAGACGGAAGCAATCAGTCTCGAGAATGCTGCGGGTGCATTCGTCAGTCCGAAGCACAGCACCTTCCATTCGAACGAACCAAACCGCGTTCGAATAGCGGTCTTGTGACAATCTTCATCGCGAATTCTCATCTGGTGATACGCTCCGACAAGATCGATTTGTGAGAAGATCTTGGCTCCAGAAACCTGGTCGAGCGCTTCGTCAATTAACGGCAATGGTGTCGAGTCAGGTATGGTTATCCTGTTCAAAGCGCGGTAGTCGCAGACCATGCGCAACTGACCAGATTTCTTCTTGACAAAGAAAACAGGTGCGCCGAATGGCGAAGAAGAGGGCCGGATGAGACCCTTGCGAAGCAGTTCGTCGAGAGTGTTGCGAAGAAGCTGGAGTTCTTCGTTAGACAGTCGAATTACAGGCCGAACCGGCGGTGGTTGATCCTGCTTAAGGTTGATTTCGAAATCATGTTCCCGTCGCGGCGGGAGTTCATATGGGAGCTCTTCTTTGAATACATCCTTGTATTCGTCGACAATGGTTGCCACATCCGGATGGCACTCGACAGCGGTCGAGGGTTGCTGCAAGCGTACACCGAAGAGTTCACACGACCGTTTCTTGACGATCTTGCGAAGGCTTTTAAACGAAATGGGTTTCACTACGGCGGGTTTCTTGCGAGTGGAAGCAGGGGTCCGATATCGAGAGTACACTGTGAAGTGAGAGCCATCAGCGCGCTTGATGGTCATCTCGTGAGTCGTCCAATCGATGTCGGGGTTCAACATGCCCAGCCACTCTCTACCAACGGTGATAAGCGGTACTCCTTCGTGATCCTTATGCATGGCGATTGCAAAGATCGTAACTGTCGCTGAAGTGTCATGGAGGTCGACTGTTGCTCTAGTTTCGTGACTGATGGGTACCAGGCTATGATCACCAAGCTGTGCTGAGGTACAGTTGGTTGTCCGAAGCGTAAGTCCACAGCGTCGTGCTGCGTCGGGCGACATGAAGGCGTGCGAAGCACCAGGGTCCAAGTGGAAGGCAACTTTCGTGCCATTGATGCTTGCGTGGTAGATCAAGTCGTCCGATGGGTCCACGTTCAGTGCCGATAGGCGTGGGAGAGGGACAACGCGGGGATCTCGAGCCGCACGGGCGTGCGGCGGTCTTAGTTTTTTGCGTTCTTGAGCGGGCGTTGCGCCGAGGCTGACGCAACTGTTGCTCGACAAGGATGTTTCGGATCGCTCCAAGGCTTTTTGCCACATTTCATACAACGATCATGACTCCGGTACTTATCAAGCTCCGAACGGTTTTGGAAGTCAGCTGGGCCCCAGGTGTCTGCCTCAGGGTCTTTGCGGATCACACTGGCGTCAAGTGGCTTTGATGTGTTGCGGGATGATCGTTGCGAGCGCCAAGGGGGGTCCGAACCATTGCTTTTACCGCGTTTCGATGACTGCGACTGCGCCTGCTTTGGAGTTTCCTCCCAATGTTCCGAAATTTGGATGGTGCGCACATAGTTGAAGAATTCCGCCATAGAGCTGGGCTGACCGGCGGGGAACTTTTCGGACAGCTTCTTCTTGAACAATGTTGGAAGGCTCAACTGGAAAAACGTGAATGCTTCACGAAGGGGTGTGTCACAAATGTCAATCAATTCTCGGAACTTGGTGATGTGCGGTTCGAGCTTTCCGGACATGCGCAGTCGAATGAGTGACACCCGGGCGTTGGCGATCTCATTTGCAGGTACAAACTCTTCAAGCATTGCAGCCTGTAGTTCTTCCAACGTATAGAAGTACTGACCAGCAAGTACGATGGGATTGTACCAAAGATCTGCATTGTCACGTAGCAGACACACGGCGATGTCTACCTCTTCTCTTGCGGTGAGTTCTCGACACAGATTGGTCACTTTCCGTATGCTGGATATGAACGAGCGAACCTTGGTCGATGTTCTTTCGTGGTCCCGTCCGTAAAATAGGGAAAAGTTTGAAGACTTCAACACCTGTAGGGGGGACTGCGAAGACTTGTCCATTGATCGTGTTGGAGTTTCCTGTCGCTCGAGCGATGTGGGAACTAAGGAATGTGTTCTTTCCGAACATGGTTGAGGTTGGGCTATTTGCTTCTGCGCTTCGAAGGTTGCGCGAAGGGAGGCCATTTGCTCGGTAAGTGCTGCAATAGAGGCTTGTTGCGATGATAGAAGTTCCAGTAAAACAGGATCTGTGCTGTGTTCTGCGCGAGTGCTTGTGGTTCCATCACGCAGCGATGCATTCCGTTCCACACCGTTGCGGCGGGAGCTCTGCTCAATTGGTAGAACTGTTGAATTAACTGCAGATGACGCGGCATCGTGCGCACGCGGGCGCTCTACTCGAGCACTTGATAGTTCTTGACTTCGGGACCGTGTCCGAGGGCCTTCGTTCGGTTTTGAGCCAGAGTTCGCCAGGGCGTCGGAGGCAAGGGGCATCGTGGACGTACTGTTGTTGGGCCTTTTCCCGGCGGTGGGAAAGAAGAAAGATGCTACCAAATGTAATACGATAGACGATGGTCGTCGGTCTGGGTGGCTCGTGCGTGGAGTCTGGCCGAGCTCTGCCAGATCCGTAGCACCAAGCATTTATGTAGCAAAACTATCTAGTCATAAAGCTAACGTTATATCGCGAACGTAACTATACGTGCTAACAACTCTTGGGTAGTACTGTAACGTTAGCGCTAACAACGTTCAACAGCTACAGTCAACGTTCTATTACACTTCCAATCCAGTTCGCCCCACGTACCCGAGTTGAGTGCAAGCATTTCGGTCACAGAATGTAATCTCTGTGGAAAACAATCTCACTCGAGATGTCGTGAACACTGGAACCTTTCCCAAACATACCGCTAACAGCTCGTTGAACAGCGCGAACAGCCACGTCACGCAGAACGTAATGGCGTGAATGCGAACGTCATGAAAATGACAGGCGTGTAGCATCAGCTTGATGAAATCAGAAAACAATATGGCATGTCCATCTGTGATCATATAACTAAGGTTTGGTGGCTTTTTAGTTCGCAATACGCACAGGACAGCTTCACAAGCGTTTTAAATGTGACATGTGCTTTTTAAGAATAGATTTTCGAGGAACGAAGAAGCGGATTTATTTGAACGGGAGTGAGCGGAAGGATGATCTAATCAGCGATGACTTGGAATATCTGCATGCACTGGATTTATCACCGCTTCGCCGCCGTCGCTCGGCGTCGTCGTCTTCGATCGCGTCTTGCTTCGCTCTGGCATTGCGCGATCGACGGCGACGGATCTCTCTTTTCAATTTCCCTTCCCACCCGTCCCTGGGAGCAGTGCTGTCCTGGTCGGACACACTGAACGCGCATGGTCGTGCCGTGCGGTGTAGCAGAGCATGATGGGTCGTGCCCGCTCTGTGTCTCCCACCTTACCAAAACTTAAAGATCTTCCGAGAGCGCTACGATAGTGATGAATAACTGACCATTTCTCACAAGCAGTAACGAGTGACAGCGTGAGAGTTGCGATACCAGGATTTGTCGAAGCGGATCTTGTAACATCCCTCATAGTAACCGCGTGCGCAGAACTGTACGGGGCGGTGAATTGTTCATGCGCGCGTCTCGTATTAGATCTTCCAGCTGTTGAGATGCACAAGCGCAGAACGAATACGTACTGGACGGAAATGAGATGGATTCGTCAGCAGATTCAATAAGCTCTTGTGTTGAACAGATATGCTTCGCTCGTATGTACGATGAATCGGGCGACACCGTTGACGCGACACGCGGCAAGAATGTTGCTTATGAGAGTCATCTGTACTGCGGCTTCATGCCGCGTCTGAACGGGAGCTACACTGCAGATCACAAACGTGCACGTTCTAGTGATATGCATGACGTCCCTAACACAGTGAAAGGAACCGCGTACCACGCGACCGCCCAATCCTGTTAAAACAGACGCATTTGTTTCACTAGACGCCAGCGTAACGAGCCGATGATTGGCGTTCCCCATCCATGGAATGAGCTGAAGCGATAACGGAGAAGGTACGAGCACCACTAAAGGCGTAAATGTCACAAAGGATTGAGGTACGTGAGATTGAGCCGACGAAATTGATCCCACCGCCATATTGCGTCGTCTATCTTGGCTCGCTCTGCTTGTTCATCTTCAACGCGCACATGGTACGAAGGTACATTCTTATACTGCGTGGCGCCGCTCAAGTCTACGAAGCTGTATTAATGAAAAAGACGCTCATTACGTACGCACTTCAAGAATGAAGGTGTTCTGAGCCAGACTGTATTGCAAATGCACCCGTAACGGGTGCACGGGTGAACAGTTGACGTA
The DNA here is from genome assembly GCA_022539475.1 of Gracilaria domingensis. Classification (NCBI taxonomy): domain Eukaryota; phylum Rhodophyta; class Florideophyceae; order Gracilariales; family Gracilariaceae; genus Gracilaria; species Gracilaria domingensis. The sequence goes on from VCMS01000078.1 coordinate 145,143, forward strand.
CAGGTTTAAATTTCTGGCTTAGTGCACTATGTGGTGGGGAGTCCAAACTTGAGACTGTGCCACGCCATGGCGCAGCGCTACGCCCCGTCACAGCGCAAACCTGCTAGTGCGATGCTGGTATCATACTAAGGAAGGTACTATCTTTAAACACGACTAATAAGACCCGAGAGGGCCCATTCAGCTATGCGAGACTTCCATTTGATGAAGCTTTGCCCATGCAGCGCGGTCGATAAGCCCATAATATACTCTAGTTTTAGCGATGCTAGTTGAAACTGGGGAATGGCAAGGCACTCTGGTCCAGTATTGCAACACCGATTGTGTACATACAAGCGTTACGCGGATCCGGGCGCATCCGTCATCTTTCACTACCCACAAGGCTGAACATTCCTGTCTCTGTCATGGAAGGCAACTAACTTCTCCCGGGAAGCAAAAAGATCACAGAAGAATGTTCTAGAACACTCTAGAAATCTTTCGAACAACGTAGAAACAATTATGAATAGAAGTATATGGCATGATCTAGAACCTTCTATAGACGACTTCCACACTTTGAGATGTAGAAATCATTCATGTTTGTAGAAGTATCTAGACCTAGATCTAAGTAGTATAAAAGAGTAAAGCAGACTTCAAGCTCCTAACAATGGAGACCTCGAAGTCAGTCTTGTCAACTCAAAACAAATCTTAAAAGGTTATGGGCTTGTAGCCGCTACCGGCGCTACGAAATCATCATACACGACATTCCTATTATCGCTCACATCTCATTCAATCAAATATAAACAGTTGCAACTACGAAATGACTACATCGGAATCGGAAAAAATTCGAATCGATCCACTTAAAGAAGGTCAAGATTATGCAATATGGAAAATAAGAGTGGAAGCAGCATGAAATTCAAAGGGAATCGGCGACGTATTGGAGAACGAGTTTTGCCCTTTATCAAATGAAGATGCCGCAGCAAAGTTTTTAGCAGCACAGAAAAAGGCTTCTGGAATAATAGCCATGGCTCTTTCAAATGAAGCTCTGCACGTAGTACGCAGTGACATTCAAAACCCATATGTTATGCTGCAAAATCTCGGGGAGCGATATGACTCTAAGACCGCCGCATCTCGAATAGCGAAGATGACTGAACTTATCACATTACGATACTCAAGTACTAAACAGGATATGGGTAAGCATATAGACAAGATGAAAGGAATTCTGGAAAAGCTCGAAGCCATGGACACAAAGATTCGGAAGGAATTAGCGATTGCCATTCTAATCTCTTCCATAGACGCAAGTGAGCTGATACCTATCACTGCCGCACTGAAAACCTTAACCGATGACAATGCTACTTGGGATACAGTCTCAGCCAGACTTATCGAAAAACGAAAATCTGTGAATGCCAAACACAAACGATTAGAGCGGGCACATACCGCGAAATCGTACTGTTACATCTGTAACAAAACAGGGCACAATACAGAACGTTGTTGGTTAAACCCGAAAAATCCCGACAAAAGGATAAACGAAGTTAAACCTGAGGGCACAGGCAGAGACAAAACCGTAAAAGACAGACACGAGGAGGATTCCTCACACGGAAAGAAGAAGGAAAATAAGATTCGTTCTGAAATGGCCCGAATCATGACTGCCAAAGTCGAAGAGGACAGAATTATGCTAGACTCAGGGAGCACATCACACATGACACCCTACGAAGATTTACTTCACGACGTGGAAAGCTGTTTGGTCTCTATCGCTCTGGGCGATGACTCGATCGTTCATGCTACCAAGCGAGGAACGAAAACAGTTGAATGGAGTGCCAATGGGGAGGAAAGAAAGGTGAATTTAAGCAATACCTTAAGCTCAGAAAGCCTAGCAATGAACTTGCTTTCTGTTCCTGCATTAACCGAGAAAGGTTTTTTTGTTCTATTCACAAAGAACAGGGCAATTATATTCGATGAATAAGATAATTGCAGGCCTATTGAAGTAGCACCCAAGGATCAAGATGGTCTTTATTATACAAGCACAAGGAACAGTTGTTCTCTAACCTTCAAAAGAGAGCAAATCATGATGGAAAATCTGAAGCACTGGGACAGTGAGTTTGACTAAACGTCTGTGTATGGCACTAGAATGTCTGTACAAAGTGTTAGCTCATCGGATTCGGAACTAATAGACACCAATGATGATGAACAATTTAATCACTCAGATTCAGGCAGCTCTTTCTCTCTATCAGAAGAACAGCCGGAGTCAGAACCTATTAACGCAACCCTGTATCTGACGGACTCTCACAAACAACTTGATACATACTCACTGCCCACGAATCACCAAAAAACGCATCAAAATCCGAATGCAGCGCAAATTTGGCACAAACGTCTCGGACATGTTGGATCGGAGAGATCAGTCAAGCAACTTCTCGCTGAAGGTACATTACCTACGCCAAACTTTGGGGAAAGAACCTGTGCACCATGTGAGAAAGCGAAATACAAACGCTCTTATCGTGGAAGCCTGACAAATGCTACGAAACCCGGTGCACTACATGCAGACGTGGTCGGACAAATTAAACCCGCTACGATAGAGGGATACAAATACTTCTGCACTGTTACGGATGAATTGACAAGATTTGTTTTCGCAAAGCCAATCAAAGCAAAAGGAGATGCCTCTTTCGTCGTCAACCAGTTTATGATGTGAATGGAGCGTCAGACCAACCACACCGTTACTTCTCTTCACAGCGATGGAGGAAAAGAATTCTATCCTATTCAATCCAAAATGGATAAACTTGGAATCGAGATTCACACTACATCTCCGTACACTCCATCCTCAAATGGTCTCGTCGAGAGAACTCAAGGCGTAATAATTCCTGCAATTCGTGCTTGCCTGCAGCAATCGAACCTTCTTTTGCGATACTGGGCCTATGCTTTGCAACACATTGTAGACGCCAAAAATATTATTCAACACTCAGTAACAAAGCAATCCCCTTATATTGCTCTAACAGGCAAGAAACCGGCTCATGCGAAGCATTTAAGGCCATTTGGGTGTCTCGTGTCCATAGAAATACCAAAAAGGGACCGAAAACAGAAAGGGAAATTTGTCGCATTAATGCAAAATGGACTTAACCTCGGACATATAAATGGAGGGATATACAATATTCTAACTAAAACTGGAGTCCAAAAATCGAAGCATGTACGATTCCACGAAAATTCGTTCCCGGGGACGAGAGTTTTCGGCTCGCGGTCAGAAGAAGTGCAAACGGCCACCAACAATCAATACCTCTTGATCGAAGATGAGTCATCCGATCAGGACACAGAGAACGAAATCCATTTCGATATTTCAAGTGAGCCACAACCAGCACTCGTTATGGAAAAGAACAGTAGCGGGGAGACGGACGAAGATCCACAGGATAACGACAACCACAGCACTCTCACGCACTACCCAGGACATCCGTCAACGTTTGATGGAACTAAATACGATGATGAAACTTCACAACACACCGTTAATCCAGAAGCGCATCATAGATATAATCTCAGATCACGATCCAAAGCTACTCGATGCAGTCCTGTTTCTATATCGACAAATGATGAACCATCACTGCAGGAAGCAATGAAGTCGAAGGAGTGGGAATTTTGGAGAAACGCCATTAATGAAGAATTTAATACAGTGATGGAGGCTAAAACATATGAAAGAATCTCTGAGGCGAACGTTAAGGCTCTTCCCACTGCAATAATACTGCGCCTAAAACGAGATGAATATGGGAATCCTAAGCAATTCAAGGCGAGATTAGGAGCTCATGGGAATCTTCAGAACCTTACTGACCTAGAAGCAAAGCATTGCTATGCGCCAGTGGCAGGTTGTGAAATTTTCAGAGTTCTTCTCTTCCTATCATCTTCATTAGGATGGCACAGACAACAGCTTGATATTAAGGGAGCATTCCTAAATGCATCTCTACCGGCAGACTCTAATATTATTGTGAAGCTACCACAAATTCCTACTATCTCTGAGGCCAATGGTGGAGTTGTTAGGCTTCGCAAATCCCTATACGGATTACGAGAAGCGCCAAAATTATGGCACAAAACACTTCAACAATTTTTACTCAGCCAGGACTTTCAAACTTGTTCTGTTTCAGATTGTCTTTATATCAGACGGAAAAATAATTCTCTCGTTATTTTACTGGCGTACGTGGACGACATTGTTCTCTTTGGAGATATTGATATAATAATTGAAACAAAAAGAGATTTGAAGCGACAGTACCAACTTAAAGATCTGGGAAGAGGAAGTCAATTTCTTGGAGTTAAAATTGAGGAAAACGACTCTGAACTACAATTATCACAAAAAGCTCTCATTGAAAAGGTACTAAGAGAGGCAAACATTGAGACTTGCAAACCCGTGAAAACTCCATTACCTGTAACACACTCTCTCTATGACTTACCAGACACATTGAACGATGAGGAAAGTGCAAAAATGAACGATGTTCCTTATAGGGAAATACTAAGAAAGCTGTTATTTTTGGCAACACACACAAGACCAGATATTTCGACAGCGGTCTTAATGCTTGAAAAATTTCAATCTGATCGTCATTCGAGTCATTGGAAAGCGATGAAACATGTCATCAGATACTTAAAGGGCTCTCTGGATCACGGTATAAGTTTAAACGCCATTTTTTGTAAGCAAACCGAACAGCGCAGGTGGTGACAAACCCAAGGAAAGCAACACAACAAATGTCCGAGAGTAACAGCCTAAACGGCGAAAGATAATACGGTAGCTCAGCGATAAACGCAACAGCCGCACAACAGAACTGAAGCCACACGGCCTGTCTCAATGTTCACGTCGAGACCAGCAAATGAAGACAGAGACGCAGGCCAAGTAGCTAGTAGATGCACCGCACAACCCAAGCTCAGGGGTAGAACAAGGGCGTCGGTACGATGGGAATCATTGCAGTGTGCACACGAGCCCAATGGAGGGTCACACACTACAAATTCAAGGAGGAGGGCGGGAGACCGAGCCGCCCGTAGAGAGAAAGAAATGGGGAGGGGGAGTAGTTGATGGCAGGTAAGCACAGACCGTGCTAAAGGGAAGTGGGGATGCCAAAGGAGAGGGTCGACGACAGAGAGGCAGAGGGATGAGAGAGGGTTGGGGGGTCGTCGTGAGGGGAGAAGTGGTCTACCCGAGTCGAGTTAGCGGTGAGGTCTCGAACTCGGGGGGTTTATATCTACAATCACAGTGCTTCGTGTACCCTACGCCACATGCTGAATATCGGTCTCCACTAAGTACCCTAGCAGTGATGACATGCCATGATGGCACAAATTCAGTACATCTTCCGGCTCACCTCAGGGCTAAAGCCCTACTATGGTCCACCACTTTGGGGTATCTTCCCCATAATGTTACAGGTTCGAGGTACCTACGTGTCTTATCACGTTTGTTTTCAGTTTGTACTGTCGTGTCCAAACTCGCTTCTGGTATCCGAACCGTACTCACGCCACCAGCTCACAATGACCAACGTAACGATCGACATTCGTCAACTGACGGACGACGAGACTGATAAATCCGATATTTCTCGTATGGAATCCACCGTAATCGAATATGAGGCTAAAGAGGCGTCTTCTAGTGTTAGCTCTAGCCCGGAAGATGATGCTGACGATATGGAGTACACGTGGGACGATGACGCTCCCCCTTCTTCTCGAATGGAAATCTTGGAGCAGCTGCTGTTGGACATGGTGGACAAGAAAGTTGAGGTGGATGTGGGTATGTTGGAAATCTATGTAGCGGTTCCGCGGATTCCTTTGGGCTACACTCGTGGTCTAATGGCCGGCTTACTGTTTGCTTGCAAACACCATAGTGTCCTGATGAATGGTCCTTCTCTTCTTGCCAAGGTGTATCGCGCACTTAAAGTGCAGTACGATTCCTCCAAATGACGTCATTGCTTCTAGATAGGTTCTTCTGAGCCCGTGTGGTCAGCGCTTTTGTAAAGGCGTTTCTGCTTGGTTGCGTTTGAGCGATTCGTTTTGATGCGTTACAATCTTGCCCCAAAGCGTCATCGCCCGTACACCATTACAGGGCTAGCCAGCACCCTCGCACATAATTGTCACAGCAACGTCCGGAACACCAACAGCACCAGCAGTCCGTAGCACCAGCAGCACCCTTCTGGCGCGCCGTTAGGCCACGGCGCGCAGTGATGATTTCTTCTTTGGTGGTGGGCGCGCCGCAGCGCGCGGCGCCCCACCCTCACTCAAGTTTTGCAGCTCGCGGGCCGCAGCGCTCGGCGCGCGAGCTTCACTCCTTTCATGCCGCTCGCGCGCCGCACCCCGCGGCGGGCGAGCTTCCTTCTTGCATCACGCCCGCCGCAGCGGGCGGCGCGCGAGCTTCCATTCTTCAAAGCGGCTGGCGCGCCGCGACGTGCGGCGCGCGACACAACGCCGAAGGGGGAGACGTGAAGTGCAGCTTCCACGCTGCGCTTCATCTATCCCCCCTTGGAGATATAAAAAAATCGGTGGGGGTGTCCCAGAGGGTGCGGGACACCCCCCCATAACCCGCCACCACACGCCCCCTAACCCAGCGGTCGCTACGCCTGGGCGACCAAGAGAATATTTACGAAGAAGAAGGGATCGCTCCATCTCGGGAAACCTCCTAGGTAGTTTATCTGAATGGGTACGGAGGTTCTGGGTACTACGGGTCCGGTTCAAAGTCAATAGCAAACTCTTCATGTCGTTCCATACGGCGGATGTACTGATCAACTTGTTCTTCATGCGTTGCCGCAGGCGGTAAATGTCCATACTTTCCAACAACGTAGTGATATATGAAAAAGATAGTTCTATCTGCCCCAAGCCGGTTCATCTGCAGGTGCAATCTTCTAGTTAGTCTTCCCAACATTACATGGGCATATTGGGTGAAGTATTGTCCGTATATCAAATGAATACTTAAGCAGAGATGAAAGCAATTCCAAACGATGCGATGCTTCTCCCACTCTTCACATTCCAGTGGAGAGAGCCAGTCTTCAGCTTGCGCCCGCAAATCTTCATTTGCAGATAGTTCATGTCTTCATTGTAGACTTCGTAGTCAACAATTATTGGCATTGCAAGAAGAGCCGGCGTTATTGGTGTGGTGTCTTCAATCTGGATTAGAGGAGGTACGTCACCGCGATCTTGATCATATGCCAGATCGATCTCGAAAGCCTCCCTTGATTCAATCCGCTGGAGGAAGCTTGACACATCAACTCCGTAAGTTCTTTGCGGAGGAAGATGTCCATAGCGAGCCACTGCAAAGTGATAGTAGTAAAAGACAAACTGCTGACCCACAAGCGGTATAATGAAAGGGTTCACCCTTCCTGTCAATGAGACCAGCTTAGTAAGAAGACCCTCGGTTATGTAGGGTCCATGTCGTTTGAAAATTCCAAGATAAACATGTAATAGGTTCCATGCGATCTTCTGTATATCGTTCGTACTCGTGCTGAAAGGGGAAAGCCATTCAGAGAGTCTCCATCCAGTCACAATTATCCTCAGATAGTCAACAAGGGGTCTGGTTGGATTTGGTCCTCCTTGTACCACGACCGGGTATGCCGCTTCGGGCTGATTATTTGTTTCGTGTCCTACTGTTCTAGAGATCAGATGCCTTGGTCTAGGGTGGTAAGGTCTTAATCGTCTTGCATGAATGCCTCTTCTTGACATACGTCGGTGTGGAGAGACCAACATGTACCGAGGATGATTAGCTCGAACGACGTGGCATGGTCCATAGAACCTCGATTTGAATGATGGTCATTTCACCGAAGGATTAAGGGCTTCACCATGCATTACCAGTACCTGGTCTCCAACAGCGAACCGGTGTCCACGGCGCTCATCGTCTTGACGGTAAGGTTGCTGCAATGACCATGTGGCCCTCCCGAGGTGGCGGCTTGTAGTTCCACCTCACGATGGTCAAGTGACGGCGTGGCTATCAGGGAAGGAGGATCTGATGGATGCATTCGGGGTCGTACTCCATACATGAGCTGAAATGGAGAATATCCTTCGGCCATTTGTCGAGTGCGATAACCATAGAGAACCTCGTGGAGTACTTCATCCCAATCAGAGTTCTGATCATGAATCGTTTTCGCGATCGCCCTCTTGATCGTCCCCACCATTCTTTCTGCGCGTCCATTAGACATAGGTGCATATGCAAGCACCGGTTTGAGAGTGATATCATGACGCATTATATAAGCTTGGACACTTGACGCGAGAAAGGAGGTAGCGTTATCGGAGACAATCGTGGGGGGATAGCCGAAGGGTGTGACCATCTCCCTTCTAATAAAGTTGACTACGTCGACTGCAGTAGATGTTCGAGTTGCCACTGCGATCGGCCATCCCGTGAGGTGCTCGACCCCAATGAGCAAGAATCGGTTTCCGTTCCTCGTCACCCTGAGGGGTCCGGCGAAATCAATTGAAAACGTGTGGAAGATATCCGTCAGCGGGGCTCGTTGGCCCGCTCGGTAAGCAAGAAAAGACCCCATGAACTGGCAGTCATCACAACTCTTGACGTAGGTTGTGACATCAGAGTGAATATTGGGCCACCAGAATCGATCGATGACGTGCCTTCTGGTCGCCCTGACATCCCAGTGTCCCACATCGTCATGAAATGTTTTCAAGAGTTTATGCCTTTCATTGACGTTAGGGAGAAGCCGTAGCCCAGACCCCATTCTACAATACAACAGCCCATTCCACTGTGTCAACTTCTTAGAATTCCTTTTGATCGCCCCTCTGAGGCTCGAGTTGGGCTCATCGACCGGAAGGTCGCTCAGATATCGACCAATATTTGCATAAAAAGGTTCGAGGCCTGAGAAAGCTCCGCATGGAGGGGAAGAAACAGTAGTCGCCGCCTCCGGAGCATAGTGCTCCTTCTTCGTGGAGTAGCGAGAAAGATAATCAGCAGCGCAATTCTTATCCCCTGAGCGGTACAAAACCTCGAACTCGTATTCAGCTAGGAAATCGAGCCACCTGGCCAATCGCCCATGTACATCCTTCTTCTGAAACGCATACTTGAGCGCCTGATGGTCTGTAATCAATTGAAATGGCTTTGATCCAAGAAGGTATAGTCGAAATTTCTTGAACGCGAAGGTGACAGCAAGCGCCTCCTGCTCACAGACCGCGTAGTTCCTTTCAGCTGCAGTCATACTCCGGCTGGCATATTGAATTGGGTGAAACATGCCATCAGACTTCTTCTGAGCGAGAACGGCGCCTAAGGCAACTGAAGAAGCATCGGTTTCGACTCGAAACGGACTGTTGAAGTCGGGAAAGGCCAACACTGGTGGACTGGTTAGCTTCTCCTTCAGGTCCTTGAAGGCTTCAACCATCTCATCGTTGAACTCTAGTTTCCGATTTCCGGACGTTGCTGCATGGAGGACTGCTAAAGTTTTGGCAAAGTGCGTGATAAACCGGGGGTAGTAGCCAGCAAGACCAAGGAAGCTCCTAAGTTCAGTGGTTGTCCTAGGGATCGGAGCCGCCTTGATGGCCTCTATTTTCTTCACGTCCACTGCAACTCCGCTCTGGTCGAAAACATGTCCGAGCAGTTCAATCTTGGGATGGGCAAAGTCGCTCTTAGAGATCTTCAGCTTCAACCCATGGGAGGCAATTGTCCTTAGTATCATCTTGATATGCTCGACGTGATAGTCTGAGGTTTTTGAATAGATGACCACATCGTCCAGATAGACCCTTACAAACGGATACTTATTGAGGATAGAGTCCATCATTCTTTGGAATGTAGAGGGGGCGTTCATCAAGCCGAACGGCATGACCTCGAACTGATAGGTTCCTTGACGGCAAACGAAGGTGGTCATCTCCTTACACCGAGGTGACATTCTAATCTGGCAGTACCCAGAGAAAAGGTCAAGCGTAGTGAAAAACGAACAGCCGCCCAAGTCATCAAAGATTTGTTCAATATGAGGTAAGGGCCATCTGTCCGCTTTCATAACTTCGTTCAGAGCTCGGTAGTCCACACAGAACCTTGGCTTGCCATCCTTTTTGGTCGCAATGACGATCGGAAAGCACCATGCCGATGTACAAGGTTTGATTATTACAGCGTCAAGCATCTTGCCGAGTTCTTTTTGACGACTTCATTATGTCGCGGCGGAAGCCTACAAACTCTTGAGTGTATCGGAGTCTGGGTCGTCAGTGAGAACTCATGCATGACTGGTACATCTGCCGGTCGAAGATCATACAAAGACCAGGCGACCACATTAAGGTCAAGTAGAACATGAAGTAACTCCTGTTGCTCCCCGCTGGGCAAGTATGAAAGCCTTTTGAGGATAACTTCTTCGTGACTCGTATCAGGAGGGTAATCTCTTCGATCCAATGTACGACCCTTCCCATCAATCGCGACCGGATCTAACACGGAGTATTCGATCTCAGAAGCGGGACACGCAACCGTTGGTTCACTATCACGTGAAGTAGAGTGTCCTTCACCAGAGCCAGTTGTACGCGGCTCTGTTTGCGAGGGGTCGGGTTGATCTTCCAACTCTCTAACAGATGGTGGGGGGACCTGCGTCGAGAACTCTTCTTGAGGAAGCTCTTCCTCGAAAGCAATCACGTAACGGCCATTGTCATCCTCCTCCAGTAGCCCAGTACGACCAAAAGGCATGTTGTGCACGCCGAGGTGAGAGGGGTGCGCTGGAGTGGGTACAGGGTACCGAATCTGGACACGAACCAAAAGAAAGTCGCTGATAAGTTCCCCTTCTTCAGGTGGTAGCAAAGTGACCTCGTCCGTAATCGGGATGGTGAGGACAGGGTCGCAGTAGAGAGGGGTACCAGACAGCTCGACTTCTTCTGCTGAGGAACTATCTTCATCTTCTTCATGATCATCTTCATTTCTATTAGTCGCCACTTCCTCTTCCACTTCTACTTCTGCTTCATGAACTTCTGCTTCTACTTCTATATAATCTTCATCTTCTTCGTTGTCCCCTCCAGAGTTCCTCTCTTCAGCTCCTCTATCGTTGTCAGATGACAAAAGGGGAGGGTCAGGTGGTTGAAGGCTAATGTCTGTCATGGAACTCTGAAAAGACGAGGGCTTCGGGGCGTGATAGACCGATCGGCGTTGATCGTCATTCGGCTCAGCTGGACCGCTCAGCTGGTTATCGGCCTCATCGTTACTGTTGTCCAGACTTATAACCATCACATGGTCTTCATGAGCTTCCCTTTGCGATGGAACCGCGAAGGGTTCCTCATCAGCCGGTGCAGGTATAGGCCAGCCTACTCCGAAACGAACTACTTGTTCGGAACCGTTATTCAGCTCCAGGACACCCATTTCTCCGTACGGAAGATCGGAGGTGTGAGGGTGGAGTTGTTCTCTGTCCGGTGGCTGAGGATAACGACGGTAGACTCGAGAGATAAGATAATCAGGCTGTCGTCTCACATCTTCGGCTCGTAGAAGAACAACGTCATCCCTGACCGGGACAACGAGATCGCGTTCATGCCCTCCATCCGATGGAGAACCTTCGGAGTCGTCGTCGTCTGCGCTTTCCTCCGATTCGTCACCGTTCTCAAATTTTCTATTTGCTTCCCCAGGGGCGTGAGGAGTAACAATAGCAGGTTCCGGTTCAAAATCATTCACGCGCAATTGCCTAATGCCTCCCTCCGAATCCTGAGGATCAGCAGGGGAGGGGCTTTCCTGACCGAGATTCGTAGCACCAATATTCTCCAGTTCGTTCGCGGATTCCTCTCCGGGTGGTTGTAAGGAGTCTTGTTCTTCATTCATAGTATTCAAAGCATATAATGACGTGTCAACTTTGCCCTTCGATAAAGCGATCGCGTATCCTTCGTCGTCGCTCTCCGAACTCTCAGAGAAGAACGACTCTGAAGCGGAAGTGAAATCCTCACTATCGGTGTGTTCATCCTCCTCGTCGAACACTACACCAAGGCGATGGTAATCAAGATGCAAAACAACAGATGCGCCGTCAAATTGCATAGAAACTTGCTGAGTACCCAGGTCCAAGCAGGCTTGGAGTGACTCAAGAGCAGGACAACCGACAATCACATTGAAGGGAGGCTTCTCAACGACCAAGAAATCCAACGGGACACGGAGAGAACCAAACTCGAGGGGAACATCGTGCAGGCTTCCGCGAACTAAGGATTTGGTTCCGTCGGCAACGACAATCCTCCTACTCGACGGTTTCATCTCCAACGATAACCGGTTGTATAACGCAATAGACATAAGATTAGGGATAGCACCAGAGTCCAGCAGCGCCTGGGAACTAGTGCCATAAACTGTAACATTCACCACTTTGAGAGTTTTAGGGAGTGAATGATTATGAGCGTAACTGACACGCCTTGACGAGAGACCACTGGAGAGAATTCAGCGAATGTCTTTCTTGGCCTCGTCCGCATCGCCGCGGACTAATTGACCGAAATTGATGCCAGAAGGGGCTCTCGCCAACTTTTCTTAAATGTTATATTTCCCAACGTGTTCTTGTATCTTCACTCTCCGGGACTTTCCTTTAGACTTCTCCCCAGTGCCCTTCCTAGTCCTTGTCGACTTCTTGGGAGGGCCTTTGGCCTGCTGAGAGGGAGTCCTGGTAGTATGGGATTCGGGGAACATTACGGGTGAAATCCCTGAGAGAGGGCCAGTTCGCGCTTGCTTGGGCAGAGGCTCCCCTTCCGCGCCTCTTTTTGCGGTAGTAACAGGATTTTGTCTTTGCATCTAACTTTAGAGAATGCTGCCATCTGATAAGTTTCGCTTGTCATCAACGAGATCTTCATCATCTGAAGGGTCAGCAATCACAACTGAGACTTGGTTCCCACCTGTGTTCTGGGAACCTCGTTTCTCACTCAGCAACTTCTCTCTCTCTCTGATTCGGAATTCACGTCTTCAAATGCAACTTTTCAGACAACACCGGTGTTATTCTTCTTCCAGCACGTAGCTGTAGAATGACTTAACTTGCCACAATTACCACATCGTGTGCCTCGATGTGGATTAAGCTCACAACGTGCCGCAAAGTGACCGGGTTGGCTGCAATACGAACAGAATTTTTCCGTATCCTGACGTCCGGTGGCAGTCGCAGCACTCTGAGTCTTCTTCACCAGGAGGTGCAACTCTGCCATCTGGTCAGCCAACTGATCCACTTTCGACTCCAGCGGACTTGTACGAGCAGGTTCCCTACAACGTTTAAAAATATGCTTCGCCGGTGGGAAAGCGTTGAGTGTACCATACGACCCGAGAGCTTTCTTTCCGCCGACAAAGTCCTTAACGAGGGCCTTCGAGGATTCGTAGTTTTCTGCTCCACGGAATATGAGAAACTGCGCAAGATCTGCAAACTCCATGACGGCGTTTCGTAGTAACCCGAACTTAGCTTTCGAGTTAAAACCTGCCTGATCGAAGAAAGAGTCCATCTTCTTCAAGGACCCTACCAGATCGACGTAATCTAAACGCGCCGAAACTGCCCGACGAGTCCTCTCCGCCGGTTCCTCGATTGCACCGAAACGCTCGATCAAAGCGAGCTTCACCTTCTGATAGTCCTTTGCTTCAATCGAAAGAGAGCCATCAACAGCATAGTTGTCATAAGAGAAGTCAAACGCTTCACCCTCAAGATAGCCGAGCAACTTCATAGCCCGAACACTATCGTCTTCGTTGGGGGTAGCGACATTCTCGAAGTAAAACAGAAACTTCCTTACGTCGACGGCAGAACCATCGAAGGAAACCACACCAGAATCAGGAAAACCAGACCCTCCTCGAGAGTACCATGTGGACGCCATTTTTCGTGAGCAAACCGAACGGCGCAGGTGGTGACAAACCCAAGGAAAGCAACACAACAAATGCCCGAGAGTACCAGCCTAAACGGCGAAAGATAATACGGTAGCTCAGCGATAAACGCAACAGCCGCACAACAGAACTGAAGCCACACGGCCTGTCTCAATGTTCACGTCGAGACCAGCAAATGAAGACAGAGACGCAGGCCAAGTAGCTAGTAGATGCACCGCACAACCCAAGCTCAGGGGTAGAACAAGGGCGTCGGTACGATGGGAATCATTGCAGTGTGCACACGAGCCCAATGGAGGGTCACACACTACAAATTCAAGGAGGAGGGCGGGAGACCGAGCCGCCCGTAGAGAGAAAGAAATGGGGAGGGGGAGTAGTTGATGGCAGGTAAGCACAGACCGTGCTAAAGGGAAGTGGGGATGCCAAAGGAGAGGGTCGACGACAGAGAGGCAGAGGGATGAGAGAGGGTTGGGGGGTCGTCGTGAGGGGAGAAGTGGTCTACCCGAGTCGAGTTAGCGGTGAGGTCTCGAACTCGGGGGGTTTATATCTACAATCACAGTGCTTCGTGTACCCTACGCCACATGCTGAATATCGGTCTCCACTAAGTACCCTAGCAGTGATGACATGCCATGATGGCACAAATTCAGTACATCTTCCGGCTCACCTCAGGGCTAAAGCCCTACTATGGTCCACCACTTTGGGGTATCTTCCCCATAATGTTACAGGTTCGAGGTACCTACGTGTCTTATCACGTTTGTTTTCAGTTTGTACTGTCGTGTCCAAACTCGCTTCTGGTATCCGAACCGTACTCACGCCACCAGCTCACAATGACCAACGTAACGATCGACATTCGTCAACTGACGGACGACGAGACTGATAAATCCGATATTTCTCGTATGGAATCCACCGTAATCGAATATGAGGCTAAAGAGGCGTCTTCTAGTGTTAGCTCTAGCCCGGAAGATGATGCTGACGATATGGAGTACACGTGGGACGATGACGCTCCCCCTTCTTCTCGAATGGAAATCTTGGAGCAGCTGCTGTTGGACATGGTGGACAAGAAAGTTGAGGTGGATGTGGGTATGTTGGAAATCTATGTAGCGGTTCCGCGGATTCCTTTGGGCTACACTCGTGGTCTAATGGCCGGCTTACTGTTTGCTTGCAAACACCATAGTGTCCTGATGAATGGTCCTTCTCTTCTTGCCAAGGTGTATCGCGCACTTAAAGTGCAGTACGATTCCTCCAAATGACGTCATTGCTTCTAGATAGGTTCTTCTGAGCCCGTGTGGTCAGCGCTTTTGTAAAGGCGTTTCTGCTTGGTTGCGTTTGAGCGATTCGTTTTGATGCGTTACAATCTTGCCCCAAAGCGTCATCGCCCGTACACCATTACAGGGCTAGCCAGCACCCTCGCACATAATTGTCACAGCAACGTCCGGAACACCAACAGCACCAGCAGTCCGTAGCACCAGCAGCACCCTTCTGGCGCGCCGTTAGGCCACGGCGCGCAGTGATGATTTCTTCTTTGGTGGTGGGCGCGCCGCAGCGCGCGGCGCCCCACCCTCACTCAAGTTTTGCAGCTCGCGGGCCGCAGCGCTCGGCGCGCGAGCTTCACTCCTTTCATGCCGCTCGCGCGCCGCACCCCGCGGCGGGCGAGCTTCCTTCTTGCATCACGCCCGCCGCAGCGGGCGGCGCGCGAGCTTCCATTCTTCAAAGCGGCTGGCGCGCCGCGACGTGCGGCGCGCGACACAACGCCGAAGGGGGAGACGTGAAGTGCAGCTTCCACGCTGCGCTTCATCTATCCCCCCTTGGAGATATAAAAAAATCGGTGGGGGTGTCCCAGAGGGTGCGGGACACCCCCCCATAACCCGCCACCACACGCCCCCTAACCCAGCGGTCGCTACGCCTGGGCGACCAAGAGAATATTTACGAAGAAGAAGGGATCGCTCCATCTCGGGAAACCTCCTAGGTAGTTTATCTGAATGGGTACGGAGGTTCTGGGTACTACGGGTCCGGTTCAAAGTCAATAGCAAACTCTTCATGTCGTTCCATACGGCGGATGTACTGATCAACTTGTTCTTCATGCGTTGCCGCAGGCGGTAAATGTCCATACTTTCCAACAACGTAGTGATATATGAAAAAGATAGTTCTATCTGCCCCAAGCCGGTTCATCTGCAGGTGCAATCTTCTAGTTAGTCTTCCCAACATTACATGGGCATATTGGGTGAAGTATTGTCCGTATATCAAATGAATACTTAAGCAGAGATGAAAGCAATTCCAAACGATGCGATGCTTCTCCCACTCTTCACATTCCAGTGGAGAGAGCCAGTCTTCAGCTTGCGCCCGCAAATCTTCATTTGCAGATAGTTCATGTCTTCATTGTAGACTTCGTAGTCAACAATTATTGGCATTGCAAGAAGAGCCGGCGTTATTGGTGTGGTGTCTTCAATCTGGATTAGAGAAGGTACGTCACCGCGATCTTGATCATATGCCAGATCGATCTCGAAAGCCTCCCTTGATTCAATCCGCTGGAGGAATCGCTTTTGTAAAGGCGTTTCTGCTTGGTTGCGTTTGAGCGATTCGTTTTGATGCGTTACAATCTTGCCCCAAAGCGTCATCGCCCGTACACCATTACAGGGCTAGCCAGCACCCTCGCACATAATTGTCACAGCAACGTCCGGAGCACCAACAGCACCAGCAGTCCGTAGCACCAGCAGCACCTTTCTGGCGTGCCGTTAGGCCACGGCGCGCAGTGATGATTTCCTCTTTGGTGGTGGGCGCGCCGCAGCGCGCGGCGCCCCACCCTCACTCACGTTTTGCAGCTCGCAGGCCGCAGCGCGCGGCACGCGAGCTTCACTCCTTTCATGCCGCTCGCGCGCCGCACCTCGTGGCGCGCGAGCTTCCTTCTTCCATCACGCGTGGCGCAGCGGGCGGCGCGCGAACTTCCGTTCTTCAAAGCAGCTGGCGCGCCGCTACGTGCGGCGCGCGACACAACGCCGAAGGGGGAGACCTGAAGTGCAGCTTCCACGCTGCGCTTCATCTATCTCCCCCTGAGATATAAAAAAGTTCGGTGGGGGTGTCCCAGACGGTGCGGAACACCCCCCCATAACCCACCACCACAATAAACATCCCAAAAGGTGGCAGCACTGTGTTAAGTGCATGGTCTGATGCCGATTGGGGAAGAGAAAAAGATGGAAGAAGATCTAGAACTGGCCTTGTAGTATGCATTAATGAGGTTCCAGTCGTTTGGGCCTCAAAACTACAGCAGTCTGTAGCTCTATCTACGTGTGAAGCAGATTTTTTGCATTATCTGAATGTGTAAGGAGTGTTAAATGGATTCGAAAACTATACAGCCGACTAGAGCTACGGCTAGAAGAGCCCACGAAAATTTTACAAGACAACGTAGGAAGCATTAAGTGGACAACCGAAGTTCGAGGTCTAAGGAACGTGAAGCATATCGGTATAAAATACAGCTTCGTGAAGGAGTCCGTACAACAAAAGGAAATTTTGGTAGAATATACGCCCTCAGAACTGAATTACGCAGATTCATTCACCAAAATACTGCCGAAATCAGTAATGGAGGTTCACATGAAGTTTCTACGAATTATTCCATCATCTTCTTGAGGGGGCGTGTCATGGGAAGCAACTAACACCTCCCCAGAAGCAAAAAAATCACAGAAGAATGTTCTAGAACACTCGAGAAATCTTTAGAACAACGTAGAAACAATTATGAATAGAAGTATATGGCATGACCTAGAACCTTCTATAGACGACTTCCACACATTGAGATGTAGAAATCATTCATGTTTGTAGAAGTATCTAGACCTAGATCTAAGTAGTATAAAAGAGTAAAGCAGACTTCAAGCTCCTAACAATGGAGACCTCGAACTCAGTCTTGTCAACTCAAAACAAATCCTAAAAGTCTCTCAAACGGCTTTTGGATTACGCCGATTTGACAACTACGAGGTCAGCATGCCTTCGTCATCGTCACAAGCTCCGTTATCTGTGTTGCCACCTCTACGACCTGTACGTTTGTCTCCTAGCAAATCATCTAAACAAGCAGTCAACAACCGATCACGAGCACGTGATAAAAGACAACCGGATGCTTCTCCTCATAGACGGAAGCCATTATCGTCACGATCTCGTTCTTCTCCTGATTCAATAGATTCATCTTCTTCGGAACCGTCACACTCTTCTTCCTCCTCTTCCTCATCGTCTCCCGATTGACGCTCTCGCTCCGCGTCCTACTCGAGCAGTTCGAATTATCACTCGTCTACACATTCATCACCGCGGAACAGATCGGCTCTTGCTCCCAATAGGTCTTTAAAACCCTCCGTTCAGAACGTATTTAAGCGTGCTACCATTCGAAAGATACAATACTCGGGAAACAATTTGCACGGAAAACCATGTCATTATGCGAGCAGCCCAAACAGAATGACGTTGAGAGCGGCTTTTCACATGTGGTACCTTTGTCGATTCGAAGCAAAACATGCGAATCCGCCGCTGAGATTATCCGCAGGTCAGCTGCTACGATCGGAGAAGCACTGGACAAACTTACAATGTTGTCGAGCATCCCACGTCGCAGAGGTCGGCCGAGCAAATCCGTCATTGAACACCGCAACCGATTACAGACTCTGCGTGAACGACTGAATAGTGATATTGACAGACTGAGCACCGCGACTAGGAGAAAAGCAGCCACTGTAACAAGTGCCACAACATCGACTACAACCAGAACGGCCAAAACGGGGAAGAAAGGCTGTAAAGAACCAAGCGGAAGTGTGTTACAGGCAGATACTTCTCAGGAAACTGCTCAGGGAATTGATCAGGGAACTGAAAGCTCGTATCAAGTGTCAAAGCGAAGGAAGAAAACGAGTAGTACCACAAAAACAACAACTGTAACGTATATCGAATCATCGTCGTCCTCTAGCGAATGAAAGAGAGCTAGGCATGTAGCGAAGAAACGCCAAAGGCGCCCAACAGCGATGGGAAGCTCGACCCGCGCAACGCGAAGCGACTGAGGAGTGGAACCAGCGCAATGCTTACGACGGTAGGGACATTAACGAACAAAGCAGGGGGGGCGTCACCTCGAAAGAGGTCAGAGAATGCGCCCACAAGCTCGCTGCTCAAGGAAAGTGCAGAAAAGGAAAAGTGCGGTAAATCACTTTCGCGAGGTGATATCGATGACGACGACAGTGATGAGGACGATGAGAACGAAGGATGTGTAGATGATGACGATGACGAGGACGAGGAGGAGAACGAAAGTGCGACTAGAGACAAAGCGGAAGGTGAACATGAATGCGAAAAGAACGACAAAAACATTATCCAGCAGGTAGAAGCCAAAGAAGGATGACAGGGATGAAAAGATCGAAAGTATGCACGACGAACTTGACGAACTGAAAGATCGCTTTCAGAAAGAAATCTACAGGGCGGCCGAACTGGGGAAGGCATTGGATCTGGACATCAAAGCGCAGGTACCAAGTGCAGAGGAAGTGCAGAGCATGAAGAGTCGCATCGAAGGACTGAAACCGCAAGTGAAATGTTTGCAGGCGACGATAGAACAAAACGAGGATCAGGTTCCATAAAAAGATTCCGCGTTAGGAGGGCTGATCGCTAAGGTGAAAACCTGGAAGAAAGGCAGTGTCAAAGATGCAGCATGAAGAACGACAATAAGGGCGCTCAAGAAGTGGAAGCGAAGAAAGAGAGGAAGACAGACGTCGAGCGTCTCGAGGAAAGCGAAGAAAGCGAAGACCAGAACCGATATGCGAACAAAACTAGTGCGTAACTGAAGTGGGTTCTGCAGGTAAACCGACGCATGCAGCAGAAGATGATCTGGCTGCAAAGGTGAGAAGTGGATAATAACGAAATGCAAAATTCGATATGATGTAAAATAGTCTGATGAAACATAGTAAGTCTCCCTTCCACTTTTTCAAACGTACAACGCAGTCGCTCAAGTACGCGAAAAGGCGACTGATCTGTGGAGCAAACACGATCCGGTAATCGGCGCAAGATGAATCTCATAATGAGCACTAACCCCCTTGGGTGACGTGGCGCACACTATGAATGGCACCCCCATTTCTTGGTTAATTTTTGGAAGAAGTTTCAGGAACCTCTGCGGGTAGATTTGGGAATTGGCTCTCGGACACGAGCGGTTGCTGGACTTCGTAGTCGACCTGTATTGTAGATACTCAAGGTGTACCCGCCGGGGTGTGCATAGGAACCCTGACACTGGTTTATACACGTTTTCGAACCTCGAGAGGTACACACCACAACTTTAGTTAGTAATAGCTTAATTCTTGGTAGATTCCTATATAGGCTTCTGCCATCTCGCCCTGGAGCCCACCAAGTAAACTCACCTGAGTCGTGTCCTATCTCCCAGGACCGGGCTATAGATATTGTTGCCTACGTAGGTTCACTACTCCTCGCGGAGGGAAACCACGACTGGTCTCGACATATCTACCGCTCAGGGTCCTTAAGGAAGCCTACGCTTGCACCTACTGTTAGTTTCTTGCTATTGTTCCGATATCGGCTAACGTCGAGCGTCTTGGCCAAGGAGTGGCGTCGCTCTGGACACAGTCGCCTGGTTTAGGTACCGCTTCCGCCCCCGTACGGGTATTCTTTGGCCCCACTTTGGTACATTCTGTTGGCACCACTGCGTGGTCGTCGCGCCGCTGTCGGCTCTGCTTCCGCCGGTTGGCACGGGCCGTAGCTCCGCTTCGTGGTCGGTTTCTGTGTACACCGTCCACACGGTTGAGTGTTCGTGATCCCATCTCTTGGGCTCTATCTCGTCACCCACTTGGGCTCCGCTCCTTTCTCGGTTTCATCTCTGTAGGTATAGCCAGTCACCGTCTCCGGTTTTACACCCGGCTTGCTTCTCGCTTGAGCACGGACAGAGGGCTGTGTCGCTGAGACTGCCCATATAGGGAGCAGGACTCGGACATCCTGTGGATCATCGCCATTTCTGGGTTTGCTCTACATCTGGTCTCCCGACCTAGAAAGGTGTGAAGTCAGGAGGTACTCTAACGAGTTTAGAAGCTTGATCGATTGGATTGCCCCCTCCGGAGATTGTACTCTAGTGCCCTCACCCCTTGGGTTCACTGGAAACAGTTTCTCGATCTACTCCGCGTATCGGTGATCTGGTGGGCTTTGGTAACCGTTCTTACTGGTTGTTGACCGGTAATCTGCAGTATGCCGATATCAACTCGGACCTCCAGGCCTCGCTCCGTCAACTCGGCTAGCTCCGTTCCCACGGCTGCTTCCCGCGCACAGGCGCCTGCCCCGGAGGGAGATCCTAACCCAGAACTCACTCGATCCCGAGAAGCAACCCCGTTGGGTGAAGTACCTCAAGAGGCTGTTGTCCCCATGACCCCCGGAGCGGCAACACCGCCACCGGTAGTGGAGACACCGTCTTCAGCCTCTTTGGGAGCACAGACCCCGCTGGCGATACGAAGTCTAAGAGCCAGGATGGACAATGCTGACATTGCCCATAGGGACCTCAAAGAGGGCGTGGAGGATCTTAGACAGACTTTGGAACACGGCCAAGTTAGGGAAGTCTCAGGAGATATTCGCCTTCTGAGGCAGGAAATGAATTTCTTCTTAGAACGTTTTGGGACCCCGCAGGTTTTTGTTGACGACTACCGACAAACGGTTCAAGAATCTCTCATCGAGCGGCAACGATTACAAGCCAGGTTGGACAATCTGGAAGCAATTATCCGAATGGATGAAGATTTAGGAGCCGCGGAACGGAACAAATCCGAGTCGGAAGCCTCGGTACGTCGTTCCGATAAGCGGAGTCGCCGGAAGCCTAAGAAAGAGTCGCGCCATTACTCGGATTCATCTGATTTTGATTCCGATAGTAGCTCGGCTAGCTCGTCATCCTCGTCATCTTCCGATTCCTCGGCTAGTGACTATCATAAGAGTTCCCGTTCTACTCGGTCCAAGGCTACTCATTCCACTGTTAGAGCTATTCGCACCCGCAAAAAGGGAAAGAGCCACCCTGGCCTAAAGGAGATCAAACCAGCGAATCCGTTGTATCGGAAATTGCTTTCGTACCGTTGTTATCGGTTACAGAACACTGCGTCGTCAAGGGCCTCTAGAGGCACTGGAAAAGTTAGGGACTACATCCGTAGACTCGGCGTTACACTCAACAAGAAAGAGTTTACAGGAGAGGACCCAATCATCTTGCTAGATTCCCTCGCGAGGTATCTTCAAGAAGCGGATATCCTCGGTATGAGTGAGGGACAGGCGTTTATAACCCTCCCGTATTTCCTAAAAGGATTGGCAGAAGATCAGTTCAACTCCGCACGCGGATCCTTGACAGCCCCTGATGAGGGTGGAGTCACTTGTTGGCCCGAAGCGGTTCATTACCTTCTCAGGTCATACGCCACTGGTCACGCCATCCAAAAGGCTACCACAGCCCTGAGGGAGACGAAGCAACGCCCGGATGAAGACGAAACGGCTTATTCAACGCGCCTGAACAAAGCCTTTCACCGTTGCGGTAATGTACATCCTTCTCAGGGGAGATGTTCCATATTTGTTGATGGATTGGATCCCGCAATTAGGGCACTTGTCGCCCGACATAGGGAAGAGAAGAGGCGAGTTTCCTACCTAGAGCTCATACAGTATGCCCAGGCAGAAGGAGACACACTCCGTGCACGGAGCTCTTCTCGATCTAAATCCCGAAGGGTCCTCTTCGCCGAGAAATCGGATTCTTCACTATCCCGTAGCCGTAGGAATCACTCCAGTATTGGCCATGATAATGTGAACCTCGTAGGTACTGAACTTGAGTCGATTGGCACATCGGACCTTCCCTCGACATCGGCACCGTCTTCAAACACTGACCCGGCGTTATACGCTCAGGAAAGCCGAGTTCCGGCAGCTCCGATACCCTTTTCGGGTCGCAACATGAGGTTCAATCGCCCTAGATGGAGGGATACTGCTCCGCAAGGTCGTACGGACTTTCACCCGCACGACAACCCGACCCCGGTGATCTGTTACGAGTGTTACCAATTTGGTCATATCTCAACACAGTGCACGTTCCCTCAGCGGGAGAGGTCAAAAATTATCGCTCAGTATGAGTCGCTCTCACGAGAGAATCAGGCTCGTGTTCCGAGAACATCCTATGAAGTGGCCAAGTTTGCATTGACCCTTTATCAGGGAAATGGAGGAACCAACGTTGCTGTACTTAATCATACATCGGCCCAACCTTCGGTGGAACGACACATACCCGCGAACGGGAATCAACTCGATGCCCAGGACGGGAATCGCCCGCAACAGGCCGTACTTGCTCCGAAAAACTATTCTTGGGAGTCTCCCCGGTGGGAGGGGCGTCTTCTGAGCCGAATGTGAAGACGCCCGAAGCGCCTTTGCTTCACTCCCCGGTCGTTAGAATCCTTACGAGGACGATGGCTGCCACAGACGTGGATTCAAAACACTGTAGTGTTTTACGTCGCCCGTGGATGCGGTCCCGCAACCTCCGCATCCCGGATCGAATCCTTGTTATGGCGAAAAGAAATTACAAGGTGTATGCCGATCTCGGCCTTTCCGCCCAATATATGGTTCGTCAATTCGCAGTCCTAGACACAGGCGCCGCCCCCAACTTAATCCATCGGAGGCTAATACCGCCCGCACTTCGGGAAACAATTCGTTTTGGTCCAGCATTGGATATCGCTGATGCGTACAATAATCCGAATCGAACGGCAGGCTACATAGCTCTCTTGGTGAGATTAGGAACCTGTTTGGTTAAAATCGACTTTGTCGTCTGCGACTCAATAGCAGCTCCGATCATTCTCGGCTGTGACTTTTGCGACCGCTTCGTGGAAGCAATCCGTCCGCGGAAACGAGAGGTGGACATGGCGGATGGTTCCGTGTTGCCGATTGTTCGCAGACTTTTCAGAGCTGCTACGCAGAAACATGTCCCGTTACCGGTCGCCCAAAAAGCAGCCAAAGATGACATGGAGTCTACGAAGTTACGAGTCCTCAAAACCGTACCACTTCCGCCTGAGTCCCAGGTATGGATTCATGTTACCACCAAACACTATGGTCTTCATATTGTACAACCGTTGCCGGCTCTCTATGAACAGCGCCAAATAGCCTTGGCTAATGGAGTCGTTATGATTCAACCGAATGAACCTTTCAAGGTAATGATCGCCAATTTTGGCAGAACCACCCAGTGGTTAGTCAAGAACCAAGTTGTTGGCTCGGTGCTACCGCACCCTGCCGCGGTGATCCCTACTAAGATCCCCATTGGGACGGTTCTCGGAGTATCTGACCCTAAGGAGGGGGAGGAGACTGTTGATTCGCATGAGTTGGTCGCTACGGAGGTCACCGAAGAATCGGGTTCAGATAATCCGAAACCTTCAGAGGTCAACCCTGTGCCGCCGGGCAGTGAACAGACGGATCCTGTTGAGGAGTTAATGAAGCTCAATCTGGAGCATGTGCCGGAATCCCATCGGGAGAAGCTTCGCGGGATGTTGCGCGAGTTTACGCCCATGTGGGATGGAACTCTGGGAACTATCAATATCACGGAACATTGCATTGATCTACTTCCGAATACTCGGCCCATTTCTCAGCACCCTTACAGCGCAGGACCGAAGGCTCGGGAAGAAGAGAAAGCTCAAGTGGAGAAGATGCTGCGCGCTGGCGTCATCGAACCCGCCCAAGCCTCGTGTGCATCACCAGTAGTGCTGGTTCCGAAACCGGATGGCTCTTGGAGATTCTGTATGGATTACCGAAAGTTAAATACGGTCACTGTGAAGGATGTATATCCGATACCCCGGATGGATGAATATATCGATTCTCTAGGGAGCGCTAATGTATTCACCACCCTGGATGCTAATTGGGGATATTGGCAGGTGCCCATCAGGGAAGCAGACAAGGACAAGACAGCATTTGTATGCCACCAAGGTCTGTACCGTTTCCGGAGAATGCCCTTTGGGTTAACCAATGCCCCCGCAACGTTCCAACGAGCGGTGGATATCCTCCTCGCAAGGTTTAAATGGACTACATGCTTGGTGTCCCTAGACGACATTGTCGTGTTCTCCAACAATCTGGACGACCATCTAGCCCACGTAAGGGATGTTATGCGAGTAGTACTGCGTGACGCAGAAGTAACGTTGAAACTCAAGAAGTGTGAGTTCTTCACCGAATCGGTTAAATACCTGGGACATATTATCCGCCCCGGAAAACTGTCAATCGATGAAGTACGGGTCAAATCTTTGAAGGAGGCGAAGCACCCGACCACTCAGACGGAGTTACGATCCTTTTTAGGCTTATGTAACGTGTATCGGCGATTTGTTCCGAGCTTTGCGGACATACCGTCACCGCTGAACAAACTCCTAACGAAAGGACAGCCAGTCGATTGGAGCCCTTTGGGGATGCAGAAGCGTCCGCCTTCGCAGCATTGGTTGATGCAGTAACCTCTCCGCTAATCTTGGCCTTACCGAAGCCCGGGTTGCCATATGAAGTTGACACGGATGCTAGTGCGAACCAGGTTGGTTGTGCGTTGTTTCAGACCGACGAGAACGGTGAACGACACCCCATCGGATACTGGTCAAGGTCACTGAACGTTCACGAAAGTAACTACTCGGTTTCCGAAAAAGAATGCCTCGCAGTAGTGTGGGCCTTGTCCACACTCAGGCCCTACTTAATGGGAACCCATTTCCGGGTGCATACTGATCATGCGTGCCTACGTTGGCTCATGGAAATCACCGAACCTTCGAGACGTTTAATGCGATGGAGACTCCGATTGTCGGAATTCGACTTTGAAGTAGTCTATAAGAAAGGCCCCCTTAACTTACAGGCGGACGCCTTATCCCGTCTGGGTACATTAGCAGAAGCAGAGCCTACGGAGGACACTGATATACCATGTTTTATGGTTGGAAACCTGGAAGGAGAAACTGAGATCCTATCGGATGATGTGTGTGATGACATACTCACCACACAAACGGTCGAACCGACACCCGGTTCATTCATACCCATTACTCCAGAGGAGATGATAAGGGAACAGCAAACGGACCCTTTTTGCACCCAGGTGCGAGCCCGTTTGAACGGTGGATACAGAATACCTTTTGAGGTTTATGATCAAGGATACCTCGTGAGGATGGTAGAATCTCGACCACAGGGGGTAGTACCACACTCCCTGCAGAGTCCTGTACTTCACTTGTCACACTACGTGAAGTTAGGAGCCCATCCGGGAGGTCGGAAACTGTATCTCACCTTGCGAAAGGACTTCTATTGGCCCGCTATGGCGTTTGACTGCTACGCGGTTCGTCGCTCCTGCCAGGACTGCGCCAAGAATGACATTAAACTCCGTAAGTACTCGAAGGAGTTGAAGCTATTCCCTGCGCGGGCACCACTTGAATTCGTCGCCATCGACATCTTGGGAGAACTCATCAAGACCCCCAGGGGTAATCAATATCTGTTGGTCATAACCGACAGATTCTTCAAGTTGGTCAGGACAGTTCCGCTTAAACGGATCACCGCTGCTGCAGTGGCACAAGCCTTTGTGACCCACTGGGTGTTTGTCTATGGACCGCCGGTACAGCTACTATCCGATAACGGCTCACAATTCACATCTAAGTTCTTTCAAGACGTGTGCCGGATCCTGGACATAAGGAACTTGTTTGTAATTAAATATCATCCCCAGGCGAATGGGCAGGTGGAAAGATTTAACCGAACTATACTCGGGACTTTGAGATCCTATGTCGCGGATCACCCCAAAACTTGGGACCTGTATACAGACGCAATAACATACGCGTACAACACCCAGGTTCATAGGGTAACGTCATTATCACCATTCGAGTTGGTACTTTCGCGAATACCGCCACCACTGGCAATCGAAGCGCAGCCAAAATTGGATACGTTCCCCTCACCGAGTATGTATCGGGAAGCATGGAAACAATGGCTTACCAAGTTGGTACCTATCGCTCGGCGCTCAATGGAGAAAGCGCAGCTATCCTACAAACGGCACTTCGATAGCCGAATACGGAGACCGTTGCCTCAATTGAGAGAAGGAGACCACGTGTCCCTCCGTAAGGAGTACGACAATCCTGAAAAGGAACGACGCCACAAGTTATCGCCAATCGCGAGTGGACCCTACCGAGTAGTTTCCCTACAGGGCAACACCGTCGTACTGGACATTAACAACCAGCACGAGCGGGTCTCCCGCGATTGCGTCTACCGCGCCCCGAGTCCTCTCCAGGAAGTCGTCTCAACACCGGTACCCGGGAACCCTGAAGCTGCTACGCAGGACGACGCTGCACGCTCGGAGAACACTGTTCACCGACCTTCGGTTCTTCCTCACCCGCAGCGCGGTCTTTCTGACCTATCTGAAGTCTCAGAGGCATTCAAAGGTAACCCTACTCTCTCTCGGGCTACTCCTACCAACTCAATTAGAGTTCACCCACCGCACTCGGTTATCTCTGACGCTGACGTATCGCACCCTAAGGAGGGGTAGGAAGCTGGAAATCGCTCTCGCATGTCGGCCGCTCCGGCATCGTCAACACCCAACCGAGGCGCACGGTCACCGGCAGGGATAGAAGCCCAAGCTGGGAGTCGGAACGCTAACGCGACAACCCGCACAGTAATCGCCGACCCGGCCAGAACCACCGCCAGTACGGAAGGAAGAACCCAGGAAGGGGAAGAAGCAGCTCAGGTTAGCAAGCCCGTTGGGGATCCGTCCTAACCCATGGATCGCAGCGCAACGCGACCGCGTAATGGGCAAGGTTCCGAGAGAACGGCGAAAGCAGTTTCAGCGGACCCACTCATGGGGTAAACGGATAAGAATCCCAAAGGGAGCAGCCTGTAGCAGGCAAATGAAGCTGGAGACACTGGAAGTTGAAGCCGGAAAGCCGGAAGAAGAAGGCAGAAGTAACCCCATAGGGCAAGAATGAAGCACACAGGACTGCAAGTGCGGCGCCCGAAATAACGGTGTAAAATCAACGTCCGTGGCGTGCATACGCCCAGGCGGGAGATAGGAGAATTGGTAACCGTAATCACGTGCCGTGGCGAGCGCCTGGAACGTGCCACCCCGTGGCCGTTCACCGGTTTCAGGCAATGTGTTGAACCGTTTTCGGTACGTGTGACGCACCCCAGCGAAAACTCGTGCCATCAAATTTAATTCGAATATCATATGATTTGCAATTCTTGCTCGTTCAATTTTCATCTGGCAAGTCGTGCGTCATTACTTCTTCGTTGCTTCAAAATCCATCAAAATTCTATTGAGATTAATTTTTCTAAAAAATTTAATCCATTGAAAATGCCTTGAGCATCAAAGAAAAAGTGCTTAGATATAGAAAAGTCAATTAATATTCAATGACGGAAAGTTCTGCCTGGGCACGCACCCTCACGCCCAGCCAATGAAGATGGATGGCAACTCGCCGTGGCCCGGCAATCCGCCACCCTGCTCAGTGAGCGTGTTTGCAAGCTTCTCCGTCACAACGGCTTCTCCCCGTCGAAGAAGACACGACACTCGAATTCGAGACGCGACCGTTAGTCGGCCTGTCGCCCTTCGGGCAAGAGACACGAAAAGCCGAACTCGGAAGTTACCGCATCTCCGGTCACAACGGCAGTTGCCATCGTGGTGACCCCACGCAGCGTCTCCGAGATCGGATTGTACCTGAGTATCCCCTTGTACTCATCGGAGTAAAAGCCTACGCGAGCCCGATGGCGGGAAGAACCGAAGCGATGTCCGAAGACGGAGAGGACCTTTTCGAGTTCGTCATCGACCGCATCGTGAAGCACGACTATGCCCACGACGGGACGCTACTCTACCGAATCCGTTGGTACGGCTACTCCCCAGCGGACGACACATGGGAGCCTATTGAGCACCTTCCGAGGTCAAAGGTAATCTCATACCACCGCCGGACCCGGACGAAACTCCCCACAACCCTGGAAAATGCCCAGGTGGGTTAGACCGTCACCGGTAGACTACTGTGGTGAGCGTCACCGCTCCGCGGTTAGTTGGAAAGGACTCTGAGGAGTATAGAAGAAGGAGCTCCTCTATGTATATTAGGAGAGAAGAACTGTAACACCGAACTGTCGGTTCAGTACCGTCACACGGTGTTGCCACGAAGTAGAAGTGGAAGAAGATCTAAGAAGCGCCACGTATGGCTAAAAAGTATCCTGGAAAGGAAGCGAAGATGAAGATGAAGCTCGCAGTCGAGAAGATGAAGATGAAGAAGCCTCACAGAGGACTAGCGGAAGGAAGGTACCCCTAATGGGTTTAATTTACTCGAAGAAGTCGCGAGCTACAGCGGAAGCCACCGCTACTCGGTGTGATCCCATTATCTCGCAGAGGGCCCAGCGCCACCCATGCTACGGTTCTGACTCAAGTACTGGTTGGCCAGCGCCGTCATCTGTGCCGCATCGGTCATATCCTCCGGGATCGGAACCCCCATGCCTATCAGGCTAGAGCGAAGAGCCGACACTTGGTTCGGCACAGTACCCGCAGACGGTGTAGTGATATTCCACCCTGCTGGGGCCTGAGCTCCTCCTGCCGGATTCGGCGTTCCAACCCCTGCCGTATTCGGCACGCCTACCAAAAGGGCTTGGCCACCGTCGTTGACGTCCTCGCCGTGGTCCAACGTTGGATCATCCCAGTCAATGGGCGGAGCATAGTCCTCAGAGAAGACGAACCCCATCGGGTGACCAACTGGGACTGCCCTCTGAACCTGCGACATGGCCTCGGCCTGCTGTTCCGAAATGAACTGCCGTTCCAACGGATCGTAGTACACCCAAACTCCTGAGCGAGTAGCAACTCGTCCCGGAGATCGGTCATTCCATCTTGGAGTCCCATCGGGCTGCCAGCGCACAGGAACTCGGTCCCAATCTACGTGCTCTATCGCCCCCAAGAGAGTCCCGACCTCGTCCTGGCTCGCTTCTGAGCCCAAGGGGATAGTTAAATCAAGCCGATTGATAATCCATCGGAGCAAAGGAGGCAAGTACCAGACTCTGTAATGGTCATAAACATCCCAAAGGAGATGAGCCGCTACGCGGGCACCCCATTCAGCCGCCACTAAGGCCCAATAACCCGACTGGGGATCGCCAATCAATCGAGAGCCGATGTAATAGATCGACGGGGGGAGCTCCGCGAAGCACCCTCTGGGGACCTCAACACGACTCCACCAGGAGGGAAGCCCAACGAACCGGGAAGGTAACGCGTTGTGACGCAGGCGCTCCGTCTCCAAGTGTGGATAGGGAACCAAGTAGCCCGTTCGGGAACGCATACCTCTCTCGAACCGAACTCGGCGCTCGAAATCGTACAGGTCTCTGTTAAGACGCCTCTGAAGGTACCGTAACTCAGCCCTAAGAAGGAGACGACTCCATAGAAGCATATCGGGATCGATCCTCGGCATGTCGGCACGAAACTCATCTTCCGGAAACTCGGCTAAAGCATCTCCATAAGAGCGTTCACCGTACGTACGGTAGTGAGAGACATCGAAGTCATACTATGGCGGAACGGCGTGCTCCCTCCAAACTCGGTGTACGCGCTCGTACGCTAAACGTGCCATATCTCCTCGAGCGGTATCCATCGATTCGCCGCGCGCGCGGAAGATCAAGTGAGGTTCAACCGCTATGCGGGTCTGCCAATCGCGAGAGCGCACCATATCGCGTCGAATCCCACCTGGGAGCATTCCGTTTGCATCGGCGTACGAGTCAATAAGCGCCTCATCGTTGACCGCTGTCGGGTGGAACCACGGAGCGCGTGAGAAGATAAAACCATCCCTGCGGGGCGAACGATTGAGCAACGACTCGCGCGAGATCCAACCTCTGGCGTTCACCGTTAACGGCATCGCTTGTTCATTGTTCCAAGCTACCGCCTCGACGTCAGGAGCCTGGGGAGCCGCGTTCGGAGGATAGCCCTGCATGGGAATCGGATACGGAACACCCGCATGGGGAACCTGATAGTACTGCGCGCCCGGAGGGTGATAAGTCGGCTGCTGCATCGGATGCCCTTGAGGGAGCGGCGCGGAACTGAAGCCACCAAAATACCCCGGGTGGGCTTGCATCGGAGGCCCTTGGAAGGGAGGAACTTGAGGCTGACTACCCTGCTGGGGATTGCCGCTCGTAGGAGCACCAGACGCCGCGCCTTGCGGAACTGCAGACGCCGACGCCCCTGGCAACGGATTGGTCGGAAAATGGTTCATGCCTGAAGAAGGAAATTCGCTCGCATTCAGATGACTTGAGTAATGTAAGATCTCTGCGAGCTCTGTTATTGATGAAACCGAAAGCGCGGTACCCACCATCGTGTGCGGGTTATTTATACAACGCGGACTGCGCCTTCCTCTTCGCCCGCGACGGGAATGCTTGTCTAAGAAGGGGCAGATGTGGAGCAAACACGATCCGGTAATCGGCGCAAGATGCATCTCATAATGAGCACTAACCCCCTTGGGTGACGTGGCGCACACTATGAATGGCACCCCCATTTCTTGGTTAATTTTTGGAAGAAGTTTCAGGAACCTCTGCGGGTAGATGTGGGAATTGGCTCTCGGATACCAGCGGTTGCTGGACTTCGTAGTCGACCTGTATTGTAGATACTCAAGGTGTACCCGCCGGAGTGTGCATAGGAACCCTGAAACTGGTTTATACACGTTTTCGAACCTCGAGAGGTACACACCACAACTTTAGTTAGTAATAGCTTAATTCTTGGTAGATTTCTATATAGGCTTGGGCCATCTCGCCCTGGAGCCCACCAAGTAAACTCACCTGAGTCGTGTCCTATCTCCCAGGACCGGGCTATAGATATTGTTGCCTACGTAGGTTCACTACTCCTCGCGGAGGGAAACCACGACTGGTCTCGACATATCTACCGCTCAGGTCCTTAAGGAAGCCTACGCTTGCACCTACTGTTGGTTTCTTGCTATTGTTCCGATATCGGCTAACGTCGAGCGTCTTGGCCAAGGAGTGGCGTCGCTCTGGACACAGTCGCCTGGTTTAGGTACCGCTTCCGCCCCCGTACGGGTATTCTTTGGCCCCACTTTGGTACATTCTGTTGGCACCACTGCGTGGTCGTCGCGCCGCTGTCGGCTCTGTTTCCGCCGGTTGGCACGGGCCGTAGCTCCGCTCCGTGGTCGGTTTCTGTGTACACCGTCCACACGGTTGAGTGTTCGTGATCCCATCTCTTGGGCTCTATCTCGTCACCCACTTGGGCTCCGCTCCTTTCTCGGTTTCATCTCTGTAGGTATAGCCAGTCACCGTCTCCGGTTTTACATCCGGCTTGTTTCTCGCTTGAGCACGGACAGAGGGCTGTGTCGCTGAGACTGCCCATATAGGGAGCAGGACTCGGAAATCCTGTGGATCATCCCCATTTCTGGGTTTGCTCTACAACATCCTGCGCAGTTTGCTTCACTGAATCTCCCGCGGACGCAAAAGCAACACACATGACGGCCCGGTCATTGGTTATATATCACCCTCGTCGAGCAGAATCATCGTAATTTTGTACGCAACGAGCAGGGAGCTGTTCTCGGCGCACACAGCGCATCAAACGATGCAAGCGCCACGGCAGGATGGTGCTGCAGCATAGCGGCGTCAGAGGCACTCCCGGCCACGACGACGAGGTTGGCGCGTCCGGTGGATGTGAAGAAGGTAAGAGCGAGGCGAGAGCGGTGGCGGCCGCATTTAGGACCTTCCGCACGAAGGTCGTGGCAGCTGCGGCGCGAAGTCTCGGAGACAGAAAAGCAGGCAAAGATATGCCCTTGTAGGCCAAGCTGGCTGCTTCCTGGAGGGCTGGAATCCATTGCCCGCCAACGGGACATGTTCTGTGCCAATTAAATAAATTCAAAAAATCACTCCTCGCCACGCGGCCATCGCGCGGGTACTATTCGGCACCTATTGCTATTTTTTGAACATTTTTCGCCCGTTCGCTGTACTGATCTGGCCTACAATCATAGTTCATATGGCTTATGAACGGGTTCCACATCGGGACCAAGGTCCTCTTAAATGGGAGGCTCCATTTGGATACCCCCAGTACCAAGTGATGCCTGCACATATTACTCAGTTCCTAGAAAGATACTGAAAGGACTGGGAGTTTGTTGACAAGTGTGGACAGCATACTGTAGATCTTTGGGACGAGAAGTACGGAGGAGCTCTGAATCTAATGGATATGCATATGCTGTTGACTGTTGAAGCCAATCGCTATCGCTTACATGTAGCATCTTCTAAGATTCAACATCCCCATGCTGGTATGGGGTTGTTCACGGAACATAAGATATTGGCTGGGAAAACTATCTGTCATTTTTATGGAACTTTGGTATAAACGGATCTGACAAACCGAAAGGAAAGACGCTTAACGTATGGAAGTGGCTGTCTCGGAGCAACTCCTGTACGGTACAAGTTGTTTTCTATGATGGTCACTGTGACTTGTTCGGAGTTTCTGCACCTGAGAAACAGACCAGGACAGGCTCAGGATAAAAAGGAGAGCGAAGTCTACATGGTCCCGGCGCCTTTTTGTATCGGGGGTTACATTAACGACGCCAGATATCATGCCGGGGATCCCGATTTATCGCAGCCCCGGTCGATCAGGACTCGAAGTGCCAATGTGCAGATGGTGGAAGCAAAGTCTGTGATACAGTTTAAGTCCGACCTTTCTAACTATGCTCTACTTCGTTGTAGAGCAGTAAGAGATATTGAGAGAGGCGAAGAGTTGTATTTCAAATACGGAGAGCAGTACGCCTGGGACTGGGCTCTGACATTGGAGCAATAGATGAGTGCAGTACCAGATAGAAATTTAAAATGCTTGTGAATGTTGCAGCTGCCTGCAATACGCGTTGTACATGTACACTGGAGCTCTTCATCTATTTGTAACGGCGATATTTGCGACCCATTGGGCACCTCGAATTCCTAAAAAGCAGGATATGCGGAGTCTCCCGGAATATCTGAACCATGCACTCCCCTCCCCTCCCCATCCAACTATTTCGTTTCATTACCCTGTTTATCTCCACAAGATGCGTATAACGCCGAGAAAGCGAATAGTACGGAGCGGAACAAGAGTGAACAGAAGAAGAGAAGAGCATCGGATGATACGAATCAGGCTACAAGCACCGCACTTTCTAAACGGAAGTCGTCTACGACGAAGCAGAGAGTCAATCGGCGTCCTTCTACAGTACTCTCCCGCCCATCTAGCAGCGGATTTTCTTCCGGGATTGCATCAAGAATTCGTGGATCAGTGAACGATGTCGTGCCGTCAACTGCCGATAATACAAATCGTGCATCTGTGTCTGCTCCCCAAGAAGAGGAGGTAACTCGGCCCAGCAGGTCAGGACAGGAGGGCATGACAACTGGAACTGAAGAGGTTCGTATGAAAGCAAAACCTTCACGTCTCGGCCCGATATCGAAGACCGGAGCTACTGGGGCGCGGGTTACGCCGCCCAATGGATCTGGACAACAAGGGACATTGACGAGAAGTCGTGAGAACTCTAATACATTACGATCGTCACGTCCCTCCCTGTCTTCTATAACTGGGGGCGCTCTGAATCGTATTATGCCTCGCAATGGGTCCGGACAAGAGAGAAAGACAATAAGAAATCGAGAGGCGACTGATAGGCTGTAATGCAAACTCGGAAACGGGAAACACGCACAGAAAGTTCGAGATTCTGCTCCCTGTTGGGATGGAAGCTCGGCTGGAGAGCCTCTGTTGCCACCGAGGACCTGGGTGTAAAGCCAGTAGTGGGCTAAGGTAGAACCTACAGAGGTGAAATAGAGAAACCAGAAAGGTAGGAAAACCCCAGAACGAGTGGGAGAATGGTAGAGAAACTCGAGAGAGTGGACTGTAGACTCCGAGAGGAGGCGTAGCCCGAAAAGGAAAATGGAAAGAAAAGATCCAGAAAAGAGGAGTCAAGGGCCGTGCGCAAGCAGGCAACAGGCCCGAAAGACGGGTAAAACCAAAGAAAAGGGAAAAAATAACAAGAAACACACCCAATACTGGGTCAGATATCTGTCCTGCAATCAGGAATAAGAAACAAACAAGAATCAACACATCAGCGTGTAATACAGATGTCCTGTGGCGTCCCTGAGGGAAGTAGGTGTGCTTATATCTCTTGAGGTCACTCTCCACATGGAGTCGTAGACCGGCAAGGGCAGAAACGCCTAGAGCCAGCACAAAAGTGCTCTCGAGCGAGAAAGTAGTCTCGAAGACGAACCTCAGTTGACTTTAATGAGTGCGCGCGACGGCGAGGTCGCGCCCACCTAAGTGGGTTCAACTGTACATTAAACTAACAATATAAACTACAGTAGTGCACACCTCATGAGGTCCACACACGTGGCTAACCCACTGTTAGGGTGTCTAGAGAGGTGATGCACTAGCTAAAAACTACACACTATCCACGTGTCCATGACCATGCAATGGGTCCAAGACCGCCTTCACCTGACAAGGTTCACCAGAAATATCAATAACATTACCAGAGTAGTGGGGGCCCGTCTCGACGAGAACAAGACTTCATCCCAGAGGGAGCGCCCATCCTAAGCAGCCTCGGAAGTACTCGTGGGGGGTGAGTTTGCTCCACATATCCCCCTCCTTAGCCAAGGGTGCATACGCCCGCAGGCGGAAGTCCAACGACAACGAAATCACTCAAATGAGTATCCAACAACAACCACACCGATGTGGTGCAAAAATCTCGACGGGAAAACGACAAACCGCGTCGCGGACGAGCACCTCAGGGTGTTCAGGCCCTGCTCCCTGTGAAGGGCAGTCGAGCGGCAGAACCCTCCGATAGGGCCAACACGAGCCGGGTGTAAATCCGGGTGGCCCCGATCTGGGCGTGCAGTCGGAGGTAGAAGGGGTAGAATCGGCGTAGGTATCCGGATGGTTCCGGCGAGCCACAGCGAGTGGGGGTATCCAGCCCAACGGTATGGGACGACAAAAGATCAACAAACGAGCCGCACTGCGGAGCACTGACTCGCGATAAGCGGGAAAACTCCCGAGACAAATAAAACAAACCTACAATGTAGGGCAGAGTAGCGAAAGCCGTAAGACGGAAATGAAAACAATAAAATAGATAAGAAAAGTGCCGTGACGACGGGTTAGTACTCCTCAGGGACGGAGGTTGGTTGATCAGCGCGGAATTGCGGCGGTATTCCCCAGGATGGGGCTGGTGACCGTGCGCAAGCGGCAAGAAGATCAGAGCCAAAGGCCTCGTTGAGGTTTACTTCCCGTACAGTGGCGGCAAGTGCCGCCACTTATATACGGCACTTGAAAATATCAATTAAAATATCTAACTATCCGGCGCTGCCGGCCAATACACTACAGGTGTGCAACCGTGGCAGGCTTGCCACGGCGCACCCGCTATCGGGCCAACTTGGCACACGTGTGCAGAAACACTACCCTTCCTAGGCATAACCCAAAATGGGCCGGTAGTCGCAATCCCTCTCATAAATGAGGTGGCGAAGCCGGTAACGGATCAAACCTATATGAAAAGCACTTCGGTGCATCCCCACAAAGGGCGTTTTGCTCTACATCTCCCCTTCTCAGGCTGAGACACCGACTCCGTCGGCTCGATACGCCTCGCGATGGAGGTATATAAGGTAGTCTCCCAAGGCGGGTCTGCCGAGAACTGTTCGGAGCCACCAACACCTCCGGCGTCAGTAGCGAATCTCGTCACCTCGAGCCCTTCCGCGATGTCCAACGCACCGAACGGCCCTCCGTCCTCGACGGCACGCATGCAAGTGTCCAACCCGCCGTTCCGGTCGGTACTCTCCCGCAGTCGGTGGCTGCCTCCCAGCCGGGTTCTTCCGGACAAGATCACGCCCCAGCTCAGGCTGGTCCCGCGCCCGTATGGGATTGGTTCAACGCAGAGATGCCAGCTACGCTGGGTGGATGGCCTACCGCAGGCGCGTTACGCATCCGGGATCCGCACCGGCACAGTTTCCTTTTTGCCCAGGCTCCCTGGTTTGACGCCGAAGCCGTTCGGGATACAGAGCTCGTCGACTCGTACGCTGTCGACGGTCAACTCCCTGGTGGGCTTCCTGCTGACGTTACCCGTTCGTGGGACTGGATCGCCCGCGTTGCGGTTATACCGAGCTGCCTGTTCGTAGGTCGAAACGAGACGAGACAATTCGCTCGCAATGAGATGGCCCGCATTGGGGTACGCGCGACACTTCCGAGCTCCGAACGAACATCCGGTGCCGGCACAGTACCAGTACGATGTGGCACGTTACCGAACTTTCGGCGAGGTCGGCTACGGCGACCATCTAGCCAACGCGTTGGACGAAATTGACCGATACTCGGACACCGTCCAACCGCAGCAGGAGTTGATCCTGTGGGCGCGGCCGATCCTTCGCGCCGAATTCCGGTTCCTTCGCCGTCCTGGACGGTCTCAATTTCATGAAGGCCTCCGATTCGAGAGGAAATGGCGTTCCCGCTTCGGGGTACTGGTGCCGTACCAGTGTACGGAGGTGGAACGCATTGCGCGTCACTCCCATACTGGGCGATACCTGCCGCTGCCGTCATTCTGGCCTGCGGTCGAAGTCCCACGAGGGTGTCACGTAGAGCTACCGCCCTGCCTAACTTACATAGGCTCGTACTTCATGAACGATCCGCCTCGCGGCCTGTGGAGCATCCTGGCAACAGAATGGACCGTCCGCGTTGCGGCTTTCCTCCTCATCGAGGCATATGATTCGTACCGAATTTGGTTCATCCCGGAACTCATCCGGCAAGCGATCCGAGCGTTAGATCTCTCCGAAGTGCTCGGCTCGGTCCGTAATGCGCGCGAAGCCACCGCGTTGGTGGACGTCATTGACCAGATTGACTGGAATGAGGTGCCTGCTAGTCAGGTTTCCGACGGGGTCCGTCGGCAGTCGGACCGTTCTCCCGGACGGAACGTCAACGCCGGCGACTTCGTATACTCTGACCCATGGATTTGGGAGGTAATTGGTCCCGCTGAGGCGGCTGGTCGGCGCCGAGAGGAGCGATATATCTCGGAAGGGCACCCGCGTGGGTTCGTATACGTCGACGATGACGGTGATGACCCTGCAGAGGGAGGAAGTCCCATGGATGAGGGGAGCCCAGTGGGGGTTGCCTCGGAGCCCGAAGCTACGGGAGGTGACGACGAAGTCGTGATTGTTGACCCACCCGCTGTAGCGGCTCCCGCTCCGACCGGCCCGTGGGCTCAGGATGTAGCATCCGCCGTGGGCGGCAGTTCTTCCTCACTCCGCGAGCGGCGGTCATTCGCGACTTCCTTCGAGGCGTGGGAGTGGCCGTTCCCGATACGGTGACCGACGAGTCGGAGTTGCAAACAATAGCGGCACAGCGCTTCTCCGGGGCTCCCGGTAGTGGGGGCACCCCAGGTGCTGGACCGTCCGGCGCGTAATTCCCCGGCTCGCGATCCCCGACGGGCTACGGTAGTCCGCGATAGACCCCGATGATGAGGGGCGACTCATTAGTTAGAGGTAAACTTCTCCAGCCGTGCTGGCTTGGCTCAAACTCTTCGTCTTGCTCTCCCCCTTCTCAGTGGGCAATACCTCGTTTGAGGCTGTTGCGAATGGCCCACAAGAGAGGGGTAACTTTTCCGCACAAGCGGCTGTAGCGATAAACTTCTTAGTCTTCCTTCCAGTGTCCTGGCTTCTTCTCCACTGTAAGTGGCTTCCGCATTCGCGGCATGTTTGTTCAGCAGAAGCTGTCCGCTTAGAGCGACCTGGTCCGCCTGAAGCGGCTAAGTGATCTCAAGTTAACCTGGTTGTATCCGCTTGACGCGGCATATTCTTGCGTAATGCAATACTGGTCCGCATGAAGGCCGGCATATTTCCGTATGAGACGGCTTGTGCTCAATGGAGACGACATGGGTGGTTCACCCACTGGCCTTGGTCCAGCCGTAGCCGTATGCGGTGTCCGTGTGCGACGGTGGTACTGCAAGACCTTCGAAGCGAGGGAAAGTGCTCAATGGGGCTTCGTGCGAATCCTGCTGAAGAGGCGTAAGCCGTTAGTACCAACGGACTCGATAGCAGCTAGTTCCCCCGTCAGGGGCGTAGCCGTGACTTACCAGACGGTTCAATGACATATTAGCTCATCGAGAACTACTCCGCTCTGTGTGCGGCTTTGGCCGTTGAAGAAATACTCTTTCGAGGCGTAGTCGTCCGGTTTCTCCCGTCCCGTGGGCATCTCGTCGTTCGTATCCGGTCTTCGCTTCCTGACGGCAGTACATCCTGTACGCCCGGCTTTGGTCTTCGTGACCATGGTACTGTTCCTGACCATCATGCTCTCCAGATTCCTGGTTCTTCTCCCAATGCTGCTGGGCTGTGACGCGTGCTTCCGGTCTTTCGAATTAGCTAAGCTTCGGGCGTCTCCGGCACACAATCTCCCGTTGCGACGGTGAATCGGTCCGCGTAGCGGTGAGCCAGCGATGTGGTGGTCTGGCACGTGCCGTGGGCGGCGGTTCGCCGCGCGCCTGGCGGTTTGCGTTAACACCTGCGCCTTTTGCATTGGCCGTGCAAGAGCCGATTAAATTTCGGAATTATGCTTTTTTGAACCGTCTTCTTAGACGGCGAGCCCATGGTGTCTGCTGGCTGGCCAGCGTGCCCGGCTTGCGCACTGTAAGTTCCTGGTTGGAGGCGATCTGCTACGGGGACTCGACAGCTTGGCCGCGGACGGTGCACGCGTCGTCAGTGCTTTAGTGGCTGCCCACTGTGTGTGGCTTGACTGTCGCCACAC